>NW_026847660.1:129401302-129658478 GCF_025583915.1 Anolis sagrei ordinatus | reverse complement strand
TCGCTCATGACATCATTGAGGTGCTCAAGCTCCAGCGCCCCGACAAGGCGGTGATCCTTTGCTGGAGCAGCACATCTTAGTTTAGTTTTATAACATCTGGGTGTAACGGCACAATGAGCAATATCTAATGCATACATGGTCATCCTTTTCTGCAGTCTATGTGATCAGCACAGCAAGTACAAAGATCTTGTTTGTGGTTTAAGAAGATGTTCTCAGAGTCTGGCATTGTATAGGTAACCATAACTTCTGGTTGTTGACCCATGGAACATCATATTGCATTACACAAATGGCAGAGCTCAGCAAAACAATACAAGCCATGGAGAGACATCAACTACACCCAGCATGAAGTTGATCAGGCTCACAAAAACAGATCTGCATACAGCTGAGTCTTTCATTCTTATGTTATGCCAACAAGAGACCAGAAGTCCCCTCTGTCAGAAGAGTGACCTGTGACCCAACCATTCTGGGACTGAAATGGTGATGCCATTTTTCCTCACCAGCCTCAGCCCGGCTTCTGTAAGTAACACACCTGGTGCTGTGTCAACAGCATGGATTTAGGATGGACTGTTTGCATACTGGGCCCGTTTGCATGTATATTAATAACTTGATTCAATATTGTGGTTCTGTGGTCCCACATATTTTGGCAAAGGGGCTATTTATCCAGTCTGACACCGTGGCTCTGAAACCAGTCCATTCCATCAGGTGAAACACGGCCTTGGGTTGGAAGCTCCTGGGTAAATACATTAAAAGCCACATTTGGTAGGCTGGTGTTGGACAGCTGAAATGCACCAATATTAATTGCGTCGGGAGATCCCTGGGATGGGACCCAGGACTTTTAAACAGAGACCAGATGGCCATCTGTCAGGGGTACTTTGATTGTGCTTTTCCTGCATGGCAGGGTGCTGGGCTAGATAGCCCATGTGGTCTCTTACAACTCTATTATTATATGATTCTATGACCATGAAAACTGGAATCAAGTGCCAACACGATTCTGGGCTTCATCCATAGAAGACTCATGTCTTGATTGATGGGAGTCATATTGGCACTTTATTTTGCTTTGGTCAGATCTCACCTGGGATACAGTGTCCAGTTCTGAATATTAAAATTCAAGAAGAAGTTGGACAAGGTGGAAGATATCTAGAAGAGGGGCATTAACACGATGAAAGCTGACTGTGAAAGCAGTTCAGTAGTGGAACTCTCTGCCCCGGAGTGTGGTGGAGGCTCCTTCTTTGGAGGCTTTTAAGCAGAGGATGGATGGCCATCTGTCAGGGGTGCTTTGAATGCAATTTTCCTGCTTTTTGGCAGAATGGGATTGGACTAGATGGCCCACCAGATCTCTTCCAACTCTAGGATTCTATGATTCTATGACTTGAAAGCACACAACAACAACAACACCAACAACAACAATCCTATATCATCAGCCTAAAGTAGGTTGGGCTGGATGGCCCATCAGGTCTCTTCCAACTCTAGGATTCTATGATTCTATGATTCTAAGCTCTAAAAACCAGTAATCACCATGAGCCCATGGCCACCTAGTGAGATACCAGGGCTGAGGAGATATTGGATACTAGGTCTCCTGGAGTCTTTATCCAGTACTCAGATGTCAACACTGTGCTGCATTCCCCTACTGGGTTCTCAAACACTTACTTACTTAGGTGATTCCTCGTAGATTGAGGGTGATGGTCTTCCAGATGTAGTGTCTCGGTGGTGGGTCCATAGGTGGCTGTGGAGCCCTATTCTTGAGCCACATGTTCTCCCGCAGTGAGGATATCTGTTTCTAGATGGAAAGCAATCCCAGTCAGGGTTGGCTTGATGTACCTTCCTCTTGGCAAATTTCTCCCTTTCACCCTCCATTCGTGCCTCTTCAAATTCTGTAGCACTGCCTGTCACAGCTGACCTCCAGTTAAAGCACTCAAGGGCCAGGGCTTCCCAGTTCTTGGTGTCTATGCCACAATTTTTGAGGTTGGCTTTAAGCCTATCTTTAAATCTCTTTTCCTGTCTACCAGCCTTCCTTTTTCCATTCTCAAACACAGATCCTCCAGATGCACCCAAGGCCTCCTGGCTTACTTTGAACTCATAACACAGTTCCTAAGTAAAAAGGAATCTATCACCATTTAGAATCATAGATTCATAAAGCTGGAACAGGCCTCAAGGGCCATCCAGTCAAGTCCCATTCTACCATGCAGGAAGACACAATTAAAGCCTTCCCAACAGATGGTCATCCAGCCGCTGCTTTAAGACCCCTAGCGGAGGAGTCTTCAGTCCACCAGACTTCCAGGCAGCAGCATATTCCACTGCTGGACAGTTCTTATCATCGGGAAGTTCTTCCTAATGTTTAGGTGGAAGATACCTTCCTGCACTTTGAATCCATTGTTCCACGTCTTAGTCTCCAGAGCTGTGGAAAACAAGCTCGCCTCCTCAAAGTGGCTTCTTCTATCTAGATCAGGCATGGGCAACCTTTGGCCCTCCAGGGGTTTTGGACTTCAAATCTCACAATTCCTAACAGCCTCAGGCTGTGGCTGAGGGGGAAAAGGAAAGAGCCTGTTAGGAATTGTGGGAGCCAATATTTATGCATGCCTGAACTAGATACTCGACCCCACTGATGCAGCAAAGAATTGCATTGGCTTTTTTAGCTGCCGTATCACACTCTTGGCTCACGTTCAGCTTGAGGTCTACCAAAGACTGAAATCATCTGTGAAGGTCTTTTGTGTTCTGATACCATCCCTCTCATTTTGGCGTCACCTGCAGATTGGATCAGTGTGACTTCTAGTCTATTGTCCTAGTCATTGATCAAGAGGTTGAACCACCCAGAACCAGACACAATACACATTTCATATTCTTTATGCAAGCCAACCAAATGCAAATCATTAAGCCACGTGAAATAGAGAGGGATTAGCTTTTCAGTCCATGTGGGACCCCTCTTTGCAGAATTTTCCTTTGCTTTGGAATGATTGACACCCCTTTGCTGGCAACCGGGGTGAGAACTTGGCTGCAACCAGGAGCTTGGAATTTGGAGAACGTTGCATGGCTGGCAAGGTCTTCATGGAGAGAGAGCAGCTTGGGGAGCATGACACCGTTGCTGACAACAGCGGCCCAAGGACTTTGCGGCGAGATCAAGTTGGTGGCCAGGAAACAGATGACACCGGCATGGAAGAAACCTCCAAAGGCCATGAATTCTTCCTTTTGAAGTGCTCCATCCTCCCAAGACATGACTTCAGCGGCAGAGCGAAATAACACAAGCCTCGGTGGCCCAGCGATATAGGTGGCATGGAGGCTGCAAAACAGCTGGAATGGACCCGTAGCCCAAACAGATGTGGCTTTATAGCGGCAAAGGGAACCTGTTAAAAGAGCCAAGGGGCTCCACCTTGGGAGAAAAGGGCTGCGTCAACACAAAAGCACAATGTCAGGCATTTAACAGGAGCTAGGCTTTGTGGTTTTTTCAGGCCCAAGAATCGATGTGGGTGATTTTTATGCATGATATAGGAATCCCCCCATTTCTGCCCCATATTGTTGAGGTTTTTGCTTAAGGACTTTGGTATGACTAGGGATGTGCAACCATTAAAAATTGTTCAAAAGTCATCACAAAACTGGGCGGCACTGGTACTTCATTTCTAAAGTGTTTCTAAAGTATGCTTAGTAAACATTTTGTTACTATATCGAGACTAAAGAAATGTTGTTACTATTTCGTTACAATAATTGTGCATAATTAATTTTTATAATTGGGAAACTTTAAGGGCTCCTATATCCCTAATTTTTAAAGTTATTGGGGTGAAACTTGCTACAATGGTAGGACACATCAACCACTGTTAGCCCAACAAATTTCAGAACGTTTCAGTTATCCATTGAGTTTTGGTGAATTTTTGAAATTTTAGGGAGGGACAGACCTCTCTCTCCACTATCTTGATAGGTACCTTCTGATGCTGATTCAGTCTGTGAAATGTAGTTTAGGGCAGGCATATGGCTCCTCTCTTCCCAAACTATGTTTGCGCATGTACATATTTAAATGACTATAATTGGGGGAACTTCAGGGGCTCCTTTCTCCCTCATTTTGAAAGCTATTGGGGTGAAACTTGCTACAATGGTAGAACACATTGACCACTGTTAGGCCACCAAATTTCAGAATGTTTCACTTATCCATGGAGTTTTGGCGAGTTTTCAAAGTTTTACGGAGGGACAGACCCCTCTCTCCCTTCTATCCTAATTGGTGCTTCCTGATGCTGATGCAGTCTGAGAAATGTAGTTTAGGGCAGGCATATGGCTTCTCACTTCCCAAACTATGTTTGCCCATGCACATAAATAAATGACTATTATTGGGGAAATTTCAGGGGCTCCTTTCTCCCTCATTTTTAAAGCTATTGGGGTGAAATTTGCTACAATGGTAGAACACATTGACCACTGTTAGCTCACCAATTTTCAGAATGTTTCACTTATCCATGGTGAATTTTCAAAGTTTTAGGGAGAGACAGACTTCCACAAACAGCTATAGCTTGCACTACTCAGGAGATACCAAAGGCCCTCCCTTCAATTACATTGTAGGTTATAGTGAGCACCATGAACAAGTCCAAGAGCCTTACCAATGTTCTCAAACACAACACTCCCCATCACCCAAGTGAAGGCTTTCATACGGGGACAATTTCATTCTAGATTTCATGTGTTTCCTCCACCACAGACATCCTAGTGTTTCTTACTCTCTCCATTGGTGTGGAATTTGCATTACCCGCCCACTGCCTCTCCTGTAACACTTCCCTATTATTACTGTGGGGCATAGCAAACAGAGGAATTGATCAGCAACTGAACGTACTAGAGAGGTGTAGTTCACCTTCAATCTGAGAACACTCTGAACTCCACCAACAATGGACCTGGAACTAACTTGGCACACAGAACCCACATGATCAAAAATAAAAAATACTGGCGGTATTTAGAGGGATTTATAGGTGTGCACTATGAATCCAAACAACGATGGAGCTGGATCAAACTTCTGCATTTTGTACAATTAAAATTTGACTTTTTCAAATAACCTGGGCAATATATAAACATGACTTTCATGTACCCTCTCAACTGTCACTTCTCCAAGCTAAACATATTCAGTTCCCAAGCCACTCCTCATAAGGCTTGGCTTCCAAACTTTTTATCATTTTGGTCTCTCTTCTCTGGACATCTTCCAGCTTGTCCATGACCTTCATGAATTGTTCTGCCCAGAACTAGACACAAGGTTATTCCAGGTGAGGTCTGCCTAATGCAGGTTAGATAGATGGTCACAGTATTATGCCCCTCCAGCTTCATTGGCTCCACCTCTGGATTTGGACATCACTAAACAATGCATGAGGATCAAACAATAGAGACTGCTGACATGGAGCAATGTTTTAATATTTCAAGAAAAGAGATGCCACCCAGACGTTACAAAGAACTTCCTGTTCAGCAATGGGATATGCTTCCTTGGAGTCACTTCTCCAAACTAAACTCCAGAGAGGGAGTTTTTAAACAGAGGCTAGATGGCCATCTGCATGACTACTTTGATTGTGTCCTTCTGCATGGTAAATTGGGTTTAGACTAGGTGTGAAAAAGATCTTAGTGTCCTCATGGACAACAAGTTACGCATGAGCCAATAATGTGATGTGGCGGCAAAAAAAGGCAATGGGATTCTAGATCCAAGGAAGTCATGCTCCCCATGCTCTATTCCGCTTTGGTTAGACCACACCTGGAATATTGTGTCCAGTTCTGGGCACCACAATTGAAGAGAGATATTGACAAGCTGGAATGTGTCCAGAGGAGGGCAACTAAAATGATCAAGGGTCTGGAGAACAAGCCCTATGAGGAGTGGCTTAAGGAGCTGGGCATATTTAGCCTGAAGAAGAGAAGGCTGAAAGGAGACATGATGAGGGCCATGTATAAATATGTGAGAGGAAGCCACAGGGAGGAGGGAGCAAGCTTGTTTTCTGCTTCCCTGGAGACTAGGACGCAAGGGAACAATGGCTTCAAACTACAAGAAAGGAGATTCCATCTGAACATTAGGAAGAACTTCCTGACCGTGAGAGCTTTTCAGCAGTGGAACTCTCTGCCCCAGAGTGTGGTGGGGGCTCCTTCTTTGGAAGCTTTTAAACAGGCTGGCCATCTGTCGGGAGTGCTTTGAATACAATTTTCCTGCTTCTTGGCAGGGATTGGACTGGATGGTCCATGAGGTCCCTTCCAATTCTTGGATTCTCTTCTATCATTCCAAATGGTCAGTGGGCATGTGCTCCTGGTTGAGGCAGTGTGATTCATTCCTCCTTGCTCTGCCACTATTTTGGGGATGTGGGCAATGCCACCCAATGGCTGTGGATGGAGCCACCATGTTGGAAGATGTCTTGTCTCTACATGCCAGGCGCTGGGGGCCTGCAAACTGAGCTCGGGCATTCTTCGGGAGCTCCGAGCCTACTGTTGTTGGAAGGAAATCTCCGCTGAAGTTTCTGAGCTCTTGACATGCTGATATTGGTTATCTGCCAGGACACAGGGTTGGCCTTTTCATAATAATGAGCCGCTAGCAATCCTATACCGGTGGGAGGAGGTCCTCGTTGCTGTGGCGGAGGGCAGCCAACGAAAATGCCACCCACATCACCATCGCAGTGAAAGGCGGTCTGTCAAGCCGGGAGGGACAACGTCGTTTGGCCCAAATAGAAACGGGTAGGATTAGTGGTTGTCGGGCTCAAGCCAACGGCTTCTCTATGGCAAACGCTTTGGGCCATGGTTGGAAACGTCACCTTTTGTCAACACTGTTGATAAATGGCTTCTACTTGCTTGTAAAATGGTCCCCTTCTTTCTTGTGCACTTGGCTCACAGGTGGATGTTCTGCATGACAAATTGTAATAATAATAATAATAATAATAATAATAATAATTATTATTATTATTATTATTATTATTTATTTATTTATTTATTTATTTATATTTTGCCATTCTCACCCTGAAGGGGGCTCAGTGCGGATCACAGTACATATACACGGCAAACATTCAATGCCACTTTGCATAGACAATACACAAACAGACAGAACAGAAAGAGGTGGTTTGTTTCGACTCTGTGTCCAGCTGTTTTTGATGACATGGAAGGTTGGGCTCGAGTCCAGGGGATGCTGGGACTTTCTTTTGGTTGTCTAGCATTTTCTGAACGTCTTTCTTTATGGTGTTGTAAAACACCTCCCCCGCTTTTAGTGGTACCTAATTTCTCTAATTACAGCTAAAGCTGTTTTTGAATTGCTTAGGTAAACAATGAGCTAGGCTGACAGTCAGCAGCTCACGCCGACCAGGGGCTTCGAACTTGCAACATTTCGGTTGATAGATCTTATAATTGCTGGTGATTTACCAGCTGTGTTAAATCTCCAGCTACACCTTTGATACCATTTGAATGACCACAGCTCCATTCTTTGGAAACCTGGGATTGCTCATTGCATGAGATGTTTGGAATTTTCTGCCAGACAATGTGTCTACGCTGTAGAAGGAATACAGCTTGACATCACTTTGATTGCCACAGCTCAATGCTATGGAAACCTGGGATTTTCTCCAGCCTTCTTTGGTAGAGAAGGCCAAAGACCTTGGAAAGTGACAACACTCTGAATTCCATAGCATTGAGCCATGGCAGTTAAAGTGGGGTCAAACTGTATTCATTCTACAGTGCAGATGCACCCCTTAGGGGCTTTCCTAGAATGTGGAAAAGAAATATGCATAGGTTAGGTATTCATAACTTGTCTCAAGCACCAGTCTTAGAAACCAAAGCAGAATATAGGTATACCACAGTTGACAAAGTTGATCCATTTCCAGGTATTATGTCTTTAGCAGAAACTTTCAAATCAGAGGCAGCCATAGCATGGAAAGGATAGGGATAGCTGCAGATATTGAGCTCACACCTTCCCAGACCACTAAATGTACCACTTTAGTATCTCTTGCATGGGATGAGGAGGACATTGTGAAAGAGATGCCAAATACCAATGTCTCCAAAATTGCATACTGTTCGGTCCATAACTCCTGGTGATGCCCAGCCACAGTCATGTCACCAACAGGATCTCAATGGTTACATTTTGGGTTGGCAAACCTAACATACGTGAGCATTGAGGTGTTTCTCTCACCTTAGTATCTCCTGCATGTGATGAGGAGGGCATTGTGGAAGGAGGTGCCAAATACCTCCTTCCACAATGTCTCCAAAGTTGCATACTGTTCCGTCCATAATTTCTGGTGATGCCCGGCCACAGCCATGTCACCAACAGGATCTCAATGGTTACATTTTGGGTTGGCAAACCTAACGTAAGTGAACTTTGAGATATTTCTCTCACCTTAGTATTTCCTACATGGGATGAGGAGAGCATTGTGGAAGGAGATGCCAAATACCTCCTTCTGCAATGTCTCCAAAGTTGCATGCTAGTCCATCCACAACTCCTGGTGATGCCCAGCTGCAGCCATGTCACCAACAGGATCTCAATGGTTACATTTTGGGTTGGCAAACCTAACATAAGTGAGCCTTGAGTTTTTTCTCTCACCTTAGTATCTCTTGATGGGATGAGGAGAGCATTGTGGAAGGAGATGCCAAATACCTCCTTCTTCAATGTCTCCAAAGTTGCATGATAGTCCGTCTGTAACTCCTGGTGATGCCCAGCCGCAGCCATGTCACCAACAGGATCTCAATGGTTACATTTTGGGTTGGCAAACCTAACATAAGTGAGCTTTGAGGTGTTTCTCTTTCCTTAGTATCTCTTGCATGGGATGAGGAGGACAATGTGGATGGAGATGCCAAATACCTCCTTCCACAATGTCTCCAAAGTTGCATGCCTTCCCTCCGTAACTCCTGGTGATGCCCAGCCGCAGCCATGTCACCAACAGGATCTCAATGGTTACATTCTGGGTTGGCAAACCTAACACAAGTGAGCTTTAAGGTGTTTCTCTTTCCTTAGTATCTCCTGCATGGGATGAGGAGGGCATTGTGGATGGAGATGCCAAATACCTCCTTCCGCAATGTCTCCAAAGTTGCATGCTAGTCCCTCCGTAACTCCTGGTGATTCCCAGCCGCTGCCATGTCACCAACAAGATCTCAATGGTTACATTTTGGGTTGACAAACCTAACATAAGTGAGCTTTGAGGTGTTTCTCTTTCCTTAGTATCTCTTGCATGGGATGAGGAGGACATTGTGGGCAGAGATGCCAAATACCTCCTTCCGCAATGTCTCCAAAGTTGCATGCTAGTCCATCCGTAATGCCTTGTGATGCCCAGCCACAGCCATGTCACCAACAGGATCTCAATGGTTACATTTTGGGTTGGCAAACCTAACATAAGTGATCTTTGAGGTGTTTCTCTCCCATGCTGCTAGAAAATAATGTGTTGAAAGAATTAATTACCAAGGCTTGGTTATCTCCAGCCTGTTCCAGCCCTTCCCACAACCTGCCTTCTCCTTATCAGCGTTTAGTGCTGACAGTTCACCCAGGGAGATTTTCCACTGCCTTCCTTGCTGTTCTCTTTCTCTCCTTCTCCAAAAGCTCTCCTTCTCCTTCCTAGCCTATCATTTCTGTTCCACTTTCAAAAATAGCATTCTTGATTGGCAAATAATCAATTGCAAAGCTTGGAATCTATCCAGCCATCTATTTTTTGGCTAAGGCTGAATGTTTCTTAAAAATGATTTTCCATTTGAATATTCACCACTCCTTTTGAAACCAAGAGGGAAAATGGAGAGGATAGCTTTTGGACTCCAAGCACTAACATGTCTACCTGAGAGGAAATATCACTGAATATAATGAGGTGTATTTGTGAGTAGCCAAACACTGAGCTGTTGGGGACAATTCTTTGGAGAATATATTGCACAGACTATGATGGCGGTTCTCAAATTCTTGGAAATGGCCCTGTGGGGCAGGATAGTTGCTCAAGGGGTGAAAGAGACCTGGCTTCAAATCCCCACTCAGACATGAAATCCATTGGGAGACCCCGAAAAGGTCCCATACCACCAGACTCAGCAGAAGGCAGTGGCAAACCTCTTCTCAACAAATCTTGCCAAGAAAACACTGCGATAGGTTCATCTTAGGGTCACCAAGGTTAGAAATTACTTGAAGGCATACAATAACAAGAGCAAAAATTATGTCACACAACCCCTATGTTGAATACCAACCTAATGCAATGTATGAAAATCAATAGTTTCTTACATTTTAGGACAAGGACCACACACCTGCTGTCATGCTCTCTCACTTATAGCCATGAGAACTAGTCAGTGGTTTTTGTCTTAATGTCCAGCTGATATCATAGAATCCTAGAGTTGGAAGAGACCTCATGGGCCATCCAGTCCAACCCCTTTCTGCCAAGAAGCAGGAAAATCATATTCAAAGCACCCCAACAGATGACCATCCAGCTTCTGTTTAAAAGCTTCCAAAGAAGGAGCCTCCACCACACTCGGGGGCAGAGAGAGATTTCCAATGCTGAACGGCTCTCACAGTGAGGAAGTTCTTCCTCATGTTCAGGTGGAATCTCCTTCCTTTCCTGTAGTTTGAAGCCATCGTTCCATTGTGTCCTAGTCTCCAGGGCAGCAGAAAACAAACCTGCTCCCTCTTCCCTATTACTTCTTGTAACGATTCGCGAAGATGCTACTAATTTGTGATGAGGTCATCAATTTGTAAATGTTTGTAAAGGAGCCACCACTCTGTAAGGGCTTATTAAACTGACAGCATAGCTTATAGCTAATAATATTGATTTGGTCTTTCTTTTGTGTAGCATGACTTAACTTGGAAAGGAATTGTAACAGAGACAAGGTTTCAGGAAAAACAGTAACAAGTTTATTGAAATGTAGAAGGAGCTTGATGGTTTCAATGTAACTTAACTCTTAGAGGCACAAATCTTCAAAGGTTACATTTATAGCATTCCTTAAACAACTCTGGGAAGGACACTTCCTTCCACTAAACAGGTTTCAAACTTATTTTTCTTTAAACTGTGTTTCTTTCCTTAATAGTTTACTTCAGTTACAAGCTTATTCTTTCTTTGTGATGTTTCTGTCGCAATAGAGATCCTCACTGGGTTTCTCTCACCCTTTCTCTCATTCACTAACTCTTAATATAATTACGTCAACTCAACTTATTTAAACTACTCAAGCTAAAAGCCAAAACCTTCCTGATTCTCTCTACTATAGAATCAGCCTTTACCTGTAGTTTTTAAACTACAAATTGCTTTCTTGGTTCTCACTACTCAACAGAACCAGAACCTTGATCATTTGAGTCACCCTCCTCTGGACATATTCCAGCTTGTCAATATCTCTCTTCAATTGTAGTGCCCAGAATTGGGCACAATATTCCAGGTGTGGTTTTTATACATGACCATTATGTCTCCTCTCAGCCTTCTCTTCTTCAGGCTAAACATGCCCAGCTCCTTAAGCTGCCCCTCATAGGGCTTGTTCTCCAGACCCTTGATCCTTTTAGTTGCCCTCCTTTGGACACATTCCAGCTTGTCAACATCTTTCTTCAATTGCAGTGCCCAGAATGGGATGCAGTGTGATTCCAGGTGTGGTCTGACCAAGGCGGAATAGAGGGATAGCATGACTTCCCTGGATCTATACACTATACTATTATTTATGCAGGCCAAAATCCCATAAATAAAATCCCATCACATTGTTGGCTCATACTGTTGTCCACAAGTTATTTTGCATCTAAACTTCCCAAAGCTCCATCTAGTATGTCCAATGGTTGCAGAGTCTTGGAGATGAATTTCAAGCATCCAAAGGATCAGAATTTGAGAACCAATGAGACTTCAAAACATTCAGAGAGGGCCTATATTCAGTCAAAAGAAATTGAAGGGGATAATAGTGAACAAACCTGGACATGAGTGGGAATCCATAGGTTTTAAGATTGCATGGCATATGCACATAGACCATGTCAGGGTTGTGCAATTTGTGGCCTTCAAGATGTGATGGCATTCCAACTCCCATTATCCCCAGCCAGCATAACTCCTTTGTCTGGAGGTCCAAACCATTGATCTTAGTCTATCTTCTTTTGATCTGCTGCCATGCTCTTTCATTGTTGACAATGTTAGTTAGATGGAGGTCATTGGTTCTCAACTTAGTGTCTACCTGATATTTTGGAACTCATCTCCAAAAGCTCCAGTGAGCATAACCAAAGATAAAGAATATGTGAACTGAAATCGAAAATGTGTAGGTCAAACCACTTTTCTATATCTACTGTCCTATAACCTGGTTTCATGATCTCTCACCATTTGAGCTGGGATTTGGCTGGAGATGGTGGACATTCAAAACATATGGCAAGCCCTCAAGTTGGAAGAGTCTGTTCTAGGTCTAGATTCAGCTCTCCATGACCCCAGGCTGACCTCAAAGGCAGTTCTAAGAGTTGAATGCCCACAACAAATGCTCTTCTACGAATACAAGGATTTGAGAAATCCCCTCCTTATCTCCCATGAAAGGTTGTGCAACCCAATCCTCAGCCTTAGCAGGAATGTGCCTGCTAATTAGCAGTAGCCTTGAAGGGTAATTCCACATATCTGAACATACTGGCCAAAAATAAGCAGTTAGGATAGAGATCAAAATCCAATAAAACCCTAGGAAGGAAGACATCACATAAATCTTTAGAAGTGTCCAAGTTACAAGGCAAAGAATGGAAACCAGAAATGGACACAAACATACACACAAATTGGTGTAAGCCAATAGGACTGGCCTCTGAAGTGGTCCACAGGCTTTGGAGTTTGATTACAACTTCATCTGGCTTCTGTTTTCAATAAAAAAACAAGTCATCTGTTCTGGTATGGCTGTACCAGGAGCTCCAAATTTATTTGCTTTGTATTAAATGTTTGCTTGCAGCCCTGGGTTTCAGGGACTCTGCAGAGAGGTGGCTTCCTTTGGTTGCAGTCGTAGGGCAAGTCACCTGTCCATCATCGTCAAGTTTGGTTCCGCCCCTTGCTCAGGGCAATTGGGAAAGGAAGGGAGCCATTTTTAGTCGGTCTCAGCAAGGAAAGCTAATGTACAGGACGTGTGCAAGTTTCCCCTGTACAAAAGCTTCAACCCCTTAAGAATTTCAGAGTCTCCAAAGACTTTCCAGGGAAACAGCCCTAAAGACCAAAGAACTCCAGCTGGAGAACATCTAAGCTTTTACTGGTAGGGCCACTCGGCGTTCGAGAAGCAGTTCGACCCAGTAGCGGAGCCCACATCAGCAAGGGTTAGATTACAGTCAGCCTGGGAGAAGTTAAAAAGGGGACTTTCCTTTAAAGTAAAGAAAAAGTTATTGAAGACAGTTGCCTGTCCTTCATAGACAAGTTTAGGAAGCTACCAGTTGCATTAAGCCTGGAATCATTTGTTTATCTTTACTGAAGACAAGAGAAGTTTCTGTTTGATTGTTCATTAATAAAGGACTTTGTTATACTTCACAAGCCTTCTAAAGATCATTTGTGGTGGAAAACCTCTAAGAACTTCTCCTTGGGCCCCCTGGCTTCCCGCTGGCAAAGGTTGCACGTCCTGTTCCAAAGGAAATTCTTTACAGGCCCAACGCACGACAGAACATCATCTGAGGCAGAGGTGGCTGCAACAGAAACTTTGCAATGCCCAGAAAGGAAAAGACATACCACATTTAGAGACAATGTAGATTTGTCAGGGCTGGTCTACTTCAGTTGAGACCTAAAAATGACTCTTTTTGATGCCAGAGAACATGTTCTGGTGATGTCCTTATGACTGACACCTTACACAACAACAACATGATCAAACTCCATATATCTCAAGCACCATTACAGAGAGGAGGGTATAAGCTTGTTCTTTGGTGCCCCAATGGGTCGGACCAGGTGTAATGGTTTGAAGTTACAGGAGGGTAGATTTCGATTTAATATTAGAATGAACTTCTTGATAAAGCAATCCAGCAATGGAATCACCTGCTTAGAGAGACGATGGGTATCCTTCTTGGGATGTCTTCAAGAAGAGGATGGATGGGCACCCGTCCAGACAGTATCTTTATCTCAGGAGCTTCCACAGCACACAGAAGGGTGGCCAGACGTCATTCCCTGTAAACTCAAAAGCAATTGCTACAAAAGGCAAAAATCATGAGATTTCCAGGTGCAGGAATATCGCGGTTTTGAGCCAAATAGCCGGATCTTTGCATGTCTGTATAACCCTGCAATTGGAAATCATGGGATTTTTTAAATCTGAATTTGTTCCCGGATTTTAGATTATTATTCCTGATTGGATGGTTCATTAAAAAAGTGACACTTGAGTAGAAGGCAAAAAATTGTTTGTGTGCCAGAAACTTTATGAAATACTAGCCGTCCACTGCCACATGCTGCTGTGGCCCACATGGCTGTTCTGTGTGGGAGTTTTGGCCCAATTTTATTGTTGGTGGGGTTCAGAATGCTCTTTGATTGTAGGTGAACTACAAATCCCAGCAACTACAACTCCCAAATGTCAAGATTCTATTTTCCCCAAACTCCACCAGTGTTCACATTTGGGCATATTGAGTATTCGTGTAGAGTTTGGTCCAGATCCATCATTGTTTGAGTCCACAGTGCTTTCTGGATGTAGGTGAACTACAACTCCAAAACCAAAGGACACTGCTCACCAAACCCTTCTAGTATTTTCTATTGGTCATAGGAGAACTGTGTGCCAAGTTTGGTTCAATTCCATCGTTGGTGGGGTTCAGAATACTCTTTGATTGTACATAAACAACAAATCCGAGAAACTACAACTCCCAAATGACAAAATCCATTTTTTGAGTGAAGGACAAACATTGGACTGTTAGGTGTATTGTGTCCAAATTTTGTGTCAATTCGTCCAGTGGTTTTTGAGTTCTTTGAATACTACAATCAAACGTTACATTTTTATTTATATAGATGTGGAGGGATCTGCATATCCGAACCTACATATATCTGCATCTCATGGGTTTCAAAACAAACTGCCAGTTTCTGGTGGAAGTCCTGTGATGGCCATCTTGGGAGCCTCTAAATCTCGGTAAAAAGCATCACGTCTGAACAACGGTGGCAGAATTCCCAGGACCAACAGGTCTGTATGTGGACCTCTTTGGTAGTTCTGGGAATTTTTGCCCCTGTTTAAAACCCGTGATTAAGTGCTGTCTGGATGCGCCCTTGGACAGCTCCCTGAAAAGGATGTTTTAGCTGGAAATCTTCCTTTGAGCAGAATGGGGTTGGACCTGATGGTCTATAGAACCCATCCCAGCTCTATGATTCCATGAATTAAAGTCTCCAAGGCTGCATGAGCAACATCCAAAAGTATTCAAGGAATTTGCAGATGAAATCCCAGATTACTGGGAAAATATCAATACTTGGAAAGTTCCACCTGAAAGTTGGATGTCAAACCAAAGTAACTCACCTAGAAGAGTTATTCTGCAGGCGAGAACCTTCAAGAAGAGAACTAAGGTCTGAGAAAGGAGCCCTCTTTCTGTGACATGGAACCATTGCAAACCAGAGCAACCAAAGCTGACCTCAACTGACCACTGGACTGTTGTGGCCCGGAGGAGATCTGAGCATGCTCATTGGACTCAGAAGCCAATGTTCCAAAGATTCCAGCTTTGAACTGTGCTCAGTAGGACAACCCAAGGGTGGGAAAGAAATTACTGGAGATGACCAAGAGCTACCTCATTCTTGTCTAGATGGGCCTCTGCTTTGAGGAGCAGCATCAAATAAAACACATGACGTAAGAGTTATTCAGAGCTTCCTCTTATATAAATCCCACTTGGGATGTATTGTAAAATTCAGCGGCTGCACAGTTCTGCAGCCCTTGGAGCTGAACCAAAACCATGGTTTGTTTCATCATTGAGTGCTGGGATTCCCTATCTGCCCACTCCCTTGAGGTGAGGACAACTCCTTTGAGGTTATCAGAAGGTCGTGGGAACCACAACATGGACTTCGCATCCACTGGGCTTCACCGAGAAGAGGGAGCCAAGGGGAAATCATCACGGCGCCACCAGCTCAAGTTACACGGTTGATGTTATCCATTCTTTCCACTGCTTCTCAAGAGTATAGAGGGTATTTATATCCTATGTGTGTATATGAAGCATTCAGAAAATATCCTCTACACTATATGCCATGCAAAAGCATATATATCTCCTTCCTTCCTATTTACACTCCACACAGGTCCGCAGTTTGGATTCATTACTTACGCTTGAGGCTCAGGCGTCGGCTTCTACTTGCTTGTGACCGGGAGGGCTTTTGCACAATTGAGACTTGTGCACCAACTGTGACCGTACCTCGTAAAGGCTGATCTGGCTGGGGTGGTCCATGCCTTGGTCACCTCTAGATTGGACTACTGTAATGCGCTCTACGTGGGGCTGCCCTTGAAAACGGCTCGGAAATTTCAACTGGTTCAACGGGCGGCAGCCAGGCTGTTAACTGGCGCTCCTTACAGAGAGAGGTCAACCCTCCTGTTTAAGGAGCTCCATTGGCTGCCATTCATCTTCCGGTCCCAATTCAAGGTGCAGGTGCTCACCTACAAAGCCCTAAACGGTTTGGGACCCGCCTACCTGCGTGACTGCATCTCCATATATGAACCCACATGTTCCCTTCGATCATCTGGAGAGGCCCTGCTCACAATTCCACCTGCGTTACAAGCGCGATTGATGGGGATGAGGGACAGGGCCTTCTCCGTGGTGGCCCCCCGACTCTGGAACTCTCTCAAGGACATCAGACAAGCCCCAACATTGGCAATCTTTAGGAAGAACCTGAAGACCTGGCTGTTCCAGTGTGCCTTTCCAGATTAGGAAACTCCTGGCATCATGTCCCAAATGCACTTTGTTAGAGACTAGGATTGTCTGCACATTGCACCTACCTCCAAAAACCTCTACATACCTCCTGTCAAGTTCAGCACTTTTAATTTTGTCCATTACATTTGGCCCGGCCTTTTTAGGTTTTAAATGCATCATGTGTCATTGTTTTTAGTGTTTATTGTTTTTGCTTGATGTTTTATTAATTGCTTATGAGTTTTATTGTTATATTTGTATGTTGTTCTTTGTTGCGGCCTTGGCCTTTGTAAGCCGCATCGAGTCCTTCGGGAGATTTTGCGGGGTAGAAATAAAGATAATAATAATAATAATAATAATAATAATAATAATAATAATAATAATAATTTACATCTAGGGCTCTGCCTACGTGGGCCAATAACATAGACTCCACTTGAAACAGCTGCAGGGAGTCCACAAAAGATATGGCTAGGTTCATAACAGAAGTGCTGCTTCCAGCTGTTAGTCTGGCGCAAGGGAACCAGGATTTGGTAGTGTTTTGAGATCCAGTCTGATCCAGTGCCCAGTGTCCAATAGACCAACTGAAGTGTTACACAACAACCCTGTTGTGACTTCTTCTAAAGCAGTGGTTCTCAACCTATGGATCCCCAGATATTTTGGCCTACAACTCCCAGAAATCCCAGCCAGTTTACCAGCTGTTACGATTTCTGGGAGTTGAAGGCCAACACATCTGAGGACCCACAGATAGAAAACCACTGATCTAAAGCAATATCACCAACACAGCATTGTCAGAAAGCTGCTTCTAGCTGGAGACAGTAATGGGTCTATTGGACATGTGGACACTACATCAGGCTTGATACAGCCCCATCCAATCACCCACAACTACTAACCCTGCTACCAAAGTGTTGTCCACTTCAATACCTGAAAGACACCAAATTCTGTTTGATCATGGAAGCTAAGCGGGCTCAGCTCTGGTTAGTACTGACTGGCAGACCATCAAGGAATCCTCAGTGCTGTGGACTGTATTTCAGTGGAAGGAACTGCCAAAACCACCTCTGAGAATCTATTGCCCAAGAAAACTCTGTCTCTTTAAGCTGACAGGTGACCTGAAAGCATCTGTTTTCCAGTGTGAATATAGAATCATAGAATCATAGAGTTGAGAGAGACCTCATGGGCCATACAGTCCAACCCCATTCTGCCAAGAAGCAGGAAAATCACATTCAAAGCATCTCTGACAGATGACCATCTTTTTAAAAGCCTTCAGAGGAGGAGCCTCCACCACACTCTTGGGCAGAGAGTTCCACTGCTGAACAGCTCTCTCAGTTAGGATGTTCTTCCTCATGTTCAGGTGGAACCTCCTTTCTTTCCTGAAGTTTGAAGCCATTGTTCCATTGTGCCCTAGTCTTCAGGGCAGCAGAAAACAAGCTTGCTCCATCCTACCTATGACTTCCCCTGACATATTTATACATAGCCCTCATCATGTCTCCTCTCAGCCTTCTCTTCTGCAGGCTAAACACGCTGAGCTCTTTAAGTCACTCCTCATAGGGCTTGTTCTCCAGACCCTTGATCCTTTGAGTTGCCCTCCTCTGGACACATCTCCCTTCAAGTGCGGTGCCCAGAACTGGACACAGTGTGATTGCAAGTGTGGAATACATATGGGATGTAAAGTAAGTGGCCAAATAGCACTGATGGATTATGATGATATGAGCAATGTCTCCATAATCCATCACCCTTCCATCCAAGAAAGCAAGAATTATGTTGAGAGGGGACACCTAAAATCTAAAGATGGAGTTGTGATATACCTTTGTCTGGCCATATGCTCTAACTGGCCCGATTTGTTAGAAGTAATCCCTGTTAGTTCTTTGTCATTTCACTTTTTCAGCTGCTTTTAAGATATCCCAGTTTCGCTCTCTGATTCCGAACTGCAAAAGTATTTTGCACTCTATTGACCCTCTAGCAGGAGAGAAAGGGTGGAATCCTATCATTTCTAGAAAGAATGACAAAAGCAAATGTCTGCAGTCTCTCCTAGCCTTGTTTCCTCTCCCTCATCAAGAACCTTTGCCACCATTCGCTATCACAATTTGATGCTATTTGGCTATTTGGAAGGAGCCTCGATATATCCAAATATTCCATATACCCAACTATTAAGCAGAGGCTGGATGGCCATCTGTCAGAGGTGCTTAGAATATGATTTTCCTGCTTCTTGGCAGAATGGGGTTGGACTAGATGGCCCATGAGGTCTTTTCCAACCCTAGGATTCTATGATTCTAAGTTCTGGAAATCAGTAATCATTATGAGGCCAAGGTCACATAGTGAGATACCAGGGCCAAGCAAATATTGGAAGCCAGGCCTCTATCTCTGTTTTCATCTATGAAATGTTGGAAGATATGGCAATTGAAGGATGAATATTTCATAATAACCCATCAGGACCATAAGAGATATAGGTGAGGACTTTCTCCGGACATGCTTCAGAAGTTTTAGGATTCTGAACCTGATCCCTGCAAAGTTTTGTTATGGGCCAAAACTAACAAAATGAAGTTCAACAGGGACAAATGCAAGACACTCCACTTAGGCAGAAAAAACAAAATGCAAAGAGACAGAATGGGGGACAATACCTGACTCGAGAGCAGTACGTGTGAAAAAGATCTTGGTGTCCTCGTGGACAACAAGTTAAACATGAGCCAATAATGTGATGTGGTGGCAAAAAAAGCCAATGGGATTTTGGCCTGCATCAATAGGAACCTAGTGTCTAGATCTAGGGAAGTCATGCTCCCCATGCTCTATTCCGCTTTGGTTAGACCACACCTGGAATATTGTGTCCAATTCTGGGCACCACGATTCAAGAGAGATATTGACAAGCTGGAATGTGTCCAGAGGAGGGCGACTAAAATGATCAAGGGTCTGGACATGTTTAGTCTGAAGAAGAGAAGGCTGAGAGGAGATATGATCTCCATATATAAATATGTGAGAGGAAGCCACAGGGAGGAGGGAGCAAGCTTGATTTCTGCTTCCCTGGAGACTAGGACGCTTCAAACTACAAGAAAGGAGATTCCATCTGAACATGAGGAAGAACTTCCTGACTGTGAGAGCCATTCAGCAGTGGAACTCTCTGCCCCGGAGTGTGGTGGAGGCTCCTTCTTTGGAAGCTTTTAAACAGAGGCTGGATGGCCATTTGTCAGGGGTGATTTGAATGCAATATTCCTGCTTCTTGGCAGGGGGTTGGACTGGATGGCCCATGAGGTCTCTTCCAACTCTTTGATTCTATGATTCTATGATTCTAGGAGCTGCAGGTGAGTAAGATGTGCCTCGAAGGACCAGCTGTGCCGAGGTGGGAAATGTCCACATGGCATCTCAGGGGTGTCTGAAGTGACTCACTCCCTCCTTGACAGAAGTGCAAACCACTGACACCAAAAAGCCACCTCTAAACACATCCAACCTCCACCCTGCAAAACTCATTCGTAAAATATTAGCTGCTGTCGAAGCGCAAAAGTGACGCATTCCAAGACTGTGAATCCTCACCCTGGACTTATTTTCTTCTTTCTCTCCCTCTTTCAAGGGAGACTTTTCTCCTTCCCTCGCTCAAACTACCATGGTTAAGAAACCAACTCCCCAACCAACAGTTTGGCTTGGCCGGTGACAATAACCAGAGCTGTTTTCCATGGGCAACGGGGAATGTCCAAACGGAAAGGGCCTCCGAATGGGGCAGACAGACCAAAGGGCCTCCCTGTAAACGTGGGGAGACGCCGCTGCGGCCGCCCAGACCAAAACCTCCCAGGTCATCACCAGATACGTCAAAGAAGAAAACAGGAAACGGTCGTGGAGAAGCTGTCATTTGCTCTCTGTCTGGGGTTTTGCGGCCAGGCAGGGTTTTATAGTAAAGGCGGTCGGGAGAAATCGGAAAAAATCCCTGCTAATAGCCTTCGGTTCGGTCTTTCGATCATTGACACAAGAGGCCGACGAAGGCTGACGGTTATAGAAACTGTATAACGCAGAAAAGAAACTCGGAAACTGCAGAATTCAGAATTACACTGAAATTAAAACCATATCGGTCATCAGTATCAGGTGCAGTGTTTCTCAACTTTCCAAATGCCGCGACCCCTTAATCCAGTTCCTCATGATGTGGTGACCCCCAACCATAACATTATTTTCGTTGCTACTTCATAACTAGAGTTTTGCAACTGTTATGAATCATAATATAAATATCTGATATGCAGGATGGATTTTAATTCACTGGACCAAATTTGGAACAAATATCCAATACGCACAAATTTGAATACTGGTGGGGTTGGGAGGGGATTGATTTTATCATTTGGGAGTTGTAGTTCCTGAGATTTATAGTTCACCTACAATCAAAGAGCATTCCGAACTCCACCAATAATGGAACTGAACCAAACTTGGCACACAGAACTCCCATGACCAACAGAAAATACTGGAAGGGTTTGGTTGGCATTTTGCCTTGAGTTTTGGAGTTGTAGTTCACCTATATCCAGAGGGCACCGTGGACTCTAACAATGGTAGATCTGGAGTAAACTTGACACAAACACTCAATATGCCCAAATGTGAGCACTGGTGGAGTTTGGGGGAAATAGACTTTGACATTTGGGAGTTGCAATTGCTGGGATTTATAGTTCACCTACAATCAAAGAGCATGCTGAACGCCACCAATGATAGTGTTGGGCCAAGCTTCCCACACATAACCTCCATGACCAACAGGAAAAACTGGAAGGGTTTGGTTGGCATTGGCCTTGAGTTTTGGAGTTGTAGTTCACCTACATCCAGAGAGCACCGTGGACTCAAACAATGGTAGATCTGGACCAAGCTTGACACAAATACTCAGTATGCCCAAATGTGAGCACTGGTGTAGTTTGGGGGAAATAGATTTTGACATTTGGGAGTTGCAATTGCTGAGATTTATAGTTCACCTACTATCAAAGAGAATGCTGAACGCTACCAAAGATAGAATTGGGCCAAATTTCCCACACAGAACCTCCATGACCAACAGAAAATACTGTGTCTCCTGATGGTTTTTGGTGACCCCTCTAACACCCCGCTCCTGACAAGGGTGGGACAAGGAACTCCTGTCTGCTGGAGCTAGGTTTCCTGCCTCTGTTAGGTTTCTGATAG
Source organism: Anolis sagrei ordinatus (assembly GCF_025583915.1). Lineage (NCBI taxonomy): Eukaryota > Metazoa > Chordata > Lepidosauria > Squamata > Anolidae > Anolis > Anolis sagrei. The sequence goes on along the minus strand of NW_026847660.1, from coordinate 129,636,685 downwards.
GAAGGAAGAAGTGATACACGGGGCAATGGGAGTCCCACCCAGCGTGTGCAGGAAATTGTAATCCAGCTGTCCTTCTAGTATCTGAAATTCCACATGGCAATGCCAAGAAAGGATGGGGAAATTTGTCAGTATCACTTCCTCTTGGATTTTGTTTTGCCCACGAAACCTCAAGTTCTTTCCATCCTGAATATGTAATTTGCAAATTTGAGTGAATTCTTCAAAACCCAACAGAAATGAAATCCATCCCCTTTTCCAGAGGCCAAGTTCAACAAACGCAGCTCATCCCAGCGACATGAAGACCATGAGTGCATCTAGACTGGAGAATCAATGCGGTTTGACCCCACTTGAACTGCCGTGGCTCCAAGCTATGGAAAGCTGAGAATTCATAAAATTATTGACTCATAGAGTCAATAATTTAACAGTCCTAGTTGCCATTACAGATGAACTTCGTTGCCAGTGTGATAGCGGCGGATTGGTGCTACTAGTACTTCTTGACCTTACCGCAGTGTTTGACACCGTCAACTACGACCTAATGATTCACCGTCTTGCTATGTCCGGAGTTCGCAGTCAGGCCCTCAATTCGTTCAACTCATTTCTCCAAAACCGGAGTCAATGTTTGGAGTATATGGATCAAGTCTCTGAAAGATCTCCCCTCCTATGTGGGGTACCCCAAGGTGCAATTCTCTCCCCTCTTCTCTTCAACATCTACATTAGACCCCTTGCCAGTTTGGCTCGGAGCTTCGGCCTAGACTACCTCCAATATGCGGACGACACCCAACTCCTTCTGCGCCCGGAGCCTGGAGCAATGTCAATACCAGACAATTTCACCTTATGTCTGGAGGCTCTGTCGAACTGGCTACGTGCTAGTAGACTGAAGGTGAACCCGGCGAAGACTGAGATTCTCTGGCATGGCCGCTTGATTGGTCTGACCCATTTGCTACCCACCTTTGATGGTGCTGCCCTATCTCCTAACCGTTAAGAGCTTGGGTATCGTTTTGGATTTGCAGTTGACAATGAAAGCTCAGGTCGCTGCTGCCAGCAAACAGGCCTTTTTCCATCTTTGACAAGCGAGGCAATTGGCTCCCTACCTATCTGATGAGGCTCTGGCAACAGTCATCCATACCATGGTCACGTCTAGGCTGGACTAGACGTGGACCTTCCGATGTTTACGACCCGAAAGCTACGTATTGTTCAGAACGTGGCAGCCATGTTACTCACAAAAACACCCATAAAATGCCATATAACTCCAGTGCTGCGGCATTTGCATTGGCTTCCAACTGATTAGGTAAAGGTAAAGGTAGTCCCCTGACATTAAGTCCAGTCATGTCTGACTCTGGGGTGTGGTGCTCATCTCCAATTCTAAGCCGAAGAGCCAGCGTTGTCCGTAGACACCTCCAAGGCCATGTGGCCGGCATGACTGCATGGAGCGCTGTTACCTTCCCACCAGAGCGGTACCTATTGATCTACTCACATGTGCATGTTTTCGAACTGCTAGGTTGGCAGAAGCTAGGGCTGACAGCGGAAGCTCACGCCGCTCCCCGGAATCGAACCTGCGACTTTTCGATCAACAAGCTCAGCAGCTCAGTGCTTTAATCCACTGCGCCACCGGGGGCTCCTCCAACTGATTACCGTGGTCTATATAAGACCATCATCATCATCATCATCATCTAATTACTTATTAATCGCCCTCCATCCAAGATGCTCTAGGCAATTTACAAGCTAAATTGTAAAGGATAAAAATGCATACATACAGATATTGATAAAATTAACATAGATCAAAAGCTCTAGTAAAAAGCCAGGTCTTAAGTGTTAGGGTAAAAGGCCCTAAATCACGCATGGCTCTCATATAGGGCAGCAAGGAATTCCATAAGGCAGGGGCAGAAATAGAAAAAGCTTTCCAAGTGCACTTCTCTAGGACCCAGTATATAGAGTAAGTCGCGTTGGGATGGTCGTTGCGACCTCCGATGCTGGGAGAAGGAGGTACAATGGACCCTGGCCATAAAGAATTTGAAAGGTCAGAACTAGCATCTTATATAGTCCAACTGATTATATGCCGATACATCACATGCTGGGAAGTGTCCAACGTGTAATCCAATACAACAGCCAACAGAGTGACCTTGTTTGCTTCATACTAATCTTGTCATGTTTCAAATAATATTAATAATAAATATTCTGAATATTTTCTGAGATATTGCTTTACATATGACTTGATTAACAATGGAATAGTGAAGCCACAATGCGTTTTGTGCAAAGTTGGACCATAAGGAAGTGTTCCGTTTTCCAGGAGCATGGTTTATGTTGCCTTTTAGCTGCATGGGATAGTTTTCTTTTGCATTTCTCCAGGACTGCTACAGACCCAGCAGCACCTTGGAAGTTAAACAGTATCAGAGTCTGCAAAGCCAGACTGCAGGCCTTTTTGCAGCTATTGGTTTAGAAAGTATCTCTTTGGATTAGGAGTCCACCCTTTTTCCTGGGGTTGAGATCTCCATTTTGGAATCTCCCCTACCTCTTTCAGTAGAGAAAAAAGCCTCAGATGTGCTGTTGGTCAGACAAGTAGCTCTGAAAAGCCATTGTGAGTACAATTGAGTAATTGAAAAATTGAGATAGATAGAATAGCAATTGAGTAATTAATTGAGTTATTGGGTTATTTAGACAGAGAAGCTGATTGAGTTATCGATAGATATTGAGATAAAGAGAAGCTTATTGAGATACTATAGTTATTGAGGAAACTATTGAGTTATTGAGAAATAGAGAGAAATAGTTATTGAGTACTATTGAGCATTACTTCATCTCCAAAGCTAACCTTGTGCTTAGATATGGGAAGACCTGTTCTTTCTAACCATAGCAGCTCAGGGTTAGGGTGAAAGATCCCAGGATTTTTTTCTACCATTTGGAGAAAAGTTACCTCAGTAATTGAAGAAAAGGGAAAGAAAGAACATCCCTATGGTTTCCCAAATTGACTGTTTGTGTTGTAACTTTATCAAGCTGTGCCAAGTCTGCCAAGGACTTTGGAAATAAATATTTTGTTGATGTTCACACCTTGACTGGCATCAGTTGCTGAAAGTATTGAGTTATTGCTTCAAAGAAAGACCCCCAGCGGTTCACCCAGATAAAGAGAGAAGCACATCTTAGTTTTAACTTTATAGGGTCTGGGTGTGACGGCACAGGAAGGCTGAGTGAAGGAAGAGAGACACTTTTGAACGGTGGTGTTGGAGGAAAATTCTGAGAGTGCTTTGGACCGCAAGAAGATCCAACCAGTCCATCCTCCAGGAAAGAAACCCTGACTGCTCATTGGAGGGAAGGATACTAGAGGCAAAGATGAAGTCCTTTGACCACATAATGAGAAGACAGGAAAGCTTGGAGAAGAGAATGATGCTGGGGAAAATGGAAGGAAAAAGGAAGAGGGGCCGACCAAGGGCAAGAAGGATGGATGATATTTTTGAAGGGACTGGTTGACCTTGAAGGAGGCTGGGGGTGGCCACAGCTGACAGGGAGCTCTGGCCTGGGCTGGTCCAGGAGGTCAGAAAGAGTCGGAAGCTACTGAACAAAGAAACAACAACAAATACTTCAGTGTGGAAAATGGTGCCCCCTCTTCCTTTTTCCTTCCATTTTCCTCAGCATCATTCTCTTCTCCAAGCTTTCCTGTCTTCTCATTATGTGGTCAAAAGACAACGTTTGGTCTTCTGTACCAAAAACCATGTGCAAATTTTGTGTAGAATAAGTCCTGAACTGTGAAGAGTCTGCATTTGTGTTCCAGGACATTTAAGAAATATGATTTTCAACCATTTTTAAATATAGTCAAATATTATTTTCCACCCCTAATCAGAAACCCAGTATTCAGGTGGAATAATTGCAACAATTATCTCTCCACTTATCCAAAGTATAAAGTAATTTCTGCCACTGATACCCATTTTTAATCCCCCTTCCAGCCCTTATGCTGAACTTTGGTAATTATGCAATCTTGGATATGAACACCATGAACTTCCTTTTGGAAATGGCTTGGCCAGGGCTGGCATATTGGATGGCCTATCTTCATAAAGTTTGCAAACTTAATGGCCTTTGGGAGACGTAAAGAGGGCAACGTGTGTGCCAAGAGACTATGCAAATCGGTGACTTCTGGATCGTTTTCTTTCCTTGCTTCCACGTCTTCATCTTCCCTCTCCTCTCCTGTTCCATCAGCAGGCTTTTTTTCTGATCCGCCATCAGAGAAAACCTAAATTCCATCTTCTTCTCACTTGATCTTATTTCATACGTTGCTTCTTTTCTTTCACCTTTTGGAAATGTCACCGTCATGGTCAAATGAGAATGAAAAACATTGGGTTGTTTTCCTTGGTTCCTGTGCAATAATGAAACCAATAGGGAGTTGTTCGGTGAAGGAAACCGTATGATCCCATCGACCGGGTCAGCAAAGACAGAAGAGAAGAGACAATGGCAGGAGATAGAAAGTTGGGAAGCTGGCCTGGGTTTCCATCAGAAGGTGCCGATTTCAACCAGATCCAAAGGAGGCCATTTGAAATGCTCTATTTGCTCCCAATTACATCCCAGGAGAGGCCAGCAAATGCCAGTGGAAATATCTAATGGGGGGAAACAACCCGATACGCCAACCCAAAAGCCAAGTTGTGTTTGGATTCACTCGGCTTGTCTTGCCGTTCTTCCTGCTTCTGTTTTTCTTCCTCTCAGCTTATTCAAGAGCTTGGATCCTTCTGGGCTCCAAGGTTTTACGGTTCATTAGGATTTTGGGTAAGAAAGAACTTCTCCTGCCTTCTGTTCTCCAAGGCAAACAGATACAAGGAAGGATTACAACTCGGCGAGTTGTCTCTCTGCTTTTCTTCCTGTTTCTGGTGACCTTTGTGAAATGGGATTCCTGGAGTTCTCCATAAGGCAAGAGTGGTTCCATCTGGATGCCCTCAGAAGCAGAGGTGAACTCTTTTCATTAGTTTTGTTGGGGCCCAATCCCACCCAATCCCTCCCAAGAACAATCTCATGCAGAAGCCATCATTATATAACTACGAGGGTTGAATGAAAAGTAATGCCTCCACCTTCATAACTCCTCAAGAGATGGCAGTACTGGTATGCGGCAGGTACTGGCTTGATCAGTAGACTCTCTTCGACAGTTCCATTTTGATGGGAAGCCTTAGCATTGAACAGTTGTGTTGTTAAAGTGCAAAGTATGGAACCTGCGCAGATGGTCGGTCAATGCAACTTAAGCAACGTGGTCATTGAATTCTTGATAGCAGAAGGTGTCACCACCCCAAAGGAGATTCATCAGAGAATGCAAGCTGTTTATGGTGATTTTGTTGATGTGACTACTGTGTGTCATTGGGTGAGTAAGGTGGGAACATCTGATTTGCATGACAAACAAAGAGTTGGTCATCCTGTGACAGCAACCACCGAGTTTCACAAGCAAAAGGTTGACAGATTGATTCAGGACGATTGTTATAACACTCAGAGAGAAATTTCAAGCATCATAGGCATTTCACAAGAACATGTGGGTCACATTATTGCTTTGCTTGGCTATCGGAAGATCTGTGCACAATGGGTACCCAGGATGCTGACGCCTGAAATGAAAGTGCACAGACTTGAACCTTCAGAGACTGGATCTCACATCCTCCATACAGTCCAGATGTAGCACTGTTTGACTTCCATTTCTTCCTGATAATGAAAGAAGATCTGCGGGGACATCATTGTGTTTAGGATGAAGACGTTGAGAAAACTGGGAAACACTGGTTGTCAAAACAATGTGTCAACTTCTTTCATAACAGCTTCAGAAAACTTGTTCATCATTGGCGGAAATGTATCTAATTGTCTGGTGATTATGTGGAAAAGTGAATAGTGGTAGTTAAAGAGCACATTCAAAGGATTATTTCTGCGTTTGATTTATTAAAATATTCCCATCCAAACCCAAGTAACGAAGGTGGAGGCATTACTTTTCATTCAACCCTCATACATAAAACTGGATTAGCCTGGATTGGCCTGTTCATCTTCATCCTTGTGTAGTGAAGTTATGGTTCTGCGGTGTTTTGATTGTGCTTCTCCTGCATGGCAGGGGGTTAGGCTCGATGGCTCATGTGGTCTTCTCCAGCTCTGATTCTATCACTCTATATATGCCAAAGTTGAAAGCCAGTAGGCTGTTAGGAATTGTGGGAGTTGAAGTCCAAAACACCTGGAGGGCTGAAGTTTGCCAATACCTGATCTATACTGTAGAATTAATCCATTTGAACTGTGATGACTCAAGGCTCTAGAACCCTGGGAATTCGAGTATTGCAAGGTCTTTTGCCTTCTCTACCAAAGATGCTTCACCAAACCACAACTCCTAAAAATCCATAGCATCAACTGGTGTCAAGATGCATTCATCGTATAGTGTTGATGCCCAAACTTGTTTGTTGTTTAGGAGGATGTTCTCACAGTATGACACTGTAGCCATAACATCAAATGGAGCAGCCTTGGGCACACGGTATTGCATTTATAGCATTACTAGCATAGTACATATAACAGAGTTCAGCAATACAATACAGGCCATAGGTGAGACATCAGCTATTGTCAAGATGGAGTTGATCAGGCTGAACAGAGCAGCTGAATTTGCAAGTCATACTTTACACCAATAATAGTTCATCACAAAGACTTTGAATTCTGCCCAGAAGTGTCATTGTGTGCTATCTCTTAGGTCCTCACCAGCTGTACCTGTGATGGTGATGAGATGGAGAGAAAGCCCTTCCCTGAAGATTGTATGACTTTGTTAGGCTTCTATAGAGAGATAGGGTCTTTCAGAAAGGTTTTAATGTTGGGTGGACAAGACAGCTCTCAACCAAACCAAAGCTTGGTTCCTTTCAAAGAAGCATCTCAATCTCTTTGCCATTTGAGTGGCATTCAAAGTTCATGGAAAAGACGTTGGTGTTTTGACCTTCTTGTGAACTTGGTGCTCCTTCTGTCAATATCCCTGACCCATTCACCACTTCTTTGTACCTGTTACAGGCTACTTTTTGTCACACCGAACTGGCCATGGCCCATAAAAGTGAATATGGACTCCACCCCATCATAATCTGCCCATTCCTGTTGCCTCTTGACCTCTGGGAGCCCTCCCTTGCACCATTTGCTCGAGGAAATTCACAGCCGTTGAGTCACAGCAATGAGCTCAGTCTTCCACACAGGCTTTGCGCGACATCATTGCAGTGGAATTTCTGTGCCTTCAAAAAGGGGAAATGTCGAAGACGCCAGCAATGATTCCAACATTGAGGGGTGAGCCTTCAAAGACTATGCCTATGGTGTATTCCATGGCAGTTGTACCAAGAATGGTGGCTTCTTGGAGGTTATCTGGATGGTGACAACAGGGTGAATATGAATGAGCTGGAGCACATCCAGAGGAGAGTAACCATTGCGTGGTGAAAATTGAAAACCAAAAGCCTTATGAGGAATACTTTATGGAACCGGACATTCTCAAGGAAGCATTAGAAGTGCTGCAATAGCTGTCCTCAAATATCTGAAAGGCTATCATGTGGAAGATGGAGTTTGCCAATTTCCTTCTGAGACCTGGAGCAATGAGACTAAGATCTCCAGGGCCCCCCATATTGCAAAAGGATTATACTAAACTTTCTTGGAGGAACGTTGGAAGAAGAGCTGTTAGACCAAGAAATTGTTCTTTTTCATTGGAGTCCTTCAAATAGAGGTAGCCATCTCTCTGGAGTGCTTTCATAGTGGGTTGAGAGACTAGATGGCCCTTGGAGTTGTAGAATCATAGATTTGGAAGAGAACATCAAGGCCATCCAGAAAATCAACCCCATTCTGCCATGGAGAAGGGCACAGCTCAAGCCATCCAGCCTCTGTTGAAAACTTCCAGAGAAGGAGACTCCACTGTACTTCCACATTTTCCACACTTGAGCAGCTCTTACCATCAGGAAGTTCTTCCTTAACTTTAGATGGAATATCTTTTCCTCTAGTTGGAATCCATGCTCTGTGTGGTTTTTGTTGCAGGTGCTTTTCTTGTGGTACATGATACGTTGAATTTTCTGGTATTTTAGCAACAATATTATGGTCTGGCCTGAAACGGATGGAGGTCCATGGAGGTGAAACCATGAGTTCTTGCAATCAATCTTTGCAATAGATAGAAATCAATAGAAGAAGGACCATGTTCGGTCGCGTGATGGGCCTGTAACAGCTGTACTTTTCTATAGGACATATACTTTAATCCCAGCGGGAAGCCAGGGGGCCTCAAAGAGAGGTTCTCAGGGATTTTTCAGAAGTGATGGTCTTTAGAGTCTTTAATGATGCAACAAAGTCTTTATTATGGAACAAACAACAAATCTTCAATGATTCAAACATGATTCCTGCCATACATCAAGGGAACCTCTGACTGCATAGGGAAGCTGATGAGGAAACACAACATACAAACAATCTACAAACCCACCAAGAAAATCCAACAAATGCTACGTTCAGCAAAGGACAAGAGGGATCCTCTCACCTCTGCAGGAGTCTACCGTATACCATGCAGCTGTGGACAAGTCTACATAGGGACCACCAAACGCAGCATTGCCCAAACACAAATCAAGGAACATGAAAGGCACTGCAGACTACTCCAACCAGAGAAGTCAGCCATAGCAGAGCACCTGATGAACCAGCCTGGACACAGCATATTATTTGAGAACACAGAAATGCTGGACCACACCAACAACCACCATGTCAGTCAGACTACACAGAGAAGCCATTGAAATCCACAAGCATGTGGACAATTTCAACAGAAAGGAGGAAACCATGAAAATGAACAAAATCTGGCTACCAGTATTAAAAAACTCTAAAATTACAACAGCAAAACAGCAGAGAGGAAACAACCAGGCACATCTTAACACCTCTCAACAAAAGATTTCCGAGGCTCAGGTAGGCCTTCAAATGCTAATGAAGGTGGTCAGTTGAAACATTCACACCTAGCTCTAGCAGAGAAGAGCTCTTTGCCCCACCCCAGCCATTCCACAGATATATAAACCCATTGTCCTATTTTCAACAGACCCCTCTGAGGATGCTTGCCATAGATGCAGGCGAAACGTCAGGAGAAATGCCTCTAGAACATGGCCATATAGCCCGAAAAAAAACCCCACAAGAATCTATTCAAACAACACTTCAAGGCTTTCTTAGTCTAGCCCTCAATGGACTGGCACCTGACTTTGATTAACTAAACTTTCTCTGTAGGAAAAACCCTTTTTAACCTCTCCCAGGCTGCTTTCTATCTATGCCTCATCAGTGTGGGGACTACTACCAATTCCAAATGCATCTGGGTATCGAGTAGACCTACCAGCCGAGGCTTGACAATATTTCAGCTGGAGTTCCGTGGATCTGTAATGCTGTCTTCCCTCTGAGAATTCTTTGAAAACTTCAGGGCTGTTTTCCCTCTGTTTGCTGTGAGGTTGAGAGGCTGTGAGCTCTCAGCCAGAGCTTTTGGGACTTTTCACCTGGAATTCCTGTTCCCCTGGATGCTATTTTTCCCTGGATGCTCCTTTTTCCCTGGATGCTTATTGAGAAAGGAAGCTTTTCTACGGGACGAGCTGGCCTACGTCCTATAGCTTAGCTACCTTGTGTGAGACTGCCCAAAAATGGCTCCTTTCCCTCCCAGAGCCCAGAACAGGGGGCAGAACCAAAGCTTAATTATGATGGACAGGAGGCCTGTCCTATGACTGCAAAACAGATAACAGAAAGAAAATAAAGTTGGAGCTCCTGGTACAGCCATACCAGCACAGACCATGAGTTGAAATGCAAAGCTGATAGAGGAGGTAAAGAATTCCCAAGTTGCATAGCAAAGATATAGTGGTGATTAAAAAAACATGCAGTACCCTCCTTTATTGGTAGATTCAAGGTCCATGGTTTCAGATACCCATGGTATTACTAATAGAGGGTTTGGGACTATCCAAGTTTTTGGGCATCCATGGGAAGTCTTGGAATGCGTTCTCCATAGATAATTGAGGGTCTATTACAGTGGTTCTCAACCTTCCTAACGCCACGACCCCTTAATACGCTTCCTCATGTTATGGTGACCCCCAACCATAAAATTAGTTCCGTTGCTACATCATAACTGTCATTTTGCTGCTGTTATGAATAGTAATGTAAATATCTGATATGCAGGGTGTTTTTTCATACCCTGGACCAAATTTGGCATAAATACCCAATATGCTCAAATTTGAATACTGGTGGGATTGGGGAGGGTATTGGTTTTGTACTGTGAGCGTTGTAGTTGCTGGGATTTATAGTTCACCTACAATCAAAGAGTATTTTGAATTCCACCAACAATGGAATTGAATCAAACTTGGCACACAGAACTGTCATGACCAACAAAAAATCCTGGAAGGGTTTGGTGGGCATTGACCTTGAGTTTTGGGAGTTGTAGTTCACCTACATCCACAGAGCACTGTGGACTCAAACAATGATGGATCTGGGCCAAACTTGGCACAAATACTCAATATGCCCAAATGTGAACACTGGTGGAGTTTGGGGAAAATAGACCTTGACATTTGGGAGTTGTAGTTGCTGGGATTTATAGTTCACCTACAATCAAAGAGCATTCTGAACCCTACCAACGATTGAACTGGGCCAAACTTCCCACACAGAACCTCCATGACCAACAGAAAATACTGTGCTTTCTGATGGTCCTTGGTGACCCCTCTGACACCCCCTCACGACCCCTCCAGGGGTCCCGACCCCCAGGTTGAGAAACACTGGTCTATTATATAAATCCCCTCCATGTCTTCTAAGAGATGCAAGAGATGTGCACCGCACCAATATCTCATATGGGATTAGTGCAGTCACTATATAATCACAGCCATATAGGGTTTTGTGGTATCCTCATATTATTACCTTTCCTCTCATGCTTGAATCACTTTGGGCGTCAGGCCTTTGCTCCAAGGATTATTTTTTGTGGTCTGGAAGACCGAGCAGATTCCTAGAGATAGCATTTCTCCCCAGATAGGGCTTCTGTCGCAATCTTCGGCCCCTTTGACACTGCCATATGATCCAGATTAGCCAATTAGATAATCCACATTATCTGCTTTGGACTGGATTCTATAGGTCTACACTGCTATATAATACAGATCATCAAAGCAGATAATCTGGATGTTATATGGCAGTGTAAAAGGGACCTTATTTTACTAATGGAAGCGTGGCTCTGAGTATCGCAGGTCTTTATCATCCAGCTTTGGAGAAACGTTACCAGCTCTGCAAAACTTTTCTCTGTCATACGCATTAAAAGAAATGATAATCATAACTTCTGGCTTGCCCGGCATGGAAAAAAAACCCAATCCGTCACGACCCTACAGCTGTTCTCACTCTGGCATTTCTAATTTTATTACTCAAATATGAGCTTTTGTTCGCCGTCCAAGCGTAATGAAAACATCATATTTCAATCGAAAAATCCCCATTTACCTTTCAAGGCCTTTTCCTGTCCAAAAACCATTCCCGAGCAATTTGTGTCCAAGCCGGGTCTCTCGCCCATCATTCAAGTCCACCCTGCGCCGGTTGCATTAAGAGGTGCTAAGTCTCCCGCTGTGACATCATCACCCGCGCCCATGGCAACCAGCTGTGATGTCACAAACACAAGACAATGCATGGGGAATGAGTTATGAGTTGATGGTGGGAAGGCCTCCAGGCCCAAGCCCAAGAGCACACGTTGGCTCCATGCGGTGGCTCTCTGCAGGCCGGCGCAATCCAGACAGCGTGGGTTTGGTTCCTCTCACACATCTGTTGATGGATAGCCTTGAGAGGTGAAGCGTATGTTAATCGCTATCCTCCAAGCCGTGCTTTCCTCTCCAAGTTGCAAGCAACTCAATCCATCATCCATTGTGAGACCTTTGGGTCTCAGCCTCTCATCACAGGATGCCAATGGGAGTGGTCCAGCGGCCTGGTCACTTGGGTCACAGAAGCATAGAGCTGGATAAGTGACATGGGGAATATATGCCTATTATTCATGCAAGAGGACAATTAGGAAGAACTTAGACTGGGAAGCATAGTTTGTAAATATCTGTGACTTGGAGAGGCGAAGGAGGGTGGATGGGATAAGACAAGATTTTATATTATGATTTGTTGCTGTACTGTGATATTGTATACATGTGAAAGTACATGTGAAAAAGATCTTGGAGTCCTCGTGGACAACAAGTTAAACATGAGCCAACAATGTGATGTGGCGGCAAAAAAAGCCAATGGGATTTTGGCCTGCATCAAGAGGAGCCGAGTGTCTAGATTGAGGGAAGTCATGCTACCCCTCTATTCTGCTCTGGTTAGACCACACCTGGAATATTGTGTCCAGGGCACCACAATTCAAGAGAGATGTTGACAAGCTGGAATGTGCCCAGAGGAGGGTGACTAAAATGTTCAAGGGTCTGGAGAACAAGCCCTATGAGGAGTGGCGTAAGGAGCTGGGCATGTTTAGCCTGAAGAAGAGAAGGCTGAGAGGAGATATGATAGCCATGTATAAATATGTGAGAGGAAGCCACAGGGAGGAAGGAGCAAGCTTGTTTTCTGCTTCCCTGGAGACTAGGACGTGAAACAATGGCTTCAAACTTCAAGAGAGGAGATTCCATCTGAACATGAGGAAGAACTTCCTGACTGTGAGAGCCGTTCAGCAGTGGAACTCTCTGCCCCGGAGTGTGGTGGAGGCTCCTTCTTTGGAAGCTTTTAAACAGAGGCTGGATGGCCATCTGTCAGGGGTGATTTGAATGCAATATTCCTGCTTCTTGGCAGAATAGGGTTGGACTGGATGGCCCATGAGGTCTGTTCCAACTCTTTGGTCCTATGATTCTATGATCTTGTGGAATTTAATACTAATTATAAATAAATGTGCTCAGGGAAAAAAATCAATTAAATTTCTCTCTGTTTCCATTTGCTGTTGGACAATTACGCTGGCAAATACATGTTTTGGTGACTCAAATGTTAGTCTGATTTCTGGGTATATTTGACCTGCTGATTCAAAAAACCGACAGTTTTCTCCTATTCACTCTAGTTTTTGAGATATAAAACTCTTGCTATGTACTCGTCATCTGCTCACCCATAGGAAACCATGATAACCATCACCTAGGAAACTAGACGAGTGGAGTGCCACAGGGTTCCGTCCTGGGCCCAGTCCTGTTCAACATCTTTATTAATGACTTAGATGAAGGCTTAGAAGGCATGATCATCAAGTTTGCAGACGACACCAAATTGGGAGGGATAGCCAATACTCCAGAGGACAGGAGCAGAATTCAAAACGATCTTGACAGATTAGAGAGATGGGCCAAAACTAACAAAATGAGGTTCAACAGGGACAAATGCAAGATACTCCACTTTGGCAGGAAAAACGAAATGCAAAGATACAGAATAGGGGACAGTGCCTGGCTCGAGAGCACGTGTGAAAAAGATCTTGGAGTTCTCGTGGACAACAAGTTAAACATGAGCCAACAATGTGGTGTGGCGGCAAAAAAAGCCAATGGGATTTTGGCCTGCATCAATAGGAGCATAGTGTCTAGATTGAGGGAAGTCATGCTACCCCTCTATTCCACCTTGATTAGACCATACCTGGAATATTGTGTCCAATTCTGAGCACCACAATTCAAGAGAGATATTGACAAGCTGGAATGTGTCCAGAGGAGGGACTAAAATGATCAAGGGTCTGGAGAACAAGCCCTATGAGGAGCGGTTAAGGAGCTGGGCATGTTTAGCCTGAAGAAGAGAAGGCTGAGAGGAGATATGATAGCCATGTATAAATATGTGAGAGGAAGCCACAGGGAGGAGGGAGCAAGCTTGTTTTCTGCTTCCTTGGAGACTAGGACGCGGAACAATGGCTTCAAACTACAAGAGAGGAGATTCCATCTGAACATGAGGAAGAACTTCCTGACTGTGAGAGCCATTCAGCAGTGGAACTCTCTGCCCCGAGTGTGGTGGAGGCTCCTTCTTTGGAAGCGTTTAAACAGAGGCTGGATGACAGTTTTCTCCTATTCACTCTAGTTTTTGAGATATAAAACTCTTGCTATCTACCCGTCATCTGCTCACCCATAGAAAACCATGATAACAATTACCTAGGAAACTAGAGTGAATGTAGTGTATCCAATACAATTTTCTGAATCAGCCCCTTAAATCATCCCAGGAATAGGCCTAAAAACCAAGACATCAAGGATGTTGTTGTTCACCAGTATTTACTGGTGTATTAGCCTCAAGATTAAAAGAATCACTGAGTAATAGAATAGACGAAGACCAAGTGGGTTTCCTTCCTAAACACCAATTAAAAGATAATATAAGAACAGTTCTAAATGTCATTGACTATTATGAAAAAAACAATCAGAATGAAATAGCCCTAATGTTCCTAGATGCCGAAAAGGTGTTTGACAACGTTAACTGGAACTATATCATTGCTATTTTAAAAGAAATGGACATAGGATATTATTATCTGAACACGATTGAATCAATTTATACAGAGCAAACAGCGAAAATCATAGTAAACGGACAACAATCATAAAATATCTCCATCCCAAAAGGAACAACACAAGGATGCCCACTCTCACCGCTGTTATTCATTCTGTCCCTCGAGACCTTATTAACCAATATAAGAAAGAACACAGAATTAAAAGGACTAAGAACCAAAAGCCAAACTTTTAAAATTCGTGCACAACCTGCTGCTGCCTGTTGAGCTGCCTTATTGCTCTCCTTCAGACTAACCACATTATCCTGACCCTTGCCAGAAGAGTTCAGTTTCCAAATTTAACCCTTGTCTGCGCAGTTGGCTTGAATGTCTGTATTGCCTTGGTACTTTAGTTGAACTCTCACAACACTGAAATGGAAATATCTCCTAAAGTTCAACAAGGTCAAGTCAGCCTTTCTCCTAGCACTCCATTTCAGTCCACCAAGAAAGTTGGAGTTTTATCACAACGTCAACAGAAACAAAACCTATCTATCCAGTCTCACTCACTGCATGGAGGTCTATCTTTAGACCTGTTGATACGACCTTTTCTCACCAGCAAGGAGAGGCGAGAGGAGTTGTTGTCATGGAGGCTTAACATTTGGGCTCAAAGCTGGCCTCAGCTGACATTCATCCTTCTTCACAATGACCACGAGAAGTCTAGTATCCAAATTGAGGAAAGTATTGGTGCCTCTTTATTCTGCTTTGGTCAGACCTCACCTGGAATAACCCTGTGCTCAGTTCAAGGCAAAGAAATTCAAGAAGGAAATGGAGAAGCTGGAAGGTGTTCCGAGAAGGACAACAAAAATGGCCAAAGGTCTTGGAAGCCAACCCCTATGAAGATGGCATGTTTAGCTTAGAGAAGTGAAGGTTGAGAGGGGACATGACAAGCATGCTTAAATATTTGAGATGATGTCCTATTGTTTCCTGCTGCTCTGAGGACTAGGACACAGGAGAAGAGATTCCACCTGAACATTAGGAAGAACTTTGTGAAGAACTTTGTGAAGTTAAGACCTGTTCAGGGGTAGAATATCCTGCCTTGAAGTCTGATGGAGTCTCCATCCTCTTCAGGACGAAAACAAATTTGAACTACTGAAAAATATGACTGGATGCTTTCCTGGTGGCAACTTTCCATTGAGTCGTCCCAGCTCCTGGTGTCCTTCCAGGTGAGCCCTGTATTTCTTCCAGGTCACACAACTGGAAGGGAAGCCAAGCAAGCCTCCTTGCTGTGAGATGTTGTCGTAACACATGTGAAATTCTCCAGGAGGTAATGAGGCATCCCTGGAGACCACCAGAACTGTTCCGGAAACATGGAAAGGGGATGGTTTGTGGGTAGACCTCCAAAGGAAAGGAAGGAATATTCCATCAACAGCCTCCAAGGTGGGTGTGATGTGGCCGCCTTCATCAGCAGAGGGGGGCTAATTGGAAGCGAACCCGGACTTAATTGCATCTTGTTAATTCCCGGCCCTTCAGAGGATCATATAAAAGAGCGAAAGAAAAGAGGAGGGGAAACAAGGGCTGGCGTTAACACACGGCAATTTACACCTCGTGCCCAGATCATAAGTCTTGGCCTCGGGTGCCTCCACGCTCTCAAGATTTACGACCCAGAGTCCCAGCATGGTCTAGAAATGGCATGGCACCGAAGCCTTGCGGTGAGGTGGAGTGATGTTAGAAAAAACAAAACATGCACTTAATTTATGGCAATGCTGCCTTGGAGAGGGATTGCCAGGCCAAACACAGCTCTCTTCTAGTGGAAAAACTTTGCAAAACATCCCCTTGTATTCGCCTTGTCTCTAGCAGTCTCTTGGATTGCTCTCCTTCGTCTTCCTCTGCTTGCGTCAAGAAGTCTTCTTCCTATTGTTGGCAATGGCTAGAAGAGTCATAGAATCATAGAATCATAGAATCAAAGAGTTGGAAGAGACCTCATGGGCCATCCAGTCCAACCCCATTCTGCCAAGAAGCAGGAATATTGCATTCAAATCACCCCTGACAGATGGCCATCCAGCCGCTGTTTAAAAGCTTCCAAAGAAGGAGCCTCCACCACACTCCGGGCAGAGAGTTCCACTGCTGAACGGCTCTCACAGTCAGGAAGTTCTTCCTCATGTTCAGATGGAATCTCCTCTCTTGTAGTTTGAAGCCATTGTTCTGTGTCCTAGTCTCCAAGGAAGCAGAAAACAAGCTTGCTCCCTCCTCCCTGTGGCTTCCTCTCACATATTTATACATGGCTATTAGGCCTGGGTAACAACGGAAAAATTTGTTTCTAAAATCGATTTGTATTTGGGGGTTTTTTTTGTTTCGATATTTAAAATAATTACAAAATTTTACTTTTAAAAAGTTCGATATTTACGAAATTTCGTAAATGGTAAAAAATTAACGAATCGATTTCCGAAACAATAACGAATCGATTAGTTAATGGCGGACGCGACCGCGAAATACGCTAAAAAACCTCCAAAACCTTCTGAAGCTTCCCTCTCCCTCTGTTGTTGACTGTTGGTGTGATATTATAATTTTTTTTCACTAATTAAACCATAAACTGGCCCAGACATGCGGAAATAATAACGAAACGACCTCAAAACAATAACGAAACGAATACAATATCGAAATACGAAACATTTACAAAACGTTTTTGAAAATTCGTTTTTTTTAATAATTGCTCCAGAATGGTTCGTTATCGTTTTGTAATTGAAAAAATTAACGAATTATTAACGAATTACGAATTAACGAAACGAAACCGCCCAGCCATAATGGCTATCATATCTCCTCTCAGCCTTCTCTTCTTCAGGCTAAACATGCCCAGCTCCTTAAGCCGCTCCTCATAGGGCTTGTTCTCCAGACCCTTTATCATTTTAGTCACCCTCCTCTGGACACATTCCAGCTTGTCAATATGTCTCTTGAATTGTGGTGCCCAGAATTGGACACAATATTCCAGGTGTGGTCTAACCAAAGCAGAATAGAGGGGTAGCATTACTTCCCTAGATCTAGACACTATGCTCCTCTTGATGCAGGCCAAAATCCCATTGGCTTTTTTTGCCACCACATCACATTGTTGGCTCATGTTTAACTTGTTGTCCACGAGGACTCCAAGATCTTTTTCACACGTACTGCTCTCGAGCCAGGCGTCCCCCATTCTGTCTATCTTTGCATTTCGTTTTTCCTGCCAAAGTGGAGTATCTTGCATTTGTCACTGTTGAACTTCATTTTGTTAGTTTCGGCTCATCTCTCTAATCTGTCAAGATCGTTTTGAATCCTGCTCCTGTCTCCTGGAGTATTGGCTATCCCTCCCAATTTAGTGTCGTCTGCAAACTTGATGATCATGCCTTCAACAGTGCAAAGAAATGGAGGGGCTGGCTTTCTACCTGAAAAGCCACTTGTAACGCTCAGAAAGAGGCAATAATAAATAATAATAAACTTTATTTGTACCCCACCACCATCTCCCCAACGGGGACTCGGGGCAGCTTATATGAGGCCAAGCCCAACAACACAGCAACAAAATAAAATTAAAACATAAACAACAACATAATCAATTACATAAGGCAACCCATATAATTAAAGGATTGGGATATATTAGATATATGGGGAGATTTAATTTAGAATTATAGGAGGCATAAACTAAATATTATAAAGGTACCAGATCCTGTCTGATCTTAAAGCTAAGCAAGGTCAGCCCCGGCTAGTATTTGGATGGGAGGCCACCAACAAATACCAGGTGCTGTAGGTGATGTTTCAGAAGAAAGAATGAGAAAAACAACATGTGGGTATTCAATGACTAAGAAAACCCAATGAAATTTATGGGATTTATTTTTATTTATCGTGTCAGTATCAACCAGACAATTGTATTACATTTTAACACGTTTTTAACAAACAGACAAAACAGGGTTTGCAAGCTTGGTAGTTGATTAAATGTCCTTTGACCAGTATCTGGCCACTTGGAGTGCCTCTGGTGTTGCTGCAAGAAGGTCCTCCCTTGTGCATGTGGCGGGGCTCAGGTTGCATTGCAGCAGGTGGTCAGTGGTTTGCTCCTCTCCACATTTGCATGTTGCGGATTCCACTTTGTGGCCCCATTTCTTGAGGTTGGCTCTGCATCCCGTGGTGCCAGAGCGCAGTCTGTTCAGCGCCTTCCAAGTCGCCCAGTTTTCTGTGTGCCCACGGGGGAGACTCTCATTTGGGATCAGCCATTGATTGAGGTTCTGGGTTTGAGCCTGCCACTTTTGGACTCTCGCTTGCTGAGGTGTTCCAGCGAGTGTCTCTGTAGATCTTAGAAAACTATTTCTTGATATAAGTCGTTGACGTGCTGGCTGATACCCAAACAGGGGATGAGCTGGAGATGTCTCTGCCTTGGTCCTTTCACTATTGGCTGCTACTTCCCAGCGGATGTCAGGTGGTGCAATACTGACTAAACAGTGTAATTTCTCCAGTGGTGTAGGGTGCAGACACCCCGTGACGATGCGGCATGTCTCATTAAGAGCCACATCCACTGTTTTAGCGTGGTGAGATGTGTTCCACACTGGGCATGCATACTCAGCAGCAGAGTAGCATAGTGCAAGAGCAGATGTCTTCACTGTGTCTGGTTGTGATCCCCAAGTCGTGCCAGTCAGTTTTCGTATGAGATTGTTTCTAGCACCCACTTTTTGCTTGATGTTCAGGCAGTGCTTCTTGTAGGTAAGATTTATGGGATCACCATCAATCCACAGGCAACTTGAAGGCATCCAAAAACAGAAGATCTGACCTTGGTTCCTCTTCCCCAATTGCTGCAGTCTAGAAATTCCAGAGCATGAGGAAAGAGTCCTTTTAGGACTGCCACTCCTAGAATCTCCAAGCCTAGAAGGACTGACAGTGAATCTTTTGCCAGTTCCTCCATATCATATGGAACTATAGCTGGAGAGGGGTCTTGAAGGTCCATACATGCATGAGATCTGATTTTGGTCCCTTTTTCTCAAATGCTGCAGGCAAAAACCTCAAGAACACGGGGAAAGGTGCCCATTTGGTCTGTCATGTCCAGAGCTATGCTGAATGGGATTTTCTGGGAATAACAATCCATAAAGAACAACCTTCTCCAAACTCAGAAGGACTGCCAATGAACCGCAGGTGCTGGAGGTTGTATTTCAGAGGGAGGAACTGGCAGAACCACTTCTGAGCTTTCTTTGCCTAAGAAAACCCTATGAAATGCACGGGGACACCATCAATCAACAGGTGACTTGAAGGCACACACAGAGAGATCAGAGCTGAGAAGGTTTACAGTTTTGGTCTACAACCCCCAGCATCTCCATTTCCAAGATCTCAGCTAGTTGGAGAAACAATCCAGTCTCTAAAGCCTGTCAGCGGAAGAGGGAAAGTGACATTCGACCTCCATCCCAGGAAGACATGCTCTCAAAGGTGTCTTTCCCCAGTCTCTGGCAGTTCTAGCCTGTAGCATTTGAAGAAAAGAGATCACAGTTGGGTCTTGTGTGTGTCTGAACCTTCCTGTCACTTGGCAACCTGTGGGGGACTCTATGAATTTGGCAGGGTTTTCTTAGCAAGTGACACTTGCCAGTTCCTCCCTCTGAAAGAGAGCTTGTAGACCCTGGTCTTCCTTGGCAGACCTTCTGAAGTTGAGAAAGTGTCTTCTTTTTTAATAGTCCCTTACAGTAATATCTCACTGAATTTATTCTACAGTGTACAAAGTCAATATCTTCTCTGGGGGAGGCAAAGTAGTGGTGGTAGTAGTAGTAGTAATAGTAGTAGTAATGTTTGTGTCAAGAGTGACTTGAGAAACTGCAAGTCGCTTCTGGTGTGAGAGAATTGGTCATCTGCACGGACGTTACCCAGGGGATGCCCGGATGTTTTGATGTTACCATCCTTGTGGGAGACTTCTCTCATGTCCCTGTAAGGGGAGCTGGAGCTGACAGAGGAAACTCATCTGTGCCCTCCCCGGATTTGAAACTCTGACCTGTTGGTCTTCAGTCCTTCTGGCACAAGGGTTTAACCCATTGTGCACTGGGGTTTCCAACAACAACAACAACAACAATTTATTTATTTATAGGAGCCCAGTGGGTTAAACCGCTGAGCTGCTAAACTTGTTGACCGAAAGCTTGCAGGTTCGAATCAGGGGAGCAACATGAGCTTCCGCTGTTAGCCCCAGCTTCTGCCAACCTAGCAGTTCGAAAACCTGCAAATGTGAGTAGATCAATAGGTACCGCTCCGGCAGGAAGGTAACGCCGCTCCATACAGTCATGCCGGCCACATGGACTTGAAGGTGTCTATGGACAATGGCGGCTCTTTGGCTTAGAAATGGAGATGAGCACCAACCCCCAGAGTCAGACACGACAGGACTTAATGCCAAGGGAAAACCTTTACCTTTACCTTATCTATTGATTTATAACCCACCCTATCTCCCCAAGGGGACTCAGGGCGGTTTCCAGCAAAAGTAATAGAGTGGCCAACATTCAATGAGCATGTTCAAATTATGTTGAGTTGACGATAAATGCCAAAGTGATTATGTTGACATACCAACTCTGTTGGCATCTTAGCAATATTTTATACATTTCCAACATAGCCTTTCTCAAACATGTGACAAAGTCCTTGCCAGCCATGTTGCCCACCTCTGCTCTGGATGCTGTTCTTGGTCAATCCAGGACTTCTAGAAACTGCCTGGGACAACATTTGGGCTTTTACAGAAGAAGCTGGGTCAGCGTTCAACCAAGCAGCACAAGCCATGTTGCTCTAATAAACCGAACTGATGCATGGCCAGAAAGACCAGGTGCTCATATTCTCTCCATGTGGGGTCTTCACCACACATGCGGATGCAATGCTTCTACATTCATGTCCCCCACATGGCTGCAGAATTGTCTCCCCATTTTCTCCACAGTTTATGTTCTGGACGCCTGGCTTGCTGACTTTGGAGGTCATTTGTCTATCACCACCAGCAATAGCATGGCAGATTGGCATCAAATGCGCTTTGGAAATACATTTTGAATGGCAGGAGACATACATAGAGGACATGGGGCAGACTGGTTACCTATCATGCATTTCAAAGCACGGGTTTGTTTCACCATAAAGATGAAAAAATCCAGCAGCCTCTTCGGGACTGATATTTTAGCATGCATCTTCATGGATTGCAATCCACTATATTGATCTGAGTATGCGCCTGAAAGTCAGTCTCTATTTATTGTGATCTTGTAAATTTCAAAGGGTTTTCTTAGGGGAGGAATAATCAAAAGATGGTTTTGCTAGTTGCTTCACCTACAACATGGGGATTTATTGGCATTGTTCTGTTGTGCGCTGGGCCTGTAACAGCTGTCTTTTCCATAGGACGTATACTTTAAGCCCAGTGGGAAGCCAGGGGCGCCTCAAAGAGAGGTTCTCAGGGATTTTTCTGAATTGATGGTCTTTAGAGTCTTTAATGATACAACAAAGTCTTTATTCTGGAACAAACAACAAATCTTCAATGGTTCAAACAACACTTCAAGGCTTTCTTAGTCTAGTCCTCAATGGACTGGTACCTGACTTTGATTAACTGTACTTTCTCTGTAGGAAAAAACCCTATTTAACCTCTCCCAGGCTGATTACTATCTATGCCTCATCGGTGTGGGTCGTACTACCGATTCCAAATGCGTCTGGGTATCAAGTAGAGCTACCAGCTGAGGCTTGTAGATATTTCAGATGGAGTTTCGTGAATCTGAAGTGATGTCCTCCCTCAGAGAATTCTTTGAAAACCTCAGGGCTGTTTTCCCTCTGTTTGCTGTGAGGCTAAGAAGCTGTGAGCTCTCAGCCAAAGCCTTGGGACCTTTTCCCTAGAATTTCTGTTTCTGTTTCCCCAGATGTTCTTGAGAAAAGAAGCTTTTCTACGGGACGAGCTGGTCTACATCCTATATTTAGCTACCTTATGAGAGACTGCCCAAAAAATGGCTCCTTTCCCTCCCAGAGCCCTGAACAAGGGGCGGAACCAAAGCTTAATTATGATGGACAGGAGGTCTGCCCTATGACTGCAAACAGATAGCAGAAAGAAAATAAAGTTGGAGCTCCTGGTACAGCCGTACCAGCACAGGCATTCTCTCAGCCAAGGACTCACCAGAACAGACCCTGCTTATCTTCCAAGATTAGATGACATCTGGTGCCTTGAGAGCAGACAAGGGCAAATTTTGGCCCTCCAGGTTTTTTGGATTTCAACTGTAGGCTGTTAGGAATTGTGGGAGTTGAAATCCAAAACACTGGACACTAAACCCAAAGTGCTTCAAGCAAAGTTTCATGGCCATGAAGGTCGGATCAAAGCAAAACGGGGTGTAGAAAGTTTCAACCAAGCCCCCAAGCCTTTTAAAAATGGTGTGGCATGAGACAGGTCTGTCAAGCAGCTGGTCTGTTAATCTCGAGGTGTGAAAGCAAAAGGCTCTCCTTCCTGGAAAGCCAGTCCCCTTGAAGCAGGACAATTTCCCAAGAATTCTTTTTGTTAAAATCTGTAAGTGTAAAGAAAATCCCATGTTTTAATAGAGGCTGAGCAGCTAGAAACCTTTGTCACGATTTCATAACTCTGCTAATGGATTTGAATTTGGGAATAATATATTTTGCTATCCACTGGGCTTGGTTCCAGGACCCTCCATGGATACCAAAATCTGTGATTGTTCAAGTCCTTTATATATAACTAGCAGTCCCCTGCCATGCATTGCTGTGGCCCAGTCTGGTAATCTGGAAAATAAAGGAATGAAAAAGTGTTGGTTTCTAATCTATGTAATTTCTTTCTGCTTGTGGGTAAACAGTATTTCTTGTTGTTTCTTTGTCAGTGTCGATGTGGAGATTGTCTGGTTTGCCTACTCTGGAACATGCAACATATCATTGTCCTTCTTTAGGGGTCCCTTTCAAATCTTTGATACTGCATCTGTCATATATGTATATGTGTGTGTGGGAATGGCTGGATGGCCCTTTGTCAGGAGGGCTTTGATTATGTTTTCTTGCCCTGGTGAAGGGAGTTGGACTGGATGGTCTTAAGGCAGCATTTCTCAACCTGGAAAGTCAAGACTCGGGGGGGGGGGTCATCAGGGGTCTTGAAGGGTCACCAAAGACCACCAGAAAACACAGAATTTTCTGTTGGTCATGGGGGTTCTGTGTGGGATGTTTGGCCCATTTCCATTGTTGGTGGGGTTCGGAATGCTCTTTGATTGTAGGTGAACTATAAATCCCAGTAACTTCAACTCCCAAATGTCAAAGTCTATTTCCCCCAAACTCCATCTGTGTTCCCATTTGGGCATATTGAGTATTCCTGTCAAGTTTAGTCCAGATCCATCATTGTTTGAGTCCACGGTGTTCTCTGGATGGAGGTGAATCACTTTTCATGCCATTTGAATCCACTGATTCATGTTTCAGTCTCTTGAGCAGCAGATAACCAGGTAGCATCATCTTCTATGTGTTACTATTCAGATATTTAAAGATGGCACCTCTCAGGTGTCTCTTCTCCAAGCCTCTTCTTCTTCTCAAGATGAAGTTTTCAGAACTTGAACCATCTTGACCGCTCTTCTCTGGACTCCTTCCCTCTTGTCCATCTTCTTGAACTGCTATTCCCAGAACCAAACTCAGGGTTATTATTCCAAGTGAGGTCTGACCAAAGCAGAATAGAGTGAAACTAGGACTTTTCTCAATCTGCACTCTATTCCCAACACTGCAGCCTAGAATCACATTGGTTAGTGTTGCCATCTATATATATATATAAATGCTCTGTAAATAATGAGTATCTTAAAAACAAAAGAACCAATCAACGAAATCACACCAAATTTGGCAACAAAATGTCTCACTACACAAGGAGTGACCATCACTCAAAAATTATGATTTTGTCATTTGGGAGTTGTAGTTGCTAGGACTTATAGTTCACCTATAATGAAAGAGCATTCTGAACTCCACCAACAATGGAATCGAACCAAACTTGGCACACAGAACTCCCATGACCAACAGAAAACACTGAAAGGGTTTGGTGGGCATTGACCTTGCATTTTGGAATTGTAGTTCCACCTAAACATGAGAAGAACCTCTTGACTGTAAGAGCTGTTCAAAGAAGGGAATAAATTGCCTTAGATGGTGGTGGACCCTCCATCTTTGGAGATCTTCAGACAAGTTGGATGGACATTTTCCTGGAGTGCTTTAACTCAAGAGACCGAAACATGAATCAATGGATTCCAATGGCATGAAAAGTGATTCCACCGAAACATGAGAAGAACCTCTTGACTGTAAGAGTTGTTCAAACATGGGATAAATTGCCTTAGATGGTGGTGGACCCTCCATCTTTGGAGATCTTCAGACAAGTTGGATGGACATTTTTCTGGAGTGCTTTAGCTGTATATTTTTGCATGGTGGGGGGTCAGACGACATGGTTTATGTGATCCCTTCCAACTTTTAGGATTTTCTGGGTCTATGATCTTCATTCATAGTAGTCGTTTATTTTTCTTTCAAACTTTGTAGAAATGTCCCCCAAATATTAGTGAAATGTAGGAATAACCCTAGATTTCGGCCAGTCTTTTCAATCTCTCTCTCATCTCCTTTGCAATATCCATCCCTGTTAAAGACGCGCTCGTGATTTGTTAATCACCAACCCTCTCCGCCGACACCCCATTATTCACGAAACCGCACTCGACCCACCATGTCAAGAAGAGTCAGTGGAAAGTCTTACCGCGGTGGCCACACACAGACTGGGAGAACTCATTCAACAACACCTCTGTGTTTATTCTATTTGTTCGCGTGGGATGTGCCAGCCTTGGAAGACGAGGGATATTAATACGGATTCTGCGTTACAAGAACCAAAGTCCAAAAGTTCAACATGTTTCAGACAAACGAGAGATGAGAAGGCCTCAGGCTGCAGCTTTCACATTACTCCCCATTGATTATGCAGGGTAAGGATGCTGGCATTGCAGTTCATCAACATTGGGAAGGATGCTTGATTCTGAACCTAGATATAAACCAAGCAAATCCTTTAAGAAGTGCCATTATTAACAGACACTGAAAAGAAGATCTGTCTGAGAAGCTGTGGGACAACTGGCAACAATGTGGACATCTGGTACCAACAAAACTGCATCAGGGATGATCTCAAATCATGTGTTTCCAAGACTTGGTCAAGGAAGTGGTCCATTGATGGATGCATATCATGCCACTAATTTGGAAGAAACCTTCGACTAATGTGGAAGAAACTAGGACATCTGTAGGAGCTGGTGGTGGAGCAATGAGGTGTTTCCACCACAACCATCAAGAGATCGTTTCTGAATGAGGAAGTAAGGCTAACAATGTTGAAGTTGTCGAAGGCTTTCATTTATTTATTTATTTATTTATTTATTTATTTAATACACTTGTATACCGCTAATATCTCAGCCTAAATCGGCGACTCATTGCGGTTTACAGCAATTAAAAGCAATGTACAATTTAAAACAACAACACGTAAACAATACAAATTATTGGGCCACCAATAATAATACCATGCTTCTCGTAACAAAAATCACAGTCCAGAGTTCGTCATCCATAGTTAACCAGTCCTTAGTCTATAAATTCAATAGTAACAAACTAATTGAATGCTTGTTTACACAACCATGTTTTTAATCTCTTCCGAAAGACCATCAGCGAAGAGGCTGATCGTATCTCTATAGGGAGGGGCCACCACAGAGAAGGCCCTGTCTCTCGTTCATGGCTGGAATAAATGGGTTGTTGTAGGTTTTTCGGGCTATATGGCCATGTTCTAGAACAGTAGTTCTCAACCTGGGGTCCCCAGATGTTTTTGGCCTTCAACTCCCAGAAATCTTAACAGCTGGTAAACTGGCTGGGATTTCTGGGAATTGTAGACCAAAAACATCTGGGGACCCCAGGTTGAGAACCACTGTTCTAGAAGCTATCTCTCCTGACGTTTCGCCTGCATCTATGGCAAGCATCTTCCTGAGGATGCTTGCCATAGATGCAGGTGAAACATCTGGAGAGGATGCTTCTAGAACATGACCATATAGCCTGAAAAACCTACAACAACCCAATGTTGAAGTTCAGGATTTTGTGATTCACAAGGAAGGTGATGTTATCTGAGATTCATTTCTTGATAGTATCTGTCATGCTCATGTCATTCTTATCCGAAGTCCTCATAGTAGTTGGAGGAAAGAGGACTAGATTTAACCAATATATTCTTGTGAGCTGTCTCATTGTAGCACACAATATTTTGGGTGCCTGGTCTCAATTTGATAGTTATGATTCATTACTTTTACAAAGACTCGTGATCTATTTTGTTGAAAATGATGGCTTTGATATAACCATTAGTTCCAATTGGAATACAAATATTTATTTATTTGTCGTGTCAGTTGTATTACATTTCTAACAGAACAAAACAAACAAACAGACAAAACACAAAATTTGCAAGTTTGGTAGTTGATTAAATGTCCTTTGACCAGTATCTGGCCACTTGGAGTGCTTCTGGTGTTGCTACAAGAAAGTCCTCCATTGTGCATGTAGCAGGACGCAGGTTGCATTGCAGCAGGTGGTCAGTGGTTTGCTCTCCTCCACACTTGGGGAAAGTAAAGATCTAATCGAATGAAGCAGAGAGTGTTTGAGGACCAGGACATCCGTAGGGATACCAAGGTGCTTGTTTATAAAGCTATTGCCCTCCCAACCCTGCTATATGCCTGCAAAACATGGACTATCTACAGACGTCACATGAAACTCCTAGAACAATTCCATCAGCGTTGCCTCCGGAAAATCCTACAAATCTCTTAGGAAGACAAGTAGACAAATGTCAGCATGCTGGAAGAAGCAAAGACCACCAGAATGAAGCGATGGTCCTCTGCCCTCAATTCCGTTGGACCAGCCACATTGTCCGGATGCCCGACCATCGTCTTCCAAAGCAGTTGCTCTATTTTGAACTCAAGAATGGAAAAACGGAATGTTGGTGGACAGGAAAAGAGATTGAAAGATGGGCTCAAAGCCAACCTTTAAAACTCTGGCATAGACACGGAGAATTGGGAAGCCCTGGCCCTTGAGCGCTCCAGCTGGAGGTCAGCTGTGACCAGCAATGCTGCAGAATTTGAAGAGGCACGAATGGAGGGCAAAAGAGAGAAATGTGCCAAGAGGAAGGCGTGTCAAGCCAACCCCAACCATCTGGAAACCAATGCCCTCACTGCGGGAGAAGATGCAGATCAAGAATAGGGCTCCACAGTCACCTACGGACCCACAATACAGTGATCTTGGAAGACTATCCTACTCAGACAACAAGGGATTGCCTACATAAGTAAATAATAGTTATTGTCACTAAGCAAAGCTTCTGGACCATGTATTGTCAAAGGCTTTCACAGACAGAATCACTGGAGTGTTGTGTGGTTTCTGGGCTGCATGACTGTGTTCTATCAGCAATTTTCTCTTGACATTTCATCTGCACCTGTGGCCTCAGAGGCATCTTCTGGGCCATACCAAAAAGTGATTCCATGAAAACATTAGGAAGAATTTCTTGATCACAACAGCAGTTCAACAGTGGAATATTCTGCTGTTTTTCTGGAGGTTTTAAAGCAGAGACTGGATAGCTATCTTCCAGGAGTGCTTTGATTGCATCTTCTTGCATGACAGAATAGGGTTGGAAAGTATGACCCTTGGGGCTTCTTCCAACTCCATGATTCTATGATTCATCTAGAGCTTCTGTCTTGGTAAAGCCTTGCGTTTGTCTGCTTGCCAGATCTGGTTTCAGATCACGCAACTCTTGTTTCCCCAGCACCCCGATCCCTGGATCTGCTAGAGATCACCTCTTGGAGCCCCATGCACCCATTTTCCATCCTCACATTGAGTTCCTCAGCAAATCTCACCCCAACCTGTTGTCTGCTTTGCTTCTTTGCCTCTTTATTACCACAGATATAATTTCAAGTGTATCCTTTCCAGGCCTGAGGCTGGAGCTGCTCCTGGCAGAGTGTGGCTGGCTTTTGCCAGCTCTGGTGCCAAAACTGCTTTTCCATCCGCAGGTTTGCCAAGGCTCTCCGATACTGTATGTCAGCGGAGTACAGACTTTCCCCTTCGCCGCTCCATCAATCAATGTTCCCCAAGGAGCCGGCTACTAGCAGGCCATTAGAGGACTTGCCAGGCAGCCCAAAGGCCTGCAGAGGTTGCTGCAAAGCAAGTCTGGCCAAATGCAATGTGTCTGGGTCAGATTTTGACTTCTGGTCATGCACTTGACCGAAAGATAAGCATGTCAGGTGGATTTGTGAGCGCCTCAAGAGATATTACCTGGCTAGGGTTTCTGGTCTCTGGCTATAGCTCTTTTGGAAGTCAGTGCACACTTTGCAGTGGTTGTTTTGACAGGCTGGAAATAATTTAGAAGCAGGCTCAGATGGAGGACAGAAGAAGGAACTGTGCATAAGAGGACCAAATGTCCACTTAGTCAGTGAGGTGAGTGTTGCTATGGGGCAAATGAGGGCAATCCTCCCCTTGAAACATCTAGTCTGCACTCAAACTTTTCCTGCAGCCCCCAGATTTCTTGCATTGCAGAAGCCAAGATGTGGATTCCATAGCAATGAGCCATGGCACCTAAAGCTGTGCTAAACTACAATAATTCCACAGTATAGAGGCACCCATTGTCACCTTTTTTGTGTCTTAAACACATCCTCGCATGTGCCCTTCAGCAACATGGGGGTTGTTCTCATCTGCCATTAAGTTATTGCAGGCTTATGGTTACCTTCTTTACAAGATCTGTTTGTTGGGATGGGTTTGGTGGGCTGAGATAATACTTGCCCAGGGTCACCCAGTGGGTTGCCATGTGTAATGAATCTTGCCAAGTAGGCAGGAAAAGAAGCCTGAATAACACTATGGCAGACCTCCATTTTGAGAGTGTAAGCCAGGGAAACAGCCATTTTGAGTGGGGATAGATAGAAGATGGGGGGAGTTTGAGATCTCCTGGGACTGGCTAGAGCATATGGGAGGAGCCAAGTCTTAGGAGGGAAAAGATTTCAGCTTCTGGGAGTTGGGAACTGGGAGCCGGGGAGAAAGAAGTGGTTTTTTGAAACTAGGTTTTTAGAGAGAGAGTGTCTGTGTCAGGGAGGGCTGATTAGCTGACAGGAAAGGTCAAGCAGCAACCTGATTTCTTGTGGGAGATAGCACAAGGGACTAGCTCTCTAGACTGAGTTATTTAGCTGGAAGAACTCTGGGGAGAGTTAGCTAATAACTCAGGGGACTACCTAGGATAGGTTAGTCAGAAACTCATTACTATTTCTCTGAAGTAGAGTGAGGGATTTTTGTAACCAGCAGCTAGATCTGTTTGATTAGCTCTGTATGTAACTAAGTGAAGGAACTTATTTCAAGCAACCATCAAGCTATACTACTTTTGTAACAAGTCAAGCGTTTTGTGCCTCTCTGAAGAAGTTAGTTGTCTGTTTTTATAAATAAATCTTTTCCTATTTAACTTTCAAAAAGGTCTCTATTATTCCTCAATCTATCAGCAATCCTTTGTGATAATTCCAGGCTCTTTAACCTCCTGATACCACAGAAAGGTCTCTTATCCAAACGGTCATTTTGGTGCCAGGGAAAAAGCTGTGTGAGCAGAAGTGGGAAAGGTTTACCTCAGAAACTCATTTTAAAAATCCTAAGACATTTTAGGTTGGTGGCAGCCTTTAAAACAAAAGAAGACTAACAGACTAGCACTGTTCATTCTACCATTACACACAACTAACATCAACCCGCAATCATACTATTGTTCAGTGGCGTGATTTATTATAGTATAAACGTTGTATATTCTCTATACCATGGTCAAGCAGGAACTCTAACTATGGTCTCCAAAGTGGTAGCCTATTGCTCAAACAATGATACCACACTGGGTTTAGCAACATGCAAAAAGAAAAATGGGTTCCCCTAAAACTGCATTCACATATGCCAACCTTACACCTGTTTATAGTGTTTTGTTTGGTTGCCTATGAGTCATTGTGGATGCAAGAGTTCTCTTCTACCCTCTACGATGACCAAATACCTTTCTTTCATCTCATAGCCTAGCCATTGCAGCTCCCTCTCCAGCCATTCAGTGTGTGAGAGCCAAAACTAACACAATAAATGTCAACAGGGACAATTGTAAGTTGCTACTCTTAGGCAGAAAAAAATGAAAGGCACAGATAAATGATGGGTGACAAATGAGTTGAAAACAGTCCATTTGAAAAGATCTAGGAGTCTCAGTAGCTGAATGTGAGTGACAGCGAAAAAGCCAATGCAATTCTAGGCTGCATCAATTGGACTCTAGTGTCCAGAGCTCAGGCGGTGTTGTATTTCAGTGTCAATGTTGACTTTTGTGGAGAGGTGGCTGCCAAAGGAGTGGAAATGGTCAACATTTTCTAATGTTACACCATTAAGCTGTATTTCTGGCATACCAGATGGATTGGCTGATGACTGCCGGAAGAGCACTTTGGTTTTCTCGATGTTCAATGACAGGCCAAGCTTCTTGTATGCTTCTGCTAAGGTGTTTAGAATGTAGGTCTTCTTCTGAATGCACACAGACGACGTTGTCATCAGCATATTGGAGTTCTATAACAGATGTTTTTGTGACCTTGGTTTTGGCTTTCAGTCTGCTGAGGTCGATGGACTGTCACCTTGTCGTGGTGAGGGGGCTTGCATGTTCCGATGAACCTGTAGGCACAACAACTGGAGTCGTGCACTCCCAGGAGTGGCTGCGGGGAGGTCCCAGACCAAGCACAGTCCGAAGACCCAAAGACCTCAACGGCGGAGCAGGCGGAGGATAACATGGCACATGTTACAACGGCTGCGAAGGCGGAAGAAGGCTGCAACAGACTGAGAAGCCACGGTCATTGTGTTAAACTACATCACCAGTGGAACCTCACTCTGTGAAGACTGTGTGTTGATCAGTTGTGCACTGACCTCCACACATTAAAAAAACCCACGCACAGGCGTCTTCCAAAGAAAATAAAAACAAACCAACCAAAGTCCCATGGCGATCAGCGAGTGGCGACGGGGGCAGGACTGTGAAATCTGGAAGCCCCTAGTCACAGACTGGCACATGGGCGGTGGGTACGGACTCAGTCGTTCTACCTCAAGGTCCGAGGCAGTTGAGTAGTTCGGCAGCTGTATCCGCGACTGAGCAGCCCTATTGAGGACCCACTCTGCTCACCCCACATGGGGAGGGGGCTAGAAAAGGTGCCCTAAACATAGTCTGCCTCTCTCATCCCTGACTGGACTGCCACGTCCAGTGGGGTCACCACCCTGCGGCCAAAAAAGAAATATGAACTTCGGTACGTGGAATGTACGAACACTGATGGACAACAGTGACAGCAAACGTCCTGAACGCAGAACTGCCATCATTGCAAGGGAGCTGGGACGCTTCAACATCGACATAGCAGCCCTTCAAGAGACCCGGAGAGCAGGAGAGGGACAGCTGAAGGAAGAAAAAGGAGGCTACACCTTCTTCTGGAAGGGACTGCCTGAAGAAGACCAAAGACTGCACGGAGTTGGCTTTGCTATCAGGAATGATCTGGTGAAACATCTGACCGAAGCACCCACTGGCATCAATGAACAACTCTCAACCATCCGAATTGATCTTGCCAAAAACCAACGGGCAACCATCATAAGTGCCTATGCACCAACACTAGATGCTGACGAAGACATCAAGGAGAAATTCTACTGTCAGCTGGACACCATCCTATCGGGGATACCTAAGGAGGACAAAATCATCCTGGGGGACTTCAATGCAAGAGTCGGGCGAGACTTCGACCTGTGGCCAGGGACCATCGGAAAAGACGGGGTTGGAAACAGCAACTCAAACGGCATCCTGCTTCTCACCAAATGTGCGGAACACAACCTTGTCATCACCAACACCCTCTTCCACCAGAAAAACAAGTTCAAGACATCATGGAAGCACCCCCGGTCAAAGCACTGGCACCTCTTAGACTATGTAATCACACGTGCCAGAGACCGCCGTGACGTGCTCCTCACAAGAGCCATGACAGGTGCTGACGACTGCTGGACTGACCACAGGCTAATTCGATCCTCGATGGCTATCAAGATCGCTCCCAAGCGCAGACTCCAAGGAAGGAAGACAAGGCGCAAAATGAACACCCAAGCCCTTCAGGAGCCCTCCAGACGAGCCCATCTCCAAACAGCACTCAAGAACCATCTACCCACAGACCCCGAAAATGTTGAGGAACATTGGAACAAACTGAAGACCTCCATCATCACAGCCTGCGAAGAAACTATTGGATATCAAACCAAGAAACATCAAGATTGGTTTGACGAAAATGACATCGAGATCCAACAGCTAATTGACAAGAAAAGGAAAGCCTTCCAAACATGGCAGAGAGACGTCAACTGTGCTGCTAAGAAAAAGATCTACGCCAGTGCAAAAGCTGAAGTCCAAAGAAGGACAAGAGAACTCAAGAACATCTGGTGGACAAAGAAGGCTGAAGAAATCCAACACCTGGCAGATACTCATGATGCTCAGGGATTCTTCAAAGCCACAAAGGTCATCTATGGACCAAGAAACCATGGCATACAGCCTCTACGCTCATCAGATGGAACCAAACTCCTGAAGGACCAAAAGTCAATTGCACTACGTTGGAAAGAACACTACCAAAGCCTCCTGAACCGCAGCTCCAATGTGGCCGAAGAGGTCCTCTCACAAATCCCGCAACAACAAACCAGGGATGAGCTTGCAGCACTGCCTAGTTTGGAAGAAGTCAGCAATGCCATCAGCCAACAGAAGAATAACAAAGCCAGTGGACCAGATGGGATCCCTGCTGAAATCTTTAAAGAGGGAGGACCTG
The DNA here is from genome assembly GCF_025583915.1 of Anolis sagrei ordinatus. Taxonomy (NCBI): domain Eukaryota; kingdom Metazoa; phylum Chordata; class Lepidosauria; order Squamata; family Anolidae; genus Anolis; species Anolis sagrei. The sequence continues at coordinate 129,603,574 of NW_026847660.1, read as the reverse complement.
AGCTGACACACCAACTCCACCAGCTCATAGAAAAAGTGTGGGTGACCGAGAAAATCCCAGCAGACTTCAAGGATGCCACCATCATCACCCTCTTCAAAAAAGGGGAAAGAACAGACTGTGGAAACTATCGAGGTATCTCCCTTCTAACCTCTGCTGGGAAAATCCTCGCAAGAATCCTTGCAAACCGCCTTCTGCCCCTCTCAGAAGACACCCTCCCAGAATCCCAGAACGGCTTCCGCCCCTCCAGAGGAACCGTGGACATGATCTTCACTGCACGACAGCTCCAAGAAAAATGCAGGGAACAAAACCAACCTCTGTACATGGCATTCATTGACCTTGCAAAGGCATTCGACACAGTGAATCGCAGCACTCTCTGGACCATCCTCCACAAAATCGGGTGCCCTAACAAATTTGTGAACATCTTGCGGCTCCTCCATGATGACATGATGGCAACAGTCTTGGACAGCAGTGGCTCCCAAAGTGACCCATTTAAAGTGGAATCAGGTGTCAAACAGGGATGTGTTATTGCCCCAACTCTATTCTCCATCTTCATCGCTATGATACTTCACCTTGTTGATGGGAAGCTTCCCACCGGAGTGGAAATCATCTATCGGACAGATGGCAAGCTATTCAACCTCAGCAGACTGAAAGCCAAAACCAAGGTTACAACAACATCTGTTATAGAACTCCAGTATGCTGATGACAACGTCGTCTGTGCGCATTCAGAAGAAGATCTACAAGCCACTCTAAACACCTTTGCAGAAGCATACGAGAAGCTCGGCCTGTCATTGAACATTGAAAAAACCAAGGTGCTTTTCCAGCAGGCACCAGCCAACCCCTCTCCAATGCCAGTGATACAGCTTAATGGTGTAACATTAGAAAATGTTGATCATTTCCGCTACCTTGGCAGCCACCTCTCCACCAAAGTCAACATCGACACCGAAATACAACACCGACTGAGCTCTGCAAGTGCAGCATTTTTCCGAATGAAGCAGAGAGTGTTTGAGGACCGGGACATCCGTAGGGATACCAAGGTGCTTGTTTATAAAGCTATTGTCCTCCCAACCCTGCTCTATGCCTGTGAGACGTGGACTGTCTACAGACGTCACATGCAACTCCTGGAACGATTCCATCAGCGTTGCCTCTGAAAAATCCTGCAAATCTCTTAGGAAGACAGGCAGGCAAATGTCAGTGAGCTGGAAGGAGCAAAGACCACCAGCACTGAAGTGATGCTCCTCCGTCATCAACTCCACTGGAATGGCCACATTGTCCGAATGCCCAATCACCATTGCCCAAAGCAGTTACTATATTTCCAACTTGATAATAATAATAATAATAATAATAATAATAATAATAATAATACTTTATTTATACCCCGCTACCCTCTCCCCAAGGGACTCGGTGCGGCTTACATGAGGCCAAGCCCACAATACAACAATACAAGCAATACAAGCAGTAACAAATATAATACAAAGCAATTAAAATAAATCTCATACACAAATAGCATAAACATTGAACAAGGTACAGCGCACATTTAAAATCTATGGCTGGGCTAAATGTAATTGAAGTTTTTTAAAAAATGCTAGGCATGAACAAGATAAAGGAGGTGGGGCGTTGATGGAGACGTACAAGCAGACCTAAATCGATATAAAGTGCTTTTGGAGGACATAATGCTAAGGGTTCATTATTCTGGGAAGGCACACTGAAACAACCATGTTTTCAAGCTCCTCCTGAAGACTGCCAGAGCTGGGGTATGCCTGATGTCCTTAAGGAGTGAGTTCCAGAGTCGAGGGGCCACCACCGAGAAGGCCCTCTCTCTCGTCCCCACCAAACACGCTTGCGATACAGGTGGGAGCACGAGTAGGGCCTCTTCAGATGATCATGATATGTAAGAGGAAGCCACAGGGAGGAGGGAGCAAGCTTGTTTTCTGCTTCCTTGGAGACTAGGACGTGGAACAATGGCTTCAAACTACAAGAGAGGAGATTCCATCTGAACATGAGGAAGAGCTTCCTGACTGTGAGAGCCGTTCAGCAGTGGAACTCTCTGCCCCGGAGTGTGGTGGAGGCTCCTTCTTTGGAAGCTTTTAAACAGGGGCTGGATGGCCATCTGTCGGGGGTGATTTGAATGCAATATTCCTGCTTCTTGGCAGAATGGGGTTGGACTGGATGCCCCATGAGGTCTCTTCCAACTCTTTGATTTTATGATTCTATGATTCTATGATCAGGAAATGTAAGAAATGTAAGAAAAGAGATTTAAAATGGGCTTAAAACCAACCTTAAAAACTGTGGAAGCTCTGGTCCTTGAGCGCTCTAAGTTGAGGTCAGCTGTGACCAGCAGTGTTCCAGAATTCAAAGAGGAACAAATGGAGGGTGAAAGGGAGAAACCTAACAAGAGGAAGGTGTGGCACATCAAGCCAACCCTGTCTAGGACCACCTTCCACTTGGAAACCAATGCCCTCACTGCGGAAAAACATATGTATCAAGAATAGAGCTCCACAGCCACCTACGGACCCACCACCAAGACACTACACTTGGAGGACTATCATCCTTGGGCTACGAGGGATCAACTAAGTAAGTCCCTTATACACATAAGCAAATACAAACACACACTTTCCACCAGTAACAGGATGGCCATTGTGAGAGCCGTTCAGCTGTGGAACTCTCTGCCCCAGAGTGTGGTGGAGGCTCCTTCTTTGGAAGCTTTTAAACAGAGGCTAGATGGCCATCTGTCAGGGCTGATTTGAATGCAATATTCCTGCTTCTTGGCAGAATGAGGTTGGACTGGATGGCCCATGAGGTCTCTTCCAACTCTTTGATTCTATGATTCTATGAAGGATTGCAGTGCCTAAATCAGGCATGGGCCAACTTTGGCCCTCCAGGTGTTTTGGACTTCAACTCCCACAATTCCTAACAGCCGGTAGGCTGTTAGGAATTGTGGGAGTTGAAGTCCAAAACACCTGGAGGGTCAAAGTTGGCCCATGCCTGGTCTAAATAGTGGGGATGAAAAGGAAAGATGAAGAAGCACAATGGCACCTGCAGAACTATGAATCTCTGCCCCATTGAACAGAAATGTGAAGATGTTACCATTAGGTCAAGGACCACACTCTTTGTTTTTAACTTCAGAAAGAAATCACCACCTTTTTAAATAAATGTGTTTGCATGGAATGATTCAGTTTGGCTAGCACCTTTGCAGGAGTGGCCCAGAAGGAACATCAGGAGCCGAAGATGTAAATCCTCCCTCGCGAAGCCAAGAAAACCATCTTGGGGGGAAACCAAACAGAAAGACTGACTGTCCTCCTCCTCTCTCCTTCCCGACGCTGGAAGATGCGCTGCGTGTGAGTGATTTCTAGGTGGGAACTTGGGGCGAGAGGAAAAAAGGCTCAGGCTTTCCATCTTCCCGGGATGGAAATGTATGTTTCACCGGACGAGGGTTGAATGTCAGGATGTCAACAGGGAAACTTGACATGGTCCTCAGCTGGGAATGACTGGGAATCTCCATGAACGGAGAGGACTTTTTGGTGCTTATAGCTGCCGGCTTCAAAGGGGGAAAAACACCGAGTGCTCTCCAACGTACACATTTTAAGATTGACACATCTCTGGGAAATTATTTTTATTTGGGGGTGGTTTTGCTTTGAACACGGTTGCGGCACACACGGCTCACTGGAAATAGCTGAAATGGGAGGAAGACTTGCAGAACCAAGCACTGGACACAAATGGGAGGAAGGAAGGTTCAAGGCAAGGGCAGAATGAAGCCCAGGACAAGTCCAGATGGCAACATAAACAAGGCCGGACTAACTGGGTCAAACTTAAGGACAGAAAACCTGGATAATATCTTCTTTTCCAGAGGGTGGTTCAGCACAGTTGCATCCACACTGTAGAATTAATGCAGTTTGAAACTACCATGCCTGTTTGCAGCATTTGAAGGAGGGATGTGATTTTTCATTAAGAGTGCATCAACACCGCACAATTAACGCACTTCAATACCACCTTAGTAGTCAGTTGAAACTATTGTCAAAGGCTTTCATGGCCGGAATCACTGGGTTGTTGTAGGTTTTTCGGGCTATATGGCCATGGTCTAGAGGCATTCTCTCCTGATGTTTTGCCTGCATCTATGGCAAGCATCGTCAGAGGTAGTGAGGTCTGTTGGATTTATTTATTTTATTTTATTTATTTACAGCTTTTATATTCCGCCCTTCTCACCCCGCAGGGGACTCAGGGCGGATTACAGTGTACACATATATGGCAAACATTCAATGCCAATTTTGACATACAACATATACAGACATAGACAGAGGCTATTTAGATCTAGGGAAGTCATGCTACCCCTCTATTCCGCTTTCGTTAGACCACACCTGGAATATTGTGTCCAATTCTGGGCACCACAATTCAAGAGAGATATTGACAAGCTGGAATGTGTCCAGAGGAGGGCGACTAAAATGATCAAGGGTCTGGAGAACAAGCCCTATGAGGAGCGGCTTAAGGAGCTGGGCATGTTTAGCCTGAAGAAGAGAAGGCTGAGAGGAGATATGATAGCCATGTATAAATATGTGAGAGGAAGCCACAGGGAGGAGGGAGCAAGCTTGTTCTGCTTCCCTGGAGACTAGGACGCGGAACAATGGCTTCAAACTACAAGAAAGGAGATTCCCTCTGAACATGAGGAAGAACTTCCTGACTGTGAGAGCCTTCAGCAGTGGAACTCTCTGCCCCGAGTGTGGTGGAGGCTCCTTCTTTGGAGTTTTAAACAGAGGCTGGATGGCCATCTGTCAGGGGTGCTTTGAATGCAATATTCCTGCTTCTTGGCAGGGGGTTGGACTGGATGGCCCATGAGGTCTCTTCCAACTCTATGATTCTATGATTCTATCTGAAAAGAAGAACTTCCTGACTGTGAGAGCCGTTCAGCAGTGGAACTCTCTGCCCCGGAGTGTGGTGGAGGCTCCTTCTTTGGAAGCTTTTAAACAGAGGCTGGATGGCCATTTGTCAGGGGTGATTTGAATGCAATATTCCTGCTTCTTGGCAGAATGGGGTTGGACTGGATGGCCCATGAGGTCTCTTCCAACTCTTTGATTCTATGATTCTATCATTCTATGTCAAGGTCTACTTTCCTCAAACTCCGACGGTGTTCACATTTGGGCACATTGAGTATTTGTGCCAAGTTTGGTCCAGATCTCTTGGTTATGGGAGTTCTGTGTGCCAAGTTTGGTTCAATTCCATCGTTGGTGGAGTTCAGAATGCTCTGTGATTGTTGGTTAACTATAAATCTCAGCAACGACAACTCCCAAAGGACAAAATCACACACCCCCTACCCCACCAGTATTCAAATTTGTGTATTTGTGCCAAATTTGGTCCAGTGAATTTACATTACAATTCATAACAGCAGCAAAATTATAATAATGAAGTAGCAATGCAAATAATGTTATGGTTGGGGGTCACCACAATGTGAGGAACTGTATTCAGGGGTCATGGCATTTGGAAGGTTGAGAAACACTGGCGTAGATGCATCCAAGTATTTGGACTTCATCTCTTAGAATTCCTGACTATCAGACAAGAAAAGGCAAGAAAAGGGGGTGACTTCATTCTGTGTATTTATTCATGCTTCTCTCACCAAAAGTTCTGCTTAATCCCTCTGTCAATGGATATAGTAGTGGAACAGAGTGATGAAGGCAATTACAATATGGATGACAAAGAGCCCACTATATGGTTTAGATATGTGGATGACACTTTCACTATTTGGAACCATGGAGAAGAAGAACTCAACAGGTTCCTGGACCATCTCAACAGCATCCACCCAAACATCCAATTCACAATGGGAAAAGAAAATGAAGGAAGACTGCCTTTTCTAGATGTCCTAGTCATCCGCAAACCAGATCAACAATTGGGCCACACCGTTTACAGAAAACCCACACACACGGATAGATATCTACATAAAACTCCAACAATCACCCAAGTCAAACACATATATAGTTCTAACCTTTTAAAATAAAACAGGAGGAAGTCAAAAAAGTCAAAAAAGAAGCACCATTAAAGCCTTGGCAGACCGTGCAAAAAGAATCTGCGAAGCCCACCTCCTTCAAGATGAACTGAACCACCTCAACTGGGCTCTCCAGGCCAATGGAGACTCCACCTCAGACATCAGAAGAGCTGCAAGACCAAGAACAAGCCACGAGAGTCAAGACAAAGATCCACCCAGAGGAAAAGTGTTCCTGCCATATCAAGGGAACCACTGACCGCAGAGGGAAGCTGATGAGGAAACACAACATACAAACTATCTACAGACCCACCAAGAAAATCCAACAAATGCTACGTTCAGCAAAGGACAAGAGGGATCCTCTCACCTCTGCAGGAGTCTACCGTGTACCATGCAGCTGTGGACAAGTCTACATAGGGACCACCAAACGCAGCAGCCCAGACACGAATCAAGGAACATGAAAGGCACTGCAGACTACTTCAACCAGAGAAGTCAGCCATAGCAGAGCACCTGATGAACCAACCTGGACACAGCATATTATTTGAGAACACAGAAATGCTGGACCACTCTCACAACCACCATGTCAGACTACACAGAGAAGCCATTGAAATCCACAAGCATGTGGACAATTTCAACAGAAAGGAGGAGACCATGAAAATGAACAAAAAACTCTAAAATTACAGCAGCAAAACAGCAGAGAGGAAACAACCAGGCACATCTTAACACCTCTCAACAAAAGATTCCCCCAGGCTCAGCCAGGCTTTCAAATGCTAATGAAGGTGGTCAGTTGAAACATTCACACCTAGCTCCAGCAGAGAAGAGCTCTTTGCCCCACCCCAGTCATTCCACAGATATATAAACCCATTTTCCTAATTCCAACAGACCTCACTACCTCTGAGGATGCTTGCCATAGATGCAGGCGAAACGTCAGGAGAAAATGCCTCTAGAACATGGCCATATAGCCCGAAAAAACCCACAAGAACCTAGTGATTCCAGCCATGAAAGCCTTCGACAATACATTAATTACAATATGATCATAAGCCAACCATCTTCTCAAGAGCATTGGGTGATGCCATTGGTATCTCCTCCCTTTGGCATTGAATAAGACTATGATTTCCAGGTACTGCTTCGGCACAGACTAAGGGTGCCTCTACATTGCAGAATTAAGGCAGTTTGTACTTTGGTACAGGATCAGAACTTACTGGTGGAGATGGCTAAAAGGCTTATAAAACCACAATTCCCATGAATTGATAGCACTGAGCAATTGCAGTCCAAGTCCTGTCCAATTGTATTAATTCTACAGTGTGGCTTTGCCCAAACATCTCCATCACTTTACTCAACGAGAAGGGAATTACCCTCAAATGTTGTTCTTAAACTACAGCAGTGCAACGCCAGTTAAAATATCTCTCTCCAGAGATGTATTAAGGCTTTGATTCACATGCTCTTTGCTTGGAAGACCTTATTGTATTAGGCTATAATCTTGACCCACACCTTATAAATCCGATGTTTGTTCCTCCCAGGAATCCGGAGGCCGGGTGTGGATCATGGAAGCTGGACTCTACCGCGGAGGTGTGGAAAAGAAGGCAACATCGTTCTTTCCAGGCGCTCCTTACTCGCGGCCTTATCAGAACATCGAAAGAAATGTCAGCGTAAAGGGGGAAATGTAAGCATGAGCTGGCCTGACCCCACAAAACATCTCATCCCTCCAGGCAAACCATGAAGGGCTTTCTTGTCTACATCCAGCGAAAGAGGATGTTTCGGCTCCGTTATGAGGTAATCAATTGCTCCATATCCTCAGAGAGGAAGCGAGCGCGGCCAACACCAACCACAATATTTAACTAATTCAGGTGTTCACGAGCTGACTCAGAGCAGAGGGGAGCATGAGTGGCATGAAGGCGCTTGGGGGAGTGATGCGGGTTCTGACAATATCACTGGAACAGGTGTTGGTGAGCAAGGAGGGAGAGAAGGAAGGGAAGGGAGGGAGGGAGGGAGGGAGGGAGGGAGGGAGGGAGGGAGGGAGGAAGGAAGGAAGAAGGAAGGAAGGAAGGAAGGAAGGAAGGAAGGAAGGAAGGAAGGAAGGAAGGTAGGTCCATGTGCTATGGTCAGAAGAACATCACCTGAGGACATGAGTGGCATGAAGGTGTTTGGGAGAGCAATGCGGGTTCTGACATTATCAATGGAACAGGTGTTGGTGAGCAAGGAGGGAGAGAAGGAAGGAAGGAAGGAAGGAAGGAAAGAAGGAGGGAGGGAGGAAGGGAGGGAGGGAAGGTCCATGTGCTATTGTCAGAAGAACATCACCTGAGAGCATGTGTGACATGAAGGTGCTTGGGAGAGCAATGCAGGTTCTGACAATATCACTGGAACAGTGTTGGTGAGCTAGGAGGGAGAGAAGGAAGGAAGGAAGGTCAGTCCATGTGCTAAGGTCAGAAGAACATCACCTGAGAGCATGAGTGACATGAAGGTGCTTGGGAGAGCAATGCGGGTTGTGACATTATCAATGGAACAGGTGTTGGTGAGCAAGGAGGGAGAGAAGGAAGAAGGAAGGGAGGGAGGGAGGGAGGGAGGGAGGAGGAAGGAAGGAAGGAAGGAAGGAAGGAAGGAAGGAAGGAAGGAAGGAGGGAAGGTCCATGTGCTATGGTCAGAAGAACATCACCTGAGGGCATGAGTGACATGAAGGTGCTTGGGAGAGCAATGTGGATTCTGACATTATCAATGGAACAAGTGTTGGTGAGCAAGGAGGGAAAGAAGGAAGGAAGTCCACAATCATGGGACTATCGACGGAGGAAGGAAGGAAGGAAGGAAGGAAGGAAGGAAGGAAGGAAGGAAGGAGGAAGGAAGGAAGGAAGGAAGGAAGGAAGGAAGGAAGGAAGGAGGGAAGGTCCATGTGCTATGGTCAGAAGAACATCACCTGAGAGCATGAGTGACATTAAGGTGCTTGGGAGAGCAATGTGGATTCTGACATTATCAATGGAACAAGTGTTGGTGAGCAAGGAGGGAAAGAAGGAAGGAAGTCCACAATCATGGGACTATTGACTCAGAGCTGGAGGGGAGCATGAGTGGCATGAAAAACCATGGGAGAACGATGTTGGTTTAGACATTATCAGATGCATGGAGGGAGGGAGGGAGGGAGGGAGGGAGGGGGGGGGGGGGGGGGGAGGGAGATCCATGTGCTATGGTCAGAAGAACCTCAACTTAGCATAGACATCCGAAACTAAATGGTGAAATTCAGGACAAGTAAGTAGTATCATTCAAAGGCTGGAATTTGCTATCTCAGTTAAGGAGTCATAACTTGGACATACACATCTGTAATATTCACAGTCCCTATGTATTCACAATCATGGGACTATTGACTCAGAGTTGGAAAGGAACATGAAAGAACATGGAAGATTGATGCCAGTTTAGACATTATCACAGGAACAGGTGCATGGAGGGAAGCTTTATATCAAGGAGGGAGGGAGGGAGGGAGGGAAGGAAGGAAGGGAGGGAAGGAGAGAAGGTCCATGTGCTATGGTCAGAAGAACCTCACCTGGGCATAGTCATCAGAAAGAACTAAATGGTGAAATTCAGGGCATGTAAGTAGTACCATTTGCTATCTCAGCTAAGAAGTCATAACTTGGACTTACACTCTGGTAATATGCATAGTCTTTAGGAATCCACAGTCTTGGGAGCATGAGTGACATGAAAGAGCATGGGAGAACAATTCAGGTTTAGACATTATCACAGGAACAGGTGCATGGAGAGTAGCTTTGTATCAAGGAGGAAAAGAGGAAGGGAGGGAAGGAAGAGAAGGTCCATGTGCAATGGTCAGAAGAACCTCGCCTGGGCAAAGTCATCAGAAACAACTAAATGGTGAAATTCAGAGCATGTAAGTAGTACAACTCAAAGGCTGGAATTTTCTATTTCAGCTAAGGAGTCATAACTTGGACTTACACACCTGTAATATGCACAGTCTCTATGAATCCGCAATCATGGGACTATTGGCTCAGAGCTGGAGAGATGCATGGGGGAGGCATGCATCCCTTGGGAGAAGATTTGGGTTCAGATATTATAACAGTAAGAGGTGTTTCAGAGCATGGAGGGAAGCTAGGGACACAGAAGGAACGAAGGAAGGAAGGGAGGAAGGGAGGTTGGTCATGTGTTGTGGTCAGAAGAACATCACCTTGGCATGGACTTCAGAGACAAATAAATGGCAAAACTCATGTAAGTAGTGTCATATAAAAGCTAGAGTCTGTTATTTCAGTTAGGGAGTCACAACGTAGAATTACATGTCTGTAATATCCACAGTCCCTATGAATCTGTGGCTGTGGGATGATTGTCACAATTACACAAACCCTTGTTTCACCAGGAAGCAGCTGCTGCGAGCGATAGAGATCTGGGCTGCGGCATACTGATATTTCCACCTCTTTCCCTCCACCAATCTTCATGGACGTTTCCCTGTAAGCATTATAGAATAAAGGCAATTGTTGGAGTTGTTTCTACAGAATTCTGGGAAATGCAATTCAGGGCAGAGTCTTTGGAATTTTCAGCTAGAGAGGTCTTCGGTTTCCCTAAACTACATTTCCCAGAATTCTGCAGGACCAGACCAAATGATAGCTTCCATGCTATAATGCTGGTAGGAAAACGTCCTATGATGGAGAGGAATTGGGAGTCTGCTTCTGATTGTTGCACCTGAGACTACTGAGATGGAAGTGGAAACATGAATAAGTTATGCCATGTCCCAACTGAAAGGAGAACAGACCACCATCACTTGCAGAAGCTGCTGCCCAGAAAGCAAGATTGGGTTGGGGTTGAGCCCAGGAAACTGAATTTAGTTTAAGTCCACCCAGATAAGTAGCTGATGTAGGATGTTGGCCATAGTATCTGGGTTGTTGTGTATTTACAAGTCATTGATAATTTATGGCAATCTCGAGGCAAACCTTCCACAGGGGTTTCTCAAGCTAAGAGTGTGTGGTCCCTTCTACACTGCCATATGAAATCCAGATTATCTGCTTTGAACTGGATTATATGGCGCTTGGGAGCAATCCTGCAAATCTCTTGGGAAGACAGGTGGACAAATGTCAGTGTGCTGGAAGAAGCAAAGATCACCAGCATTGAAGCGATGCTCCTCCGCCATCAACTCCGCTGGACCAGCCACGTTGTCCGGATGCCTGACCACTGTCTCCCAAAGCAATTGCTCTTCCTCTGAACTCAAGAATGGAAAACAGAATGTTGGTGGGCAGGAAAAGAGATTGAAAGATGTGCTCAAAGCCAACCTTAAAATCTCTGGCATAGACACTGAGAACTGGGAAGCCCTGGCCTGTGAATTCTCCAGCTGGAGGTCAGCTGTGACTAGCAGTGCTGCAGAATTTGAAGATGCATGAATGGAGGGCAAAAGAGAGAAATGTGCCAAGAGGAAGGTGTGTCAAGCCAAGCCTTCCACCTGGAAACCAATGCCCTCACTGCAGGAGACGATACAGATCAAGAGTAGGGCTCCATAGTCACTTATGGACCCACCCTGGAGGATTATCCTACTCGGACAACGAGGGATCGCCTGAGTAAGTAAGTAAGCATTATATGGCAGTGTAGACTAATATAATCCAGTTTAAAGCAGATAATCTGGATTTTATATGGCAATGTAAATGGGGCCTGTGACTTGTCCAAGGTCACCCAATGAATTATCATGGTCAGGAAGAGATTCATACCCCGTTCTCTTCCTGGAGCATCTCTCCATTCCTCCTCCTTGTTCTTTGGAACTTGTGGGAGTACGAATAATGGTTAACTCTTCAAGAAATGCTATAGGATGGAGTGAGGCCTAAAGTAACTTATGTCCTTTACAAAATGCATGGTTTTTATTAGTAAAAGAAGTTAGATTTCTTACGGTTTCCAGCTTGCAGTGCCCTAGTCGGTCCTTAGCAGCCTCTCTCTAAAATGGGCGTATTCCTGTCCGCACCATCCCTTGGGCCTATTTAGCAATGGTCCCAGACATTGAGTTCCTTCACAGAAAATGAAATGCCTTATATGTTTCCAAACCACAGAGTAAGTGGACACTAGTGCATCACTAAGAAGCCTGCGTAACAGAAGCATCTCTGAGTATGTGCATAATACTTTGGTGCGCCCAGTTCTCAACCCAACCCATCAATGATTCATAGCCGATCAATGGCATAATCAAATCCAGTGAGGAAAAAGCCAACGCAAGTTTGGAGATCTCGCCCTCTTCGAGCAAAATTCCATAACTTGAATCAAAACATGGAAAAAAGACAAGGAAACAAAGCCTGCATGAACCACAAACCTCACTTTTTAGACTCGTAATTTTGAAATCCAGTTGCCCATCAAAGAAGTCCACATAAAAAAGTGTAGGTCTCAACTGAAAGTGACAGCATCATCATAGGTACTACTCACACCTTAGAATCACAGAATCCTAGAGTTGGAAGAGACCTCATGGGCCATCCAGTCCATAGATCCAAAGCCAGATAGTCAAACAATCAGATTCATCAATCCAGGGTTAGTTCCAACTGTATTGCCTGGATAATTATGCTGGGCCATATGCTTGCTCCCAAAGCCAAGTTTTCACTTGTTTGCAAAATTGAATCCCAATACGGAGGGAGTTCCACAGCCGAGGAGCTACCACTGAGACTGCCCTGTCTCTCATCCTCACCAGTTGTGCCTGTGAAGGTGGTGGGACCAAGAGCAGGGCCTCCCCAGAAGATCTTAACCTCCATGATGGTTAATAGAAGATGTGTTTGGACATGTAAGTTGAGCTGAGGACGTTCAGGGCTTTATGTTGTGACTCAGCTGGAGTCACAGAGTGATAGTGTCAATGATTCTGATGTGGATGATGGGATTCAGTTTCACAATCAGGTACAAAGTGATGTCCCTGTGATAGACGATGAAGAACAGAGTGCAGAAGTTCAGCTTCCCCCAGCAAGGGATGATGCTGTTGATAGTGAAACTAGCCAGAGCCAAGTGTGTGCTGATTCAGGAAGGGAGGACAGTTGTTCTCAGCCAGATAATGAGCAAGAAAGCACTAACGAACAGATTGACCTTGATGAGGAAGAAACGCTAGATTGAGCTGGCCGTTTGGAATTCAAGGTCCGAAGGAGTGTGAGAATTGCTAACAAGCAGGAAGCCAAGAGCCAGAGAAACAACTTCATGTTTTGCAAAGGGTATTAAACAGGCTGTTTGAAAATATCCAAGTGTCAGAGCAACTTTCCGTTTCAGTCATGAGGCTTACATTTGTTTGCCTGGATTTATCTTGCAGTTTTCATGTTCATTGTTTCAGGACTTTGTCATGTTCTCATGGGACTTTTCATTGCTGGTGCCTTCATGGATCTTGCTTTCAAGTTTTATCTTGTTTTGATCTTTGAAACATTACTTTTGCTTTTTTGAACTTTTCATCTTTTACTTTTAATAAACCATAAAGACTACAGGCTGTGTGCTGTTTGGTGTCTTAAGCAAGGTGATTCTACTCTGAGGTGCGACACTTTATAGGCCAAAGCCAGCACTTTGAATTGTGCTGGGTAGCAAACCGGCAGCCAGTGGAGCTGTTGAAACAGGGGGGGTTGTGTGCTCCCTATACACCACTCCTGTTAGCAATCTAACTGCTGCACATTGGACTAGTTGAAGCCTCCAAACAGTCTTCAAAGGCAAACCCACATAGAGTGCATTACAGTAGTCTATACGAGATGTAACCAGCACATGGACTACCATGGCCAAGTCTGACTTCCCAAGATATTGTTTTGTGGCCAGGTGTCTCCCATCCTTCACCTGTGCATCTCAGTTGTTCTGCTTGTGTTTCTTACAGGATATTTTCCCTACTGAAGTTCATCTTGTTAGTTGTAGCCCTGCTCTCTAATCTGATCACATCTCTGTGATCGCATCTCTGTATACGAACCCACACAATCCCTTCGATCTTCCGGAGAGGCCCTGCTCTCGATCCCACCAGCATCACAGGCGCGTTTGGTGGGGACGAGGGAGAGGGCCTTTTCGGTGGTGGCCCCTCGACTCTGGAACTCACTCCCTAAAGACATCAGACAGGCCCCAACCTTGCAGTCTTCAGGAGGAGCTTGAAGACGTGGTTGTTCCAGTGTGCCTTCCCGGAATAATAATCCCATAGCACTTTGTCCTCCAAAGCACTTTACATTTCCTGAGAAAAATTTATAATATCACAAAGGACTACCACCTCACCCGCCTCATAGGAAACCTGCTACAAAACAGGAGCTTTTTTGTTGAGTTCCAGGGCCAGAGAAGCAGATGGCGGAAACAGAAGAACGGCCTGCCGCAGGGGAGCGTGCTTGCTCCATCCATGTTCAACATCTACACAAATGACCAGCCACTGCCAGAAGGGACAGAGAGTTTCATCTATGCTGATGATCGTGCCATTACTGCTCAAGCAGGGAGCTTTGAGATGGAAGAACAGAAGCTCTCCGAAGCTCTAGGTGCTCTTACTGCCTATTACAGGGAAAACCAGCTGATCCCCAACCCATCTAAAACACAGACATGTGCCTTTCATCTCAAGAACAGACAAGCATCCCGAGCTCTGAAGATCACATGGGAAGGAATCCCACTGGAGCATTGCAGCGCACCCAAATACCTGGGAGTCACTCTGGACCGTGCTCTTACCTACAAGAAGCACTGCCTGAACATCAAGCAAAAAGTGGGTGCTAGAAACAATATCATATGAAAGCTGACTGGCACAACCTGGGGATCACAACCAGACACAGTGAAGACATCTGCCCTTGCGCTATGCTACTCTGCTGCCGAGTATGCATGCCCAGTGTGGAACACATCTCACCACACTAAAACAGTGGTGTGACTCTTAATGAGACATGCCGCATTATCACGGGGTGTCTGCGCCCCACACCACTGGAGAAATTACACTGTCTAGCCAGTATTGCACCATCTGACATCCGCCGGGAAGTAGCAGCCAATAGTGAAAGGACCAAGGCAGAGACATCTCCAGCTCATCCCTTATTTGGGTATCAGCCAACACGTCAACGACTTAAATCCAGACATAGTTTTCTAAGATCTACAGAGACACTCTGGAACACCTCAGCAAGCGAGAGTCCAAAAGTGGCAGGCTCAAACCCAGAACCTCAACCAATGGCTGACACCAAATGAGAGACTCCCCACTGGGCACACAGAGGACTGGGCGACTTGGAAGGCGCTGAACAGACTGCGCTCTGGCACCACGAGATGTAGAGCCAACCTCAGAAATGGGGCCACAAAGTGGAATCCACGACATGCGAGTGCGGAGAAGAGCAAACCACTGACCACCTGCTGCAATGCAACCTGAGCCCTGCCACATGCACAATGGAGGACCTTCTTGCAGCAACACCAGAAGCACTCCAAGTGGCCAGCTACTGGTCAAAGGACATTTAATCAACTACCAAACTCACACATTTTGTATTTGTCTGTTTGTTTGCTTTGTTCTGTTAGAAATGTAATATAATTGACTGGCTGCCCTGACACGAGAAATTAAAGAAATAAATAGGGTGGAGACAATGGAAACCCTCCTTGGGATTATTCTTGTTTTTTGAAAATGTTGTTTTATTGTCTATGTTTTTAATTGCTTGTATTGATGTTTTATTGCTTTTGTTGTTGTGTTTGGGCTCGGCCTCATGTAAGCCGCACCGAGTTCCTTGGGGAGATGGTAGCGGGGTACAAATAAAGTTAATAATTAAGAAATAAATAGTAAATCTGTCAAGGAAGGTCCTTTTGGATCCAGACCCTGTCCTATGGGGCATAAGCTCTCCCTTCGGATCTGGTGTCATCTGCAAATGTGATCGTCCTGCCTTCTATTCCACGATCCAAGTCATGAAGGTGGTCCTTCCATCTCAACCTACATAGCTTGGAGGCCAGGAAGGCCAAGGGAAGCCCCATCCGTGTCCGTGGGTCCGCATCCACGTGTGTGGGGACACGAGGGAGCCCCTCGCCCGCGAGGACACCCCCGGCACACTCAACGACATGTGAGGTGATTTATGGAGCATTAGCACATTTGTAAAATATATTGTGTTAAGCGTCTGCATCAAATAAAACGTAGAGGTTACCGCAAACTTTTTACGACCTTTCCCAGATCCATCCTGGAATGCCGTCTCGAGCGCCGTCCGCTCCTGCAGGTGGAAAAACATATTCGTTCAACCCGGAACTCGGCCTTTCGGCAAAGCAACAATATTGTGGAAATGGCTGTTACCTTGACAGCAAGTCCTGGGCTTCTGGGGCCGGAGGAGATTCTCAGGCTGACGTGAGACACTTCTATTTGCAGAATCTGACAGCCTCCATCTTTTCTAAGCAGGCTCGTAGATGCATTTTTATAAGGTGCTAGGTTTTTATTTGATGCCTTTCAAGGCTCCCTCTTTTAAACCACACGAATTATACATTATTTACAGTTTAATTATTTTTCAAAATATGCTTGGGTTTTTAAACAATTTGCTGCAATTGTTAGGAGTTGCCTTGAGTCTCAAATTGCCAAAAAGTTTCAACATACACCATTTCTTTCCACCCACAAAATTATTTGAAATCTATATAAGTAAAAATGTAATGTCAGTTTGTGGGATTAACATAACTCAAAAAACCACTGGACGAATGGACACCAAATTTGTACACAATACACCTCCCAGGCCAATGAGTGTCCATCATCTCTAAAAACACACAAAAAACCCCCAGCAGAACGGACTTAAAACCCCCCAAAATAAACTATATATACATATACACATACACTCATATACACATGCACACATACATTGTGCCGTTGCGCTTGGGGGCTATTAGTCTTAATGAAGGAGGGATGGACGTGGCACCTTTCCCCCAAGGGATTGCGTCTTGCCCTCCTATAGGAAACTGGAACTCCCAAAACCCCAAAATGCTGTAAATAGCTCAAAATAAGTTTTATTTATCACAAAGTCATTTCTTCAAAGCAATGAGCTGGAAAACTTTAGAGGGGTGAAGGAAAACATACATTACAGTCTCAATTAGTCCTGGGTCCAAGGGGTTTGAAGCTGAGAAGCCTCACCAAGATTCCTCTTTCCCAAATGGCTGTGAATGCCAGAACAAACCACAACCCCAGTTCAGATGGCCTATGTGTTGAAGATTCAGGATCTACCTTTGGTGCCAAAAGAACCGGCTTGAAGGCGCCTGGGAACTCCTCAATGTTATCCAGGACGATCTGGACATAAAGCATGAGTCCCAAGGATAAAAAACCTCAGAACTGGTGCTAAGAGGTAACTTAAATCAGGGTCCTTTAGAATCAAGTCTTTTACTCACATCCATGTCGTAGGAACTCTGATGGCAGAATGAAGAAGAAAAAGAAAGCTCTCCCCCTCTGCAGGAAGAGGTGGAACCAAATAGTACTGATTGACAGCTACAAGCAACCAATCCATACAACTATACATAAGCAGGGTAAAAAGGGGCAGGATTAAGGATGATACAACAGTTTAAATCTTGCAACTAACAGTTCTATACATAGGTGGCGCCACTCGCGCCGTCACATACATACAGACACACACACATATATACACAAGCACACACAAATATACACATACATATACACATGCACACATACACACATTTACATATACACATGCACACATACACATATAGACATACACACACATATATACACAAGCACACACATATACTCAATATATATATACACATATAAACACAGATATACACAAATATATACACATGTATACACACATATATACACACACATATGCACAGACATATATACACCCATCTATCTATATCTATCTATCTATCTATCTATCTATCTATCTATCTATCTATCTATGCAAACACACATATATACACATATACACAAATATATACACACACAAAACATATACATAAACTGGGCCACAGCAACGCGTGGCAGGGGACGGCCAGTCTATATAAATAAAAATGTCATGTTAATTTGTGGGATTAACGTAACTCAAAAACCACTGGATGAATTGACACCAAATTTGGATGCAATACACCTCCCAGGCCAATGAGTGACCATCACTCATAAAAACACTGAAAAACAGCAGAAGGGACTTAAAAAGTAAAAAAAAGCACCCAAAATGCACAAAACCACACATATATATGCAAACACACACATATACACATATACACAAATATATTATACACACACAAAACACATATACACAGACTGGGCCACAGCAACGTGTGGAAGGGGATGGCTAGTATTGCATAAAATTAGCTTCAGGTTATATGCATAAGGTATATATGAAACACAAATGAATTTCATGTTTACACCTGGGTGCCATCTCCAATATATCTCATTATGTGTATATGAAAATACAATAATTCAAAAAATTGGGGAGAAAAAAATCCCTCCGTATCTGAAATTGTCCATTTGGATGGCTGAGAGAGTGGCACCTTTGCTTTATGCACGCAACCTTTGTTTAATGCACAAAATAATTAAAAAATAAAATCAAATTACATTCAGGATATGCGTGACAACAGATGATGTTCGATCGCGCATTGGGTCTGAACAAATTGTCTTTATTCTATAGGTCGTATACTTTAAACCCAGTGGGAAGCCGGGATGCCTCAAAGAGAGATTGTTAGGGATTTCCTGAAGTGATGGTCTTTGGAGTCTTTAATGGTACAACAAAGTCTTTATTAAGTAACAGATAACAAATCTTCAAACAACACTTCAAGGCTTTCTTATTCTAGTCTTTAAGAGACTGGCACTGACTTGGATTAACTGTAGTCTCTCAGCATGAGGAAGAACCCTTTATATTCTCTCCCAGGCTGTCTATCATCTGGGCCTCGCTGGTCTGGGTCTTACTACCAATCCCAACTGCGTCTGGACATCGAGTAAACCTACCAGCCAAGGCTTGAAGATACTTCAGCTGGAATTCCGTGGTTCTGTAATGCTGTCCTGTGGGAACTTCAGGGCTGTTTTCCCCTCTGGTCCTGTGAGGCTGAGAGGCTGTGAGCTCTCAGCCAGAGCCTTTGGGATCTTTTCCTTCTGTTTCTATTTCCTTGAATGATCCCCAGATGATCTCCGGATGGTCCCCGGATGATCCCTGGATGATCTTGAGGAATGAAGCTTTTCCTACAGGACGAGCTGGTCTATATCCTATAGACTAGCTTCCTTGTGTGTGACTGACTGAAAATGGCTCCCTTCCCTTCTTAAAACCCAAAAGGGGGTGGAACTAAGGAACCTAATGATGATGGACAGGTGACCTGCCGTATAACTGCAAACTTTAACAGGAAGCCACCCTGCTGCAGAATCCCAAGCCTTGGACTGCAAGCAAACATTTAATACAAGGCAAATAAAGTGGGAGCTTCTGGTACAGCTGTACCAGCACAGATGAGTTTCACTGAGTTGTTGTAGCTTTTTTTGGGCTATATGGCCATGTTCTAGAAGCATTATCTCTTGACGTTTTGCTTCGCAACCTCTGAGGATGCTTGCCATAGATGCAGGCGAAACATCAGGAGAGAATGCTTCTAGAACATGGCCATATAGCCTGAAAAACCCCAACAACCCCAAAAGATTATAGTTGGCCTTCTGTCTCTAAAGAGTCTCCATCTATGGATTCAGCGGCCCGTTGAATGCAACCATATGCCTGCCATGAAAATGAGCTTGTCACCCCTGATGTAGATGCATCCTTTGTTTCCGTACATATGTCACAAAAATAAATATTTCGTGTTTAGACTTGGGTTCCATCTCAAAGATATGTCATAATTTATGTACATAGATGCAAATACATGTATTGCAAACTCCTGAACACTTCCCAAGCATTTCGGATCAGGGATTTCCTTGCAGGCCCAAGAGGCGTACTTGATCTTCCCCTCCAGGTCTACAGAGGCCTTGACCCTCTTAAGGTGTGGGTGCCTTTGGGGCATCTTGCACCCCTTTCTCCCCCTTCCTGCCTTCTTTGCTTGGCTCCTGGGCTTGGCAGCAGAGGGCAGTGGCTGCTTATCGGATCCGGCTGCCGCCTCCCTCCCCTCAGTTTTTTTCCCAGGGAGCTGGAATGACGGAGAGGTGCTTTCTCTCTCTTTCTCAATCTGGGCTCCCACCAGCTTGATTTGTCTTGGCTTCCCTTTCCTCCCAGGCTTTGGGAAGGGCCCGGAAAGGAAATGGGTGTGAGCTCTCTCTCATCAAGCCACAAGTTTGTCCTCTTGCTCTCTCTCGCTCTCTCTTGCTCCCGGAGCACGTTGCGGGGAAATGCGCTGCAACACATCTCCAGCACCACCACTCCAGATGTTGCACTGCAGGCCTCCCTCTCCTCTGCTCTCTTTTGGCTCTGGAGCAGAGATCAGTCCCATTTAGTGAGGGAAAAGCATATGGTTCAACTGGCCCAACTGGGTAGGGGAGGCACCTACGCTGGGCAATGAATTCAGATTGGCACCACATTCATTGCTATAGTTTAAGGGTACAGAACAGGCTTGGGAAAACTTGGGCCCTCCCTCCAAGTGTTTTGGACTGCAACTCCCAACCGGCTGTTAGGAATTGTGGGAGTTGAAGTCCAAAACACCTGGAGGGAGGGCCCAAGTTTGTCCAGGCCTGGTATAGTATCTTGGAAATTGTAGTTTTACAAAGTCTTTTGCTTTCACTGCCAATGTGCATCTGCATTGTAGAATGAATATAAATAAACATCAACATCAACATAATAATAATCGTCCTAGACACTTGGGAAGTGTCCAACGTGTGATGCAATACAACAGCCAGCAGAGTGTCTGCTGTGGACTCATCTTGTTGTGTTTCAAATAATAATAATAATAATAATAATAATAATAATAATAATAATGCACCTCTCCGTCATTCTGGGACTTGCAGATTCAGACAGACAGAGTTTTGGAGCATGATACTTCAGACCTCACAATCGTGTTAAAAAAACCAAGTATGGATTGTCAATGTCACAATCCCAGGTGAGAACAGGATTGCAGGGAAACAACTGGAAAAGCTGACACGATATGATGATTTAAAGATCAAACTGCAAAGACTCTGGCACAAACCAGTCAAGGGGGTCCCAGTGGTGATCAGCACACTGGGTGCAGTGCCTCAAGACCTTGGCCTGGACTTAAACACAATCAGGCAGACAAAATTACCATCTGCCAGCTGCAGCAGGCCACCTTACTGGGATCTGCACGCATTATTCGCCGATACATCACACAGTCCTAGACACTTGGAAAGGGTCCAACGTGTGATCCAATTCAACAGCCAGCAGAGTGTCTGCTGTGGACTCATCTTGTGTTTCAAATAATAATAACAACAACAACAATAAAAACTCAGCCGCTATCAAGACCTCAAAATCGAACTGCAAAGGCTCTGGCATGAACCAGTCCTAGTGGTCCTAATGGTCATCGGCACATTGGGTGCCATGCGAAAGATCTCAGCCAGCATTTGGAAACAATCAACATCAACAAAATCATGATCTGTCAACTGCAAAAGGCCACCTGACTTGGATCTGCACGCATCATTCGAAAATATACATCACACAATCCTAGACACTTGGAAGAGTTCAACTTGTGATTTTGTGATACAAAATCCAGCATATAGATCTTGTTTGCTGTGACATACTGTGCTTCTGTGTCAATAATAATAATAATAATAATAATAATAATAATAATGCACTTTGATACTGCACTCACTGCCTTGGCTGAATGCTCTGGAGTTATGGGAGTTGAAAGTTTCACAAAGTCTTTATTTTTTTCTTTGGCAAAGAAGGTATCTACACTGTTGAATGAACACAGTTTGACATCATTTTCATTGCTTTGGAGTCATGGGAGTTGTAATTTTACAAGGTCTTTTGCTCTCTCTGCCCAAGAATGCATCAACAATGTAGAATGAATGCCGGTCTGTCCCCATTTTCACTCTTTTGGAGTTGTGGGAGTTGTAGTAAGAAGATCACAGAGGACCTTGTCAAATGCCTACAACTAAATACTAAATTACAGGTGTTTATTTTTGCTTTAAACTAACTTTGACTGCATCTACATTGTAGAATCAACCCAGTCTGCCACCACTTGAACTGCCATGGCTCAGTGATAACTGACACTGGAAATTGTAGTTTTGCAAGGTCTCTCACCTTCTCTGCCGAAGAGGGCTGGTGCCTCCCCAAACTGCAACTCCCAGGGTGTAGTTCTGTGCAGACGTGCCCCGGAGTAACCCCAGATCTGTCCCATTTATGCCAAATCCGGAGCCATTGGCACGATAAGAAAAGTGTATTAGTCATCTCTCCAGCTGTTCACTCTGTCTGCCCAGGTTTTTATAATTTCCAACTTTGCTGCCTGTTTTCTCCTGGCCAGGAATATGATTGTGGAAAATATAATAAAAAGATAATTAAAAAAGAGGGAGGGACCTTTCCCTTTGAAGCTGAAATGGCTCCCTATTTCAATGAACAGTTCCAATGATGAAAATACTTCTTTTAAATGACCCCCAAAAATGGATTGTTTAGGCCCCATACACACACCACCATATAATGCAGTTTCATAATAATAATAATAATAATAATAATAATAATAATAATAATAATAATCTATATAAATAAAAATGTAATGTTCGTTTGTGGGATTAACATAACTCAAAAACCACTGGTCGAATTGATACCAAATTTGGCCACAAGATACCTACTAACCCAAGGAGTGACCATCACTCAAAATTGATTTTGTCATTTGGGAGTAGTAGTTGCTGGGATTTATAGTTCACCTACAATCAAAGAGCATTCTGAACTCCACCAATGACGGTATTGAACCAATCTTGGCACATACGACTCCCATGACCAACAGAAAATTCTGGAAGGGTTTGGTGGGCATTGACCTTGAGTTTGGGAGTTGTAGTTCACCTACATCTAGAGAGCACTGTGGACTCAAACAGATCTGGACCAAACTTGGCACGAATACGCCATATGCCCAAATGTGAACTCAGATGGAGTTTGGGGGAAATAGATCCTGACATATGGGAGTTGTAGTTACTGGGATTTATACAGTAGTTCACCTACAATCAAAGAGCATTCTGAACCACACCAATGACAGAATTGGGGCAAACTTCCCACACAGAAACCCCCATGAGCAACAGAAAATACTTAAGGCCATCCAGTCCAACTCCCTTCACCAGGGCAAGAAAACGTAATCAAAGCCCTCCTGACAAAGAGTCATCCAGCCATAGAGATAGATAGATAGATAGACGCACACAGAGATATAGTATCATAGATTTGAAAAGGGCCCCTAAAGAAGGACAATTATATGTTGCATGTTCCAGAGTAGGCAAACCAGACAATATCCACATCAACACTGACAAAGAAACAACAAGAAATACTGTTTACCCACAAGCATAAAGACATTACATAGATTAGAGACCATATATTAGAGAAAATATGTTTAAAATGTTTTACAGAACCTATATAACCCCAGAGGTACTAGCTAAAATAGAGAAAACAGGACAAGGGGCTTGCTGGAGATGCAAGAAGGTGAAGGGATCTTTTTTCCACGTATGGTGGACCTGTAACATAGTTAAAGAATTCTGGAAAAAAGTGATGAAAGAAACAAACAAAATGATCAGCAAAAAAATCAAGAAAAACCCAGAAATGTGCTTATTAGGAATATTTAGGAGGCGTATTAGCACAGGAGATGAAGAAATTTGTCAGTATTGTTTTGTTGCTGCGAGATTAATAATAGCTAAATCGTGGAAGGGGAAAAAAAAGAGTCAAATATTAAGGATTGGAGAGATAAATTAGTAGACTATATCCAAATGGCCAAACTGACAAATAGCAGTAGAGGTGGAAATAATGAAGAATTTGTTAAAAAATGGCGGTTGGCAATTGGATATCTTGAAAAGAAGACAAAAGTAGATTTGAAGATTGCCATAAAGGGGATTCAGTGAAAGAAGATATGTGGGTAGTTGCGGGTTAGTTATGTGATCCATGCGGAGTGGTGTCGGAGGTCACAGGGGTTGGGTTCACGGGTGTGGTGTTAGAGGGACAATAAATGTTAATGTATTATAACTGTACAGTCAAAGTTGATTTTTTATATGTTTAATGAGCGCTGACTGTATACCATTCTGCTAACTGGCATACTCTTTTGCATTTCTTTTTTTCTGTTTTTTTTCTTTCTTTTTTACTTTTTACTTATTTCGGTTTTTCTTTGGTGTCGGTTTTGTTTTCTGTATGCACCACAAACCAATAAAAAAAATTAAAAAAACAAAAACAAAAAAAAACACTGACAAAGTAACAGCAAGTGTTAGAGAACCTAAATTGGGTCTTCTTAGGTCCACATCACGGGAACACGTAAGGAAGGAGTTCAGTCCCCAAAAAAATAAAAAAACAAGGTTTATTTTAGTTTCTTCATGAAGAAGACGGACAGCATGGCAGTATACGCTGATGCTACCTTTCAAGTGACTGCTGCCCCCTCCTCTTTTTCTGCTGACTTTTATACTCAAGTAATAGGTCATGGAAAGTACTCTCTTTCCAGCCCCTCTCCCTTGACCTTTTAATGGAAAGTACCTTCTTGTACCTGCAGACTCTGCACTTAACCACAACCTTTGAACTTAACCACAACACAATTTCCACCCTCTACATGTCACATCTTGTTTCTTAAAAACATTTTCTTCTGTGTTGTTCCTTTTCTAAAGAGAAGGGGTATATTTTTCTTTTGCTGTTAATTTCATTCAAACCCCTTGCTTAGCATTTGCAAATTTCACTCAAAAACCCTTTCACAAGAAGTGCTAGGCCTGGGTAACAACGGAAAAACTTGTTTCTAAAATCAATTCGTTTTTTGGGTTTTTTTGCGTTTCGATATTTAAAAGAATTCCGAATTTTTTTAAAAAAAAAGTTCGATATTTACAAAATTTCGTAAATGGTAAAAAAAATTACAAAACAATAACGAAACAATAACGAATCGATTCGTTAATGGCGGACGCGACCGCGCAATATGCTAAAAAACCTCCAAATGGGACAGGGGGAACTTCTGAAGCTTCCCTCTCCCTCTGTTGTTGATTGTTGGTGTGATATTATAATTTTTTTTCACTAATTAAACAAGAAAGAACTATAAAACTTGCCCCAGACATGTGGAAATAATAACGAAACGACCTCAAACCAATAACGAAACAAACACATAACAAAATGCGAAGCATTTACGAAACGAATTGAAAAATTCCTTTCGTTTTTAAGCTGCTCCAGAATGGTTCATTATCGCTTCATTAACAAAAAAATAACGAATTTTTAACGAATTACGAATTAACAAAACGAAACCGCCCAGCCCTACCTGTTTACCCACAAGCAGAAAGAAATTACATACATTAGAAACCCATACTTTCTCATTACTTTATCTTCCAGATCACCAGACTGGGTCACAGCAACGCGTGTCAGGGGATGGTTAGTAATAATAATAATGCCTAATTCTTGCAGCCCAAGAACAGGCAATTAGAACCAATGCAATCAAAGCCAGAATTGAAAAGTTGACAACAGATCTGAAGTGTAGTCTCTGCAAGGAAGCAGACAAAATGATAGATCACCATAATTCCCACACACAATCTCCTTGACCAACAGAAAATACTTTGCATTGTCGAAGGCTTTCATGGCCGGAATCACTGGGTTGTTGTAGGTTTTTTCGGGCTATATGGCCATATTCTAGAGGAGAGAATGCCTCTAGAACATGGCCATATAGCCTGAAAAAACCTACAACAACCCAGAAAATACTTTGTTTTCTGATGGTCTTTGGTGACCCCTCTGACACCCCCTTGTGACCCCCTCAGGGGTCCCAACCCACTGGTTAAGAAACACTGTTGTAGAGCTTCACCTAGAACTTGAAAAAGTTCCTTTTTGGGTTGGAGCGACTCAGATTCCCCAACCAATACAGGAGGTGATTATCTGAGTTGGGAACATTCCATACAGATAGTAGACTGTGCATTACATTGGGCTTGCCTCTTGGAGATAGTTGATGCTTTCACCCCTTTGGATTTTTCATCTCCATTCGTCCTACCATGAAATATTAGGAACACGGTTTAGCCAGAATTAATTTATTTCCTGCCTGGAGTTGAATGCTTAAACAGTGAAAAAGTGTCACTTCATGGTTATGTCACAACTTGGATGTGTGTGTGTATGTTTAAAAGTAATACTCTTTCTCCTTGGGTGGGCATCACCCCAAGTCCCAAATCTCTTGCTCCCATCCCTTCTGGAAAGGTTCAGGCAAATGCACACAAACACACAGTCATTCCGCGGCATCAGACCCTGTGAGCAACACACTTTTTAATAAGCGTTGCCCCCGCGGGGGAGATCAAACCGTCCAAAGGACTCATGCATCCAGTGTGGATATTGCACAGCTCTCTTTGCAAAAGGTTCTGTTTTAAGCTGTGTGAGAACCGGCATGGCATCAGGGTTGGAGCCTTGGACTCTGGGGACTTGGGTTCGAATCCCCATTCAGCCATGGAAATCTACATGAAAACATTATGCACGACACATTTGGCACTGGATTGTGTCTTGAGAATATATGTATATGTGTGAAAATATGTTTGTAAGTATATATGTTTGTATGTGGGTGACTGACACAACCAGAGAGCAAGCGCTATGAACCCCATCAGTGACAAATCTGGACCAAACTTGGCACACATACCCAACATGGCCAACTTTGAATACTGGCAAGGTTTGTGAAGAGTTGTGAATGTTGGGAGTTATAGTTCAACCACATCCAGAAAATACCCTAAACCAATCTTTCTCAACCTGGGGGGAGGAGATTAGCGGGTCACCATAGAGCAAAAATTTAAAAACTATGACCGGGCCAGATGTAAAAGATTAAAATTTTAAAATAAACACTGGGTGTGAACAGAGGTAGGATGTATCTCAGCAGGAGGGTTTTAAAGTATAATGTAGGGAGAGCAACCCAACAGATAGTTAAAGTGCTTCTGAGGACATTTTGCAGGGAATTGGTCAGAGCAGGGTATTGTTTCCTTTATTCAGGGAAGGCACACTGGAACAGCCACATTTTCAGGCTCCTCCTAAAGCAGTGTTTCTCAACCTCCCTAATGCCACGACTCCTTAATACAGTTCTTCATGTTGTGGTGACCCCCAAACATAAAATTATTTTTGTTGCTACTTCACAACAGTAATTTTGCTCCTGTTATGAATCATCATGCAAATATCTGATATGCAGGATGCATTTTCATTCACTGGAC
The DNA here is from genome assembly GCF_025583915.1 of Anolis sagrei ordinatus. Lineage (NCBI taxonomy): Eukaryota > Metazoa > Chordata > Lepidosauria > Squamata > Anolidae > Anolis > Anolis sagrei. The sequence goes on along the minus strand of NW_026847660.1, from coordinate 129,576,512 downwards.
CAAATTTGGCACAAGTACCCCATGCACCCAAATTTGAATACTGGTGGGCTTGGGGAAGGGAATTGATGTTGTGATTTGGGAGTTGTAGTTGCTGGGATTTGTAGTTCACTTCCAGTCAATGAGCATTCTGAACTTCACCAATGATGGAATTCAACCAAACTTGGAACAGAACTCCTATGGCCTAGAGAAAATACTGGAAGGGTTTGGTGGGCATTGACCTTGAGTTTTGGAGTTGTAGTTCACCTACATCCAGAGAGCACTGTGGACTCAAGCAAATTTGGCACAGATACTCAATGTGCCCAAATGTAAACACTGGTGGAGTTTGGGGGGAAATAGACCTTGACATTTGGGAGCATTCTGAACCCAACCAACGATAGAATTGAGCCAAACTTCCCATATGGAGACCTCAAGACCAACAGAAAATACTGTGTTGTTGTAGGTTTTTCGGGCTATATGGCCATGTTCTAAAGGCATTTTCTACTGATGTTTCGCCTGTATCTATGGCAAGCATCCTCAGAGGTAGTGAGGTCTGTTGGAACTAGGAAAAAGGGTTTATATATCTGTGGAATGACCAGGGTGCCTCTAGAACATGGCCATATAGCCCGAAAAAACCTACAACAACCCAGTGATTCCGGCCATGAAAGCCTTCGACAATACAGAAAATACTGTGTCTTCTGATGGTCTTTGGTGACCCCTCTGACATCTCCTCACGACCCCCCCCCCCCCCCCCCCCCCCCCCCCGCCGGTGTCCCGACCCCCAGGTTGAGAAATGCTGCCCTAAAGACTGCCAATGTGGGAGCTTGCCTGATATCCTTGGCGAGTGAGTTCCAGAGTCGGGGGGCCACCATAGAGAAGGCCCTCTCCCTTGTCCCCACCAATCGCATCTGTGAAGGGAGCGGGAGCGAGAGCGAGAGCAGGGCCTCTCCAGATGATCGAAGGGATCGCGTGGGTTCATACACAGAAATGTGGTCAGGCAGGTTTTCCCATTTGTGAGTGGTGTTCCAATGGCACGGAGAGAACTTCGACCTAAAACTTGGGAGAAGCTTCCTAAGGGTCAAACAGTGGACGATGTTGTCGCCTTGGAGTCGAGTGACATCTCCTTCTCTGGAGGTTTTAAGTAGTGGTTGGATGGCTATCTCTCAGGAGGGCTTGGATTGTGTTTTCTTGCATGGGGGAAAGAGGTTGGACTGGATGGCCTTTGTGGCTCTCTCCCAACTTGAGAATTCTCATCTCTATGACGTGAACCAAAGTGGCCAAGTGCAAAGACGTCCTCATTTCCGCCCGACGCGTAGAAAATCCCATCCTCTGCTCTCACTTTTAAAACAGATGCTGGAGTGGCGCGCTCAAGTTTTTTGAGCCCGGTCATAATCACTTCATTATTATTAATAACCATAGCAACAGCATGGAAATTAATCATAGCCTTTCAGCTTTTTAAAATATATATATGTAAAAAAAAGGCGATCTCCATAGGAACAGAGTCCCCGAAACAAACAAAGCGTACCCGCAAGGTTAGATTCCTAGAAATCATATACATATTATATCATTTCCGACCATCCGAGCCCATGGTTACAAGCTGCCACCAATTATCCGGTAGCTCCTCTTTGAAATACAAAAAAATTCATAATGATTTTCAGAAAGATCGGCTTACCAAATATCAGGTCAGACTTGGCTGGAAAAAACGCGGGTGGCCAGGGAACCCAAGCCAGGCTTACAATGAAGGGTGGATGCATTTGTGCATAATGCGCTGTTGGGAATGCGGGTCGGTTTTCTCATAGGAGGCATTTACACTCCAGAATGAATGCAGTTTGACATCACTTGAACCCCCATGGCTGGATGCTATGGGGTTGTAATTTTAGACATCCCAGGTTTCCTTACACATCACCGTCTCCCAAAGCAGTTACTCTACTCCAAACTCAAGAACGGAAATGGAATATTGGTGGACAGGAAAAGAGATTGAAAGATGGGCTTAAAGCCAATCTTAAAAACTCTGGCATAGACACAGAGAACTGGGAAGCCCTGGCCTTGAGCTCTAGTGGAGGTCAGCTGTGACCAGCAGTGCTGCAGAATTCAAGGAGGCATGCAATGGAGGGTGAAAGAGAGAAACGTGCCAAGAAGAAGGCATGTCAAGCCAACCTGACCAGGACCACCTTCGATTGGAAACCATCACTGGGGAGAAACATACGGATCAAGAATAGGGCTCCACAGCGACCCACGGACCCACCACCAAGACACCACATCTGGAAGACCATCATCCTCAAGCTACAAGGGATCACCTAAGTAAGGAAGCATTGAGTCATAGTGGTTAAACTGTTGTCACACAGCATTGAGCCAAAGCTATTAAATCAGACATGGGCAAACTTTGGCCCTCCGGGTGTTTTGGACTTCAACTCCCACAATTCCTAACAGCCGCTAGGCTGTTAGGAATTGTGGGAGTTGAAGTCCAAAACATCCGGAGGGCCCAAGTTTGCCCATGATAGGCAGAAAATATTTTCATTCATCGGAGCACATTTGGTACAAATACCCAATACACCCAAATTTGAATACTGGTGTTGTTGGGGGGGGGGGGGGGGTTGAGTTGGTCATTTGGGAGTTGTAGTTGCTGGGATTTATAGTTCACCTACAATCAAGGAGCATTCTGAATTCAAACAACAATGGAATTGAACCAGACTTGGCACACAGAACTCCCATGAGCAATAGAAAATACTGGAAAGGTTTGGTGGGCATTGACGTTCAGTTTGGGAGTTGTAGTTCACCTGCATCCAGAGAGCACTGTGGATTCAAAGAATGATGGATCTAGACCAAACTTGGTACTGATACTCAATATGCCCCAATGTGAACACTGGTGGAGTTTGGAGAAAGCAGACCTTGACGTTTGGGAGTTGTCATTGCTGAGATTTATAGTTCACCTACAATCAAAGAGCATTCTGAACTCCACCAACGATGGAATTGAACCAAACTTGGCACACAGAACTCCCATGACCAACAAAAAATACTGGAAGGGTTTGGTGGGCATTGACCTTGAGTTTGGGAGTTGTAGTTCATCTACATCCAGAGAGCATTGTGGACTCAAACAATGATAGATTTGGACCAAACTTGGTGCGAATACTCAGTGTGCCCAAATGTGAACACTGGTGTAGTTTGGGGAAAGCATAATTTGACATTTGGGAGTTGTCGTTGCTGGGATTTATAGTTCATCTACAATCAAAGAGCATTCTGAAGTTGGGCCAAACTTCCCACACAGAACAACCATGCCTTAAAGGGAGTATTAGTGGGAGTTGAAGTCCAAAACAAGTTTGAGGATGCTTCCTTTAAGGCATGGTGGTTTTGTGTTCACATTTGGGCATTTTGAGTATTTGTGCCAAGTTTGGTCCAAATCTATCATTGCTTGAGTCCACCGTGCTCTCTGGATGTAGGTAAACTACAACTCCAAAACTCAAGATCAACGCCCATTAAAGACTTCCAGTATTTTCTGTTGGTCTTGGGAGTTCTTTGTTCCAAGTTTGGTTCAATTCCATTGTTGGTGGAGTTCAGAATGCTTTTTGATGGTAGGTGAACTATACATCCCAGTAACAACAAATCCCAAATGTCAAGGTCTTTCGTTGTTGCTTACGATGCCTGTTTTATTATTTTTATAATGTTGTTATATGTTGTATTACACTGTTGTTATATTTTTGCATGCTATGTTTTAAAATTTCAGGCAAAAATTGGTGTGATAAGAAACAAAGATGGCAGGGACCTAACAGAAGCTGAAGAGATCAAGAGAAGGTGGCGAGACTATACAGAAGATCTGTATAGGAAGGATAATAATATTGAGGATAGTTTTGACGGTGTGGTGAATGAATTAGAACCAGACATCCTGAGGAGTGAGGTTGAATGGGCAGGAGACGACGGGATCCCAGCTGAACTGTTTAAAATCTTAAAAGAGGATGCTGTCAAGGTGATGCATACCATATGCCAGCAAATATGGAAAACACAAGAATGGCCATCAGACTGGAAAAAATCAACTTATATCCCCATACCAAAAAAGGAAATGCGAAAGACTGCTCAAACTTCCGTACAGTGGCCCTTATTTCTCATGCCAGTAAGGTAATGCTCAAGATCCTGCAAGGAAGACTCCAGCAATACATGGAGCGAGAGTGGCCAGACGTTCAAGCTGGGTTTAGAAAAGGCAGAGGAACGAGAGACCAGATTGCCAATATCCGCTGGATAATGGAGAAAGGCAGGGAGTTTCAGAAAAACATCTATTTCTGCTTCATTGACTACTCTAAAACCTTTGACTGTGTGGATCATAACAAATTGTGGCAAGTTCTTGGTGGATTTGGGCATCCCAAGCCACCTTGTCTCTCTCCTGAGGAATCTGTACAAGGACCAAGTAGCAACAGTAAGAACTGACCACGGAACAGGAGACTGGCTCCAGATTGGGAAAGATGTACGGCAAGGCTGCATACTCTCACCCAACCTTTTTAACTTGTATGCAGAACACATCATGCGATGTGCGGGGCTATGAATGCAAAGCTGGGGTGAAAATTGCTGGAAGAAACATTAACAACCTCAGATATGCAGATGACACCACTCTGATGGCGAAAGCGAGGAGGAGCTGAGGAGCCTTCTAATCAAGGTGAAAGAAGAAAGCGCAAAAGCTGGGTTGCAGCTAAACATAAAAAAAACCAAGATTATGGCAACAAGAATGATTGACAACTGGAAAATAGAGGGAGAAAATGTGGAGGCCGTGACAGCCTTTGTATTTCTAGGCGCAAAGATTACTGCAGATGCAGACTGTGGCCAGGAAATCAGAAGACGCTTACTTCTTGGGAGGAGAGCAATGTCCAGTCTCGATAAAATAGTAAAGAGTAGAGACATCACACTGGCAACAAAGATCCACTTAGTCAAAGCCATGGTATTCCCTGTAGTAACCTACGGATGGGAGAGCTGGACCTAGGGAAGGCTGAACGAAGGAAGAGAGATGCTTTTGAGCTGTGGTGTTGGAGGAAAGTGCTGAGAGTGCCTTGGACTGCGAGAAGATCCAACCAGTCCATCCTCCAGGAAATAAAGCCCGACTGCTCATTGGAGGGAAGGATACTAGAGACAAAGTTGAAGTCCTTTGGCCACATCATGAGGAGACAGCAAAGCCTAGAGAAGACAATTATGCTGGGGAAAGTGGAAGGCAAAAGGAAGAGGGGCCGACCAAGGGCAAGATGGATGGATGGCATCCTTGAAGTGACTGGACTGACCTTGAAGGAGCTGGGGGTGGTGACGGCCAACAGGGAGCTCTGGCGTGGACTGGTCCATGAGGTCACGAAGAGTCGGAGACGACTGAACGAATGAACAACAACAACATGTTTTTAACTCTGTGTGACTGGGCTTGGCCCCATGTAAGCCACCCTGAGTCCCTTTGGGGAGATGGAGAGGGGTATAAAAATAAAGTTATGATGATTATAATAATTATTAGTATTACTAATTTTGCACATGCCTGCTATAGAGGATACTAGAGTCGTAATCATAGAATCATAAAATCATAGAGTTGGAAGAGCCTCATGGCCAACCCCATTCTGCCAAGAAGCAGGGATATTGCATTCAAAGCACCCCCAGCAGATGGCCATCCAGCCTCTGTTTAAAAGCTTCCAAAGAAGGAGCCTCCACCACACTCCGGGGCAGAGAGTTCCACTGCTGAACGGCTCTCACAGTCAGGAAGTTCTTCCTCATGTTCAGATGGAATCTCCTTCCTTGTAGTTTGAAGCCATTGTTCCATTGCGTCCTAGTCTCCAGGGAAGCAGAAAACAAGCTTGCTCCCTCCTCCCTGTGGCTTCCTCTCACATATTTATACATGGCTATCATATCTCCTCTCAGCCTTCTCTTCTTCAGGCTAAACATGCCCAGCTCTTTAAGCCACTCTTCATAGGGCTTGTTCTCCAGATCCTTGATCATTTTAGTCACCCTCCTCTCATCTAATGCTCAGCTCATGCTGAGTACCTAAAACACTTTAAAACTCGTGTTCCCGAAACTGCTGCATTACGTTTCTCTGCAAACTCACAAACTCTGCAAACACCAAAAGTTTGGTGGAAACAAGGCGATGGGATGAAAACCTCGCTCCCCAATCCATTAAACTATACAAATTCCATGACAATGACTGAGCCACTCAGCAGGGCTTTATGAGGCTCCAGAAAGTGGAAAAATCTCACCGAGGCACAATAGAGGGGAAAAAACGAAAGGAAGAAAGAGGGAACTCCCTAAAACACCCGAACTATCACTGCTGAGCGAAAGGGAAACTCTGGCTTTGACCACAGAAAGAAAGGAAAACAAAGACACTGGTCCAGGAAGGAGGAGGAAGCGTGCCAATGGGAACTTCTCCTATAAAGAGGCACACCGGGAAGGCAGCGTGCGAAAGAGAAAGAAGGGATACGTTCGCTCTATAGCATTACGCCCTGCAATGAATCAAATTGGGGTTTTAAAAAATCTATATACTAGGGCTGGGCGGTTTCATTTGTTAATTTCGTAATTCGTTAATAATTCGTATTTAAAGTAGCTTACGATCTGATATTGAACCATTCAGGAGCAATTAAAAATCGAAACGAATTTTTCAATTTGTTTCGTAATTGTTTCGAAATTGTTTCGAAATTGTTTCGTTATTATTTCCGTATGTCTGGTGCAAGTTTTATAGTTGTTGTTTGCTTTATCAGTGATAAAAAATAAATTATCACACCAACAGTCAACAACAGAGGGAGAGGGAAGCTTCAGAAGTTCCCCCGGTCCCATTTGGAGGGTTTTTTAGCATAGTGCGCAATCGCGTCCACCATTAACGAATTGATTCATTATTGTTTCGAAATTGTTTCGTAATTTCCGATATTTCGTAAATTTCGAACTTTTTTAAAGGAAAATTTTGGAATTCTTTTAAAAAACGAAATGCAAAACCCCCTAAAAACGAATCGAGTTTAGAAACAAATTTTTCCGTGGTTGCCCAGCCCTACTATATATATACTCCTCAACCCCCGAGCAATATTAACATCATTGCCCAGTTTGCAAAGCCAGTAATTTTCCAATACATGACCCACAAACTTATGGAAACCAGCTTCCCCGTCATCCTCAAAACAATTATTGTGAAGTAAAAAGGAAGTTAAAATGGACTTCCCTCCTCTCGCCGTAAAGATATACAATGAGAATATTATTGTCATCCTGCCAACTTAAATAACTTCTTAAATAACTTCTTTATCCTACCGTACGATGTATTTATGCTTGTTTGTCTGTACTACAAAGGCTGTTGGTGGGTGGAGTGGCCCTCTGTGATGTCACTGGCTTGGCTGCTGTTAGATGAAGGTTTGGTTGCTGCCAAGTGAGGTGGCCTTCTATGATGTCACTGGCTTGGCAGCTGCTAGATGAAGGATTGGCCACTGCTAGGTGAAGTGACCCACTGTGGTGCCACTGGCTTGGCTGTGGCTTAGCTGTTCCTAGGTGAAGGATCGGTTGCTACCAGGTGAAGTGGCCTTCTGTGATGCCACTGGATTAGCTGTTGCTAGGCAAAGGATTGGCTCTTGCTAGATGAAGTGACTCTTTGTGATGACACCGGGAAATGAAGGCAACATGTGTATGAGGGGAAGAAGGAAGGGGAAGGGGAAGGGGAAAGGGAAGGGAAGAGAAGGGAAGGGGAAGGGGAAGAATAATAGAATCATAGAATCCTAGAGTTGGAAGAGACCTCATGGGCCATCCAGTCCAACCCCATTCTGCCAAGAAGCAGGAATATTGCATTCAAATCACCCCTGACAGATGGCCATCCAGCCTCTGTTTCAAAGCTTCCAAAGAAGAAGCCTCCACCACACTCCGGGGCAGAGAGTTCCACTGCTGAACGGCTCTCACAGTCAGGAAGTTCTTCCTCATGTTCAGATGGAATCTCCTTTCTTGTAGTTTGAAGCCATTGTTTTGCGTCCTAGTCTCCAGGGAAGTAGAAAACAAGCTTGCTCCCTCCTCCCTGTGGCTTCCTCTCACATATTTATACATGGCAGAGAAGGGGAAGGGAAGGGGAAGGAGAAAGGAGAAGGAGAGGAGAAGAGAAGGAGGTAGGAGAAGGAGAAGGAGAAGGAGAAGGAGAAGGAGAAGGAGAAGGAGAAGGAAAGAAGGGGAAGAAAGAAAAAGAAGGGAGAGAGAAAAATAAAAGAGGAAAAAATATGTAGAGAGGAAGGAGAGGAAATTAAAAGAAAGAAGGGATGAAAGCAGTGGGCAACGCTGGGTATATATACTAGTCTTACTTAATATTCAAAGTCTGCAAGTATTTTTACATTTTTCTTTATAAATGATACAAATGGTTCCCATTCTTCCAAAACATTTTCTGCTGGCATCTCCTTTGTGAAAAAAAGGATGACTACCCGACTTCAACAAGTTCTAGAACTCTTATAATCCCGTTTTCTTTTGAGGGTATATCTTTGTTTTTCCCCCCATTTTCCTGTTTGGTTCCCCAAAATGCTGCTGTTGCACATTCGAGCATGAAAGCGCCCCTTTCCCAAAGCGTTTGTGCTCTGCCTGTTGTAACCTAGAACTCTCTGAGTCTCCCAGCAAAGAGGGAATGAGTCCTTGGGAGAGGTTCCCAAAGAAAATAAGGAGAGCAGGAGTGCAGGGAAGGTGTGTGGGGTGAAAACATTGACACTTCTCCTTCATGCTTGTAACCCACACGTGTGTAAATTATCACTCCCGGGTTGGGATGGTTTCGGTCTAAGAGAGAGGGAGCGGGAAACAAGGCTGAACTTCACCTTAAACTGTTATTTTCCCATACAGATAACCTTTATCTCTTGTGGATTTGATTATTTATGGAACTGTTTAAGAGGTTTTCTTTAGGGATCTCTGGGTCTTCCAGTGCAACTATATGAGCTGGCGCAACAGAGGAATTGTATGTTCCCTGAGTGCTTCCCCGTTAGCAACCTGGCTGCTACCTGCTGGACCATTTGAAGCTTCCAAAGAGTCTTCAAAGGCAACCCCACGTACTTACTTACTTAGGCGATCCCTCGTAGTCCGAGGATGATGGTCCTCCAAGTTCAGTGTCCTGGGGGTGGGTTTGTAGGTGGCTGTGGAGACCTATTCTTAACCTGCATCTTCTCCCACAGTGAGGGCATTGGTTTCCAGATGGAAGACGATCTCGGTCAGGGTTGGCTTGACGCGCCTTCGTCTTGGCACGTTTCTCTCTTTTGCCCTCCATTTGTGCCTCTTCAAATTCTGCAGCACTGCTGCTCACAGCTGACCTCCAGCTAGAGCGCTAAAGGGCGAGGGCTTCCCAGTTCTCAGTGTCTATGCCAGAGTTTTTAAGGTTGGCTTTGAGCCCATCTTTAAATCTCTTTTCCTGTCCACCTATATTTCGTTTTCTGTTCCTGAGTTCAGAGTAGAGCAACTGCTTTGGGAGATAGTGGTCAGGCATCCGGACAGCATGGCCAGTCCAGCGGAGTTGATGGCGGAGGACCATTGCTTCAGCGCTGGTGGTCTTTGCTTCTTCCAGCACGCTGACATTTGTCCACCTGTCTTCCCAAGAGATTTGCAGGATTTTCTGGAGGCAGCGCTGATGGAATCGTTCCAGGAGTTGCATGTGACGCCTGTAGACAGTCCATGTTTCGCAAGCATATAGCAGGGTTGGGAGGACAATAGCTTTATAGACAAGCACCTTGGTATCCTTACGGATGTCCCGGTCCTCAAACACTCTCTGCTTCATTCAGAAAAATGCTGCACTCGCAGAGCTCAGGCTGTGTTGTATTTCAGTGTCGATGTTGACTTTGGTGGAGAGGTGGCTGCCAAGGTAGCGGAAATGATCAACGTGTTCTAATGTTACACCATTAAGCTGTATTGCTAGCATTGGAGAGGGGTTGGCTGGTGTCTGCTGGAAGAGCACTTTTGTTTTCTCGATGTTCAATGAGAGGCCGAGCTTCTCGTATGCTTCTGCGAAGGTGTTTAGAGTGGCTTGTAGATCTTCTTCTGAATGCACACAGATGACATTGTCATCAGCATACTGGAGTTCTATAACAGATGTTGTTGTAACCTTGGTTTTGGCTTTCAGTCTGCTGAAGAGTCTCCGAAGAGTCTTCAAAGGCAACCCCACGTACAGTGTGCTGCAGTAGTCTATACGGGATGTAACCAGAGCATGGACTACCATGACCAAAAGAGCTATATACCCTGAGGAGGCTTATCTCCAAAACAGGCCCAGCCTCTTTGAAGATTTGAGGTGCACCTCCACTTTGGAATACATCCTGGGAGTTGTAGTCTGGTGAGTCTTTGGTAGCAACGACTCAAGATCTCATAAAACAACTCCAGAATTCCATAGCATTTAAACATGGCAGATAAAGTGGGGTCAAGCTGCATTAATTCCATAGTGTAGACACACTTGAAATGTGACTCAGCAAAACCCAATGCCATCGTCCTGGTGAATTTTGTGTGCAAATATTTGCCGGGCGAGACGGGATCTTCCGTGGGCGCTGGGGAGACGATCCAGCACACTTCCTTGCTAATGAGGGATTATTGTCACAGCTGGGAGAAGTTTTCATTTGAAACCTGATCCCAGAAGAAAGCGGGATTCTGCCAAAACCATCTCTCCCGCTCCCTCCAGAAGTGCGGAGAGGTCCAGAAGAGCACAATGCCACTTGTTCAAACATCCCAGAAGGGAACGGGCGGATGACGTGGCCCTGCGTTTAGACTTGGTGCAATCGTTCTCAAAAGTGTGGATTGGAAGCCAGAGAAGTGATTTTGCATGGAAATGGATGCATTCTTTGCAAGAGAATTGTGGTTTTTTTGTTTATTTTTGCAAAACAAACAAACAAACCCCTGAACTACACAAAAAACCAACTGTTTCTAAACAGCTTTGTCTATTTTTTTTTTTTGTGGGATATTACTGTCATCTACACAAAACACAGTGATGTCGTGCAAAACAAAAAATGTGGACAGCAAAAAAATCTTACAAGATGAAAATGTCAAACAACAAATATCTCGTGCAGGAAGTAGCAATATTCCTCCTCCTCTTCCACTTCTCCTCTTCCTCTTCTGCTCCTCCTTCTCCTTCTTTGCCTCCTCTTCTTCTTCTCCTTTCTCTCTTCCTCTTTTTCCTCATCTTCAGCTTCTTCCACCACTTCTTCATCTTCTTCTTTCTCTTCATGTTCTTCTTCTACCACTCCTCTCTCTTGAGATCCTTCTCCTCCACTTCTCCTCCTCCTCCTCCTCCTCTTCTTATCCATCTCCTCCTCCTCTTCTTCCTCATATTTCATCCTCCCTCCCTTCTTTCTTTCCTTTCTCCCTCTCTTCTTCTCCTCCACTTCTTTTCTTCTTCCTTCTTTCCTTCCTCCTCTTTCTCCATCATCTTCCTCTTCTTCTTCTTCCTCATCTTCTTCTTCTTCTTCCGCCACTTCTTCATCTTCCTCTTCATCTTCCTCTTCATCTTCTTCTGCCACTCCACTCTCTTGATTGAGGTCCTTCTCCTCCACTTCATCTTCATCTGCACTTTCTTCTTTGCCTCCTTTTCTTCTTCTCCATCCCCTCTTCCTCCTCCTCCTCCTCTTCCTGATCTTCATCTCCTTCCAACACTTCTTCATCTTCATGTTCATCTTCTTCTGCCATTTTGATTGAGATCCTTCTCCTCCACTTCTTCTCCTGCTTTGTCTGCTTTGCCTACTTCTTTTCTTCTTCTCCATCCCCTCTTCCTCCTCCTCCTCTTCCTCCTCATCTTCATCTTCTTCCAACACTTCTTCATCTTCCTCTTTGTCTTCATGTTCATCTTCTTCTGCCACTCCTCTCTTTTGATTGAGATCCGTCTCCTCCACTTCTTCTCCTGCTCCTTCTTCTTTGCCTCCTCTTCCTCTTCCTCTCCCTCCCCTCTTCCTCCTCCTCCTCTTCTTCCTGATCTTCATCTTCTTCCAAAACTTCTTCATCTTCCTCTTCATCTTCATGTTCATCTTCTTCTGCCATTCCACTCTTTTGATTGAGATCCCTCTCCTCCACTTTTTCTCCTGCTTTGTCTCCTTTGCCTACTTCTTTTCTTCTTCTCCATCCCCTCCTCCTCCTCCTCCTCTTCCTCATCTTCATCTTCTTCCAACACTTCTTCATCTTCCTCATCTTCATGTTCATCTTCTTCTGCCACTCCTCTCTTTTGGTTGAGATCCTTCTCCTCCACTTCTTCTCCTGCTACTTCTTCTTTGCCTCCTCCTCTTCTTCTTCTTCTCCATCCCCTCCTCCTCCTCCTCTTCCTCCTCTTCACCTTCTTTCACCACTTCTTCACCTTCCTTTTCATCTTCATGTTCATCTTCTTCTGCCACTCTGTTCTCTTGATTGAGATCCAACGTGATTGACATCCAGATTATTTGCAAGTAAGTTTTTTCTGCTGTGATTAAAAAACAAAATGCTTTCACACACAAAAACCACCAGTGACTGTCCGGAAAGAGTGGTTTCCTCTCAACCCACAAGGTTCTTGCAAAACAAATGATGACTGAAATCTGTGGTGCTTACTCATATGTCAGGACAACACTAGACCTTTCTGAGGTGTGTCAAAACCACTGTCCTCTAGGGTATTAGCTATCTCTCCAAAGATCTGCAGCATGCCTTCTATTTCACCATTCAAGTCATGGATAAAGATGTTGAATAGCCTTGGACCAAGGACAGAACCTCATCTGCATCACCCCAAAAGTCACTTCTCTCCAAGATGAAGAGACTTCCTTGTAGACCAGCATTTCTCAACCTGGGGTTTGGGACTACTTGGGGTGTCAGGGGGGTCAGCAAAAACACTCTCTCCTTCCTGTCAGAAAACACAGTATTTTCAGTTGGTGATGGGGGTTCTGTGTGGGGAGTTTGGCCCAATTCTATCATTGGTGGGGTTCAGAATCCCCTTCGATTGTAGGTGAACTATAAATCCCAGCAACTACAACTCCCAAATGTCAAGTATATTTTCTCCAACCAGTGTTCACATTTGGGCATATTGAGTATCCGTGCCAAGTTTGGTCCAGATCCATCATTGTTTGAGTCCACAGTGCTCTCTGGATGTAGGTGAACTACAACTCCAAAATTAAAGGTCAATGCCCACCAAACCCTTCCAGTATTTTCTGTTGGTCATGGGAGTTCTGTGTGCCAAGGTTAGTCCAATTCCATTGTTGATGGAGTACAGAATGCTCTTTGATTGTAGATGAACTATCAGTCCCAGCAACTACAACTCCCAAATCACAAAATCTATAAGCCAACCCCCAAACTCCACCAGCATTACAATTTGGGTGTATTGGGTATTTGTGCCAAATTTGGTCCAATGAATGAAAATACATCCTGCATATCAGATATTACATTACGGAGTGTGGTGGAGGCTTCTTCTTTGGAAGCTTTTAAACAGATCTGCCAGGGGTGCTTTGAATGCAATGCCCCTGCTTCTTGGCAGAATGGGGTTAGACTAGATGGCCCATGAGGCCTCTTCCAACTCTAAGATCCTATGATTCTATGATTCAAAACAGTAGCAAAATTAGAGTTATGAAGTAGCAACCAAAATAATGTTGTGGTTGAGGGTCACCACAACATAAGGTTGAAAACATTGTTGTAGATCTAGGCAAAAGCAAACTGCTGCTGCCTGTGCTAGCCCCTCTGTTCTTCCTTGTTCGTTCTTGACCATCCTCTGACATTGCTTGGCCACATGTGTCCCATTTTACATCTGTGAACTATTGGGAGGTAAGCCATTCCAGGAGTCAAGCTGAACAGAATGTTCCCAACTTGAGGTGGTCTTCCCGTCGTAACATATTGGACGCCACTCTGGTGGTTTACCATTAAAGGGCTGTAACTATAGGCCTGGCATAGATGGTAGGAGGCTTTATAGGCCTCCGTTGGCCCAGGCGTCATGTTCTGTTCACCTCTGAGCTGAAGAACCTTGAAACGTTCCATGTTTCTTGGAGAGATGCACTGGCCTATTAAGAAGAGCCCTGGAATTCTTCTCTGTTTGTTTTGCCAAGGGAAGAAGGAGGAAGGGGAGAGGGAAGGTACTTTATTTTTCTAATTTCTAAGGCCACACAGCTCTTGCCAGCTGTGGCCAGTAAGTAAAGGAGGTGGTTTTCTTGCTACAGACGTGCCAAGGAATTCCATTGTGGAGTTGTCGAGAGGGTTGGCTGATCCATTCCCACCTCTGTTTAACTTGGATCCAGGGTCCTAAGCCTGCATTTCTTCATCAGGTGGTTCCATGACATCCATTGGTTTGACTCTCTCAAGGAGAAGAAGACCCTCCAGGATATTTTTGAGCCTTGTCCAAGGAGAAGATAGGAAGGGCATTCATAGACACAGCTCTAATGGCAAGGTTTAGTCTGCTAATCATCCAGAAACGTTTAAGAAGTTTATGACTGGGTTGTCTTCCAAGTCTGTCATGGAATCATAGAATTAAAATCAACAAAGAGCTTGAAAAAAAAAGTAATTATGTGACCACAGTTCCCAAACACAGACTTAGAAGAGACTCCAAGGGCCATCCAGTCTGACTCCATTCTACCACGCAGGAATCCACAATTCATGTTCTCCCACAATTCAGCTTTTGATGGAAAACCACCAAGCAATGAGGCTCCATCACACTCCAAGTCATCATCTTCCACTATTGAACAGCTTTAACAGTCAAGAGGGTCTCCCTCATATTTTCCTGTAATCTGTCTTAGTCTCTAGAGCAGGAGAGAATAAGCTTAATCTGGTCATTCTGGTCATTCTACAGATATATTTTTCCTAGTTCCAACAGACCTCACTACCTCTGAGGATGCTTGCCATAGATGCAGGCAAAACATTAGGAGAAATGCCTCTAGAACATGGCCATATAGCCCAAAAAAACCTACAACAATCCAGTGATTCTGGCCATGAAAGCCTTCGACAAGCTTAATCTGGCTTCAATATCTGAACATGGCTATTGTGCCAACACTTAGCCTTCTCTTCTCCAGGTTTGAATTTAGACTGAGTTCTATGGGTTTAATGGCGAGTCTATCCTGGCTACTAAAACCAGGGTCAGATACCTCCAGCTGGAAATGCTATGGTGCCACATTAATATCTAGCTGGTCCAACTGAGCTGAGAACATATCAGCCCCACTGAACTGTCCAGCATCAAGCTCATCCCTCATATCACTACTGACACTCCCAGTTGGCCATGAACTTCTGTGCCTCTTCTTCTCTGGTTCTTCTCTGGCCTTTCATCTGGTTCTAATCTTAAATATGATAAAACTGTGATGGCTTCTACTTCTCTCCTTCCAAGGCAAGGGCAATGGTAGTTGGAATGGCAGTTTCTTCTCCTCTTGAGCCTAAGCTTGATGGAAATAGCCCTGCCTCCTCTTCTCTACCTTCATGGTCAGGGCAGTGGCAGTTGGGATGAAGGAAAGGCCTTTCATCTGCTTCTGGGTCTAGAACTGATGGACCCGTGTCTTCTCTCTCTCTCTTTGAAGTGAGGGAAGTGCAGTTAGGAAGGAGAGAGGACCTGTCATCTGGTTCTGGGCTTAGGCAGTTGTGATGGAGGGAGGGACTTCCACTTCCTTCTGGGCCAGGGCAGTGGCTGTTGGGTTGGAGAGAGTACCTTTCATTTGCTTTGAGTCTAAGCATAGGGGAATTTTGCCTCTCTCTTCTTCTTTCCTTCTGAGGCCAGGGCAGTGGCAGTTGGGATGAAGGAAGAGTGTTTCATTGCCTCTTGAGCCTAAGCATGATGGAAATAACTCCGGCTCTTCTTCTCTACCTCCATAGTCAAGGCAGTAGCAGTTGAGATGAAGAGAAGGCCTTTCATCTGCTTCTGAGTCTAGAACCGATGAACCTGTGCCTGCTTCTTCTCTCTCTCTTGGACCAGGGAAGAGCAGTCAGGAAGGAGAGAGGACCTATCATCTGATTCTGGGCTTGGGCAGTTGTGACTGAAGGGAGGGTCTTCCATTTCCTTCTGATCCATGGCAGTGGCTGTTGGGTTGAAGAGAGGACCTTTCAGCTGCTTTGCATCTAGGCATGGGGAAGTTGTGCTTGCTTCTTCTTCTTTTCTTTCTGAGGCCAGGGCATTGGCAGTTGGGATAAAGAAAAGGATTTCCATCTCCTTCTAGGCCAGTGGTTCTCAACCTGTGTGTCCCCAGAGGTTTTGGCCTTCAACTCTCAGAAATCTGGGAGTTGTAGGCCAAAACACCTGGGAACCCACAGGTTGGGAACCACTGTTCTAGGCCAGTGCTTCCCAACCTGTGGTCTGTGGACCACCAGTGGTCTGCAAGAACTAAAATATGGTCTGCAGCCTCACCGTTACTACACTGTTGGGAAACCCTCTTATAGTGTCGAGGCTTACTAAATATGATTTTGTGTGGGCAAGCCGATGCTGACTACTGGATGGTCTATGTTCTGTATCAGAAACTTGAGCTGATGTAGTCTATCCAATTCAAATTTCTGAATCAGCACCCCGAATAGCCAAACTAAATCTAAAGTTGACCAAAAACTGATTCGTAACCCTTTTGGTACTAATGTTGGAGAGTGGTCCCTGGTCAAAAAAAATGTTGAGAACCACTGTTCATAGAATCATAGAATCAAAGAGTTGGAAGAGACCTCATGCGCCATCTAGTCCAACCCCCTGCCAAGAAGCAGGAATATTGCATTCAAATCATGCCTGACAGATGGCCATCCAGCCTCTGTTTAAAAGCTTCCAAAGAAGGAGCCTCCACCACACTCCGGGGCAGAGAGTTCCACTGCTGAACGGCTCTCACAGTCAGGAAGTTCTTCATGTTCAGATGGAATCTCCTCTCTTGTAGTTTGAAGCCATTGTTCCGCGTCCTAGTCTCCAGGGAAGCAGAAAACAAGCTTGCTCCCTCCTCCCTGTGGCTTCCTCTCACATATTTATACATGGCTATCATATCCCCTCTCAGCCTTCTCTTCTTCAGGCTAAACATGCCCAGCTCCTTAAGCCGCTCCTCATAGGGCTTGTTCTCCAGACCCTTTATCATTTTAGTCGCTCTCCTCTGGACACATTCCAGCTTGTCAATATCTCTCTTGAATTGTGGTGCCCAGAATTGGACACAATATTCCAGGTGTGGTCTAACCAAAGCAGAACAGAGGGGTAGCATGACTTCCCTAGATCTAGACACTATGCTCCTATTGATGCAGGCCAAAATCCCATTGGCTTTTTTTGCCGCCACATCACATTGTTGGCTCATGTTTAAGCTTCGAGAACACTGTTGTCAAAAAAACTACACATTTCATCATTGTCTGGAGCATTACAGATCTCATTTTACAACATTCAAGGCAAGGGTGGGGTGCAAGGAAGAAAGAAAAAGGGAGTCTCCTCCGCAGCAGCCACTTGACGATGACCCATTGTTTCCACTTGAAATAATAAAGTGTGGGAATGATGGATGCCTCCTTATTTTGGCTGCCTTCCTGCCATTGGGGGAAACTGTTGGCTGGTACCGATGGGGAAGGAACACATGGGGAAAACAGCTTCAGACCAGCCAGCTCCCATTGGCTGCTGACATGAATCCTGCAATTAAAAAAGGGTTTCTCTTAAAATTTCCAAAGCAAAGGAGGAAGAGGCAAAGGAGAGAAAGGATGGAGGGTCTCGTTCTCCCCTTCTCAGCCTGTATCTACTTATAAGGAGACAATACGGGAAGAATGGAGACTTTCCTCTCCTGAACATGTTCTTGACATTTCAGGAATATCTTTTCCTTGGCCAGTTTTTCTCCATACACATTTTGCGAGCCAGTGTTATGGAAAATCAGTGGGAGGGGATGGAGGTGGGGCTGCCTTTCAGAAATGAGTAGGAAGAGAAGAATCCAAACACAATGAATTGGTCGGCACTGATGAAGATGAAGAGGTGTTTTTTTGCCACTGGGAGATGTGCTGACCTCTTTTTAGGGATGGGTGCTTTCTCTCTCCTCCTCCTCCTCCTCCTCCTCCTCCTCTCTCCTTCTTCTCTTCCTCCTCTTCCTCCTCCTCCTCCTCCCCTCCTCCCTCTTCTCCTCCTCTCCTTCCTCCTCTCCTTCCTTCTTCTCTTTTCCTTCTCCTCCTCCTCTCCTCCTCCTCCTCCTCCATCTTCATTTTTTTCTCCTCCTCCTCCTCTTCCTCCCCCCCCCCTCTCCTTTTTCTTCCTTCCATCATTCCTTCCTTTTTTTTTTTTTTTTTTTTTTCCTTCCCTCTCCACAGATAGGCCTCTCACTATCTCTTCCTCTCTTCTCACTACACCATTTTCTTCCCCTACAACAACCCATGGTTATCATTCTTCTTCTTCTCTTCTCCTTTCCTCCTACTACTCCTTACTCCTACTCTCCTCACATCATCTATTAATCCTCCTTATCATCTTCACTACTCATTACCCTCCTACTTCTCTTCCTATCATTCCTCTCTCTTCCTCCTCCTCCTCCTCTTCCTCCTCCTCCTTCTCCTCCTCCTCTCTTCTTCTTCTTCTCTCTCTCTTCCTCCTCCTCCTCCTCCTTTCTCTTCCCTCCTCCTCCTCTTCTCCTCCTCTCCTCATTCTTCTTCTTCTCTTCCTCCTCTTCCTTCCTCCTCCTCTTCCTCCTTCTCTTCTCCTCCTCCTCCTCTTCCTCCTCCTCCTCTCCTTTCTTCTCCTCTTCCTCTTCCTCCTCTTCTCCTCCTCCTCCTCCTCTTTTCCTCCTTCTCCCCTCCTCTTCCTCTTCCTCTTCCTCCTCATTCTCCTCCTCCTCCTCCTCCTCCTCCTTCTAAGAGTGCAAATCAGGACAATGGAAGGCCCTGTTTTCCAAAAATGTGTTCCTTGTTAAACATCCAGAGTCATTAAGCCTGGCAGAAGAACATTGATGGAGGGAGAACATCTAGCCATTGATTAGAGAGGTGTGTGAGGTACTACAGTCAAGCAGAAGACAAACCAAGATACAGGATAGGTATTGTGGCTTGACAGAAGTATGTGTGAAAGGAATCTTGATGTCTCCAGATGAACATGAGGTACTCCAAGCAGTCTTGTCAGCCACATGACCAGGAGGTGTTTATGAACAATGCAGGTTCCTCAGCTTGGAAATGGAGAAGAGCACTTCCCCCAAAGCTGGAGATGAGCACTGCCTCCAGAGCCGGAAATGAAAGGAGAAGCCTTTGACTTTGTCTGTGTATTTTTGTCTCATTGTATGTCATTGTTACAAGGCATTGGATGTTTTCCTGTGTCTGTTTATATGCTGTCATCTGCTCTGAGTCCCTCGGGGAGAAGGGCAGAATATAAATAAAGTGTTGTTGTTGTTGTTGTTGTTGTTGTTGTTGTTGTTGTTGTTTGGACCACATTTTATTCCTTCATTCTATGTTTCGTTATCTGGAGCTCTCTTTGTCTATCTTCTAACTTTTCATGACTTGGTCTCCCAGACAGAGCCAATACTTATTGCAAGAAGATGCTTCAGGGCTACAGAAAGTCAAATGACCAATGGGGCCAATCCGGAGACGTCAGTCCTCCTCCTGTCCGTTGTGGCCAAAACACAGAGAACCAGTTGTAGGGTGGCAATGATCTCAATGTCAAGGCCTTGTCCTGAATTGATACCTTCTGCCAGCTGGAGAAAAAGAGACAAAGACATGGCAAATCATTTCCTTCTGCAACAGCCAAGCAAAAGAGGGGCCCTGTCTCTGAGAATCTCACAAATTCCAACATGACCTCCTCAGGGAGAAGGGTGGAATATAAATCGTTGTTGTTGTTGTTGTTGTTGTTGTTGTCTAGAGCATGGTGATGTGATGCAGTGGCAAAAAAAGCCAATGGGATTTTGGCCTGCATCAATAGGAGTATAGTGTCTAGATCCAGGGAAGTCATGCTACCCCTCTATTCTGCCTTGGTTAGACCACACCTGGAATCACACTGTGTCCAATTCTGGGAACCACAATTCAAGAGAGATATTGACAAGCTGGAATGTGTCCAGAGGAGGGCAACTAAAATCATCAAGGGTCTGGAGAACAAGCCCTATGAGGAGCGGCTTAAAGAGCTGGGCATGTTTAGCCTCAAGAAGAGAAGGCTGAGATGAAACATGATAGCCATGTATAAATGCTGCCCTGGAGACTAGGACGTGGAACAATGGCTTGAAACTACAAGAAAGGAGATTTCATCTGAACATTAAGAAGAACTTCCTAACTGTGAAAGCCATGTATAAATACGTGAGAGAAGTCATAGGGAGGAATAAGCAAGCTTGTCTTCTGCTGCCCTGGAGACTTGGACGCGGAACAATTGTTTCAAATTACAAGAAAGGAGATTCCCCCTGAACATGAGGAAGAACTTCCTGACTGTGAGAGCCGTTCAGCAGTGGAACTCTCTTCCCCGGAGTGTGGTGGAGGTTCCTTCTTTGGACACTTTTAAAGTGGCGGGATGGCCATCTGGTGTCCAGATGAGGGCGACTAAAATGATCAAGGGTCTGGAGAACAAGCCCTATGAGGAGCGGCTTAAGGAGCTGGACATGTTTAGCCTGAAGAAGAGAAGGCTGAGAGGAGATATGATAGCCATGTATAAATATGTGAGATGAAGCCACAGGGAGGAGGGAGCAAGCTTGTTTTCTGCTTCCTTGGAGACTAGCACGCAGAACAATGGCTTCCAACTACAAGAGAGGAGATTCCATCTGAACATGCGGAAGAACTTCCTGACTGTGAGAGCCGTTCAGCAGCGGAACTCTCTGCCCTGGAGTGTGGTGGAGGCTCCTTCTTTGGAAGCTTTGAAACAGAGGCTGAATGGCCATCTGTCAGGAGTGCTTTGAATGCTATTTTCCTGCTTCTTGGCAGGGGATTGGACTGGATGGCCCATGAGGTCTCTTCCAACTCTATGATTCTAAAACTTTTCCACTTGAAACCCCTATTGGCCTGAGAATTTTTTTATACATGATCCCAGGTATTTGGGTACATAAAATAAGTATAAAAATAAATCATTCACTGATAACAGATTGACATTTGCAAGGCTTGCTATGCTGACTGATTTTGCTTTGCATGAAGCACAGCTGAAGCATTTTCTGCAGTGTCCACTCACTGTAAATGCTGCACAATGGATTCATGTAAATGTCTACAACAGCCACTAGGTGGCATTCAGAACCTTTTGTTGTTGTAGTTGTTCATTCGTTCAGTCGTTTCATGGACCAGTCCACGCCAGAGCTCCCTGTCAGTCGTCACCACCCCCTGCTCCTTCAAGGTCAATCCAGTCACTTCAAGGATACTATCCATCCATCTTGCCCTTGGTCGGCCCCTCTTCCTTTTCCTTTCCATTTTCCCCACATCATTGTCTTCTCTAGGCTTTCCTGTCTCCTCATGATGTGGCCAAAGGACTTCCTCTTTGTCTCTAGTATCTTTCCCTCCAATGAGCAGCCGGGCTTTATTTCCTGGAGGATGGACTGGTTGGATCTTCTCGCAGTCCAAGGCACTCTCAGGACTTTCCTCCAACACCACAGCTCAAAAGCATCGATCTTCCTTTGCTCAGCCTTCCCTAAGGTCCAGCTCTCACATCCGTTGGTGACTACAGGGAATACCATGGCTTTGACTAGGCAATGGATCTTTGTTGCCAGTCTGATGTCTCTACTCTTTACTATTTTATCGAGACTGGACATTGCTCTCCTCACAAGAAGGAAGCATCTTCTGATTTCCTGGCTACAGTCTGCATCTGCAGTCATCTTTGCACCTAGAAATACAAAGTCTGTCACGGCCTCCACGTTTTCTCCCTCTATTTCCCAGTTGTCAATCATTCTTGTTGCCATAATCTTGGTTTTTTTATGTTTAGCTACAACCCAGCTTTTGCGCTTTCTTCTTTCACCTTGATTAGAAGGCTCCTCAGTTCCTCCTCATTTTTGGCCATCAAAGTGGTGTCATCTGCATATCTGAGGTTGTTAATGTTTCTTCCAGCAATTTTCACCCCGGCCTTGCATTCTTCAAGCCCCGCACATCACGTGATGTGTTCTGCATACAAGTTGAACACCTTTTACTCTTGCCAAATTTTTTGGAACCCCAACACTGAGTGAAGGGGCCCCTATTTGGTGCCAAGATCCACAGTTTAAGAAACAGAAATGAGAAGAAGTCTTTCCAAGCATTCAAGTCATTTTTCAGACTTTTCTCATCATGGAAAAAGCCAGCTGGAGCATTCTAGGCTGGAAAAGATATCAATTGTACATGCAAGCATCTTCCTACAAATCCTTCCTTTCCTGAGCCCCAACCTCTTTCCCTCCAGAATTTGGCCCCATGACCAGAAACCTCCCGTGTCTTTTTGGCAAGCCATCACCCCTCGAATGCATTCTTGGACCCCGAAACACAACCACCTGGGCAATCACCTCTATAGCCGATCCGCTCCTTTCGGGATATCAGGATATTGTGGCTATTTGGTTTTACAATCTAAAAATCCCAGCCTAAGGTTCCCGGGGGGATTTGACCAGAATTGATATTGCTAATGGGCATGATGTAGTCCCCAGTTAAGCCTACTTAAGTCTCCACATATTACCCACAGTTTGCGGATGAAATCATTTTGTGTATAAAAATGGAGGTGATAGGTAGTTGCATGCATTGCAATAATATTTCTTCTCTGCCCGGTTCATACATATGGAGCTGCTTTCTCGGAATAATTGGCCACCTAAGAATATTAAAATTGCTTTGCTGAATGGGGCCACCTGACTATCTTGCTCCAATGTCCTGTTTCCACAATATGATAAATCTAGGATGCTTTGTGCTTGCTGGTCATTTTGCATTTTGATGTTCCTCGGTTTCCATTGAACCTGGAGGTTCAGTTATCAGAGGTCTTGTATCCATCTTCCATAAATGTGTCTAATCGGTTCCAAAAAGACATCTAAACAAAGTTAAAGCATCCCAGATTTTATTTTCTTGGCCATTATTGTGAAAACAGGACGCCAGAGTAAGATGGCCTGATATCCCCACCCAGCAAGGCAAATGTTACTGTATATTCTTATGTGGTTAGGTATTCCAAGAACGTAATCCATATGTAGAGTAGCACTGGAAGCAGGGGTGGCTCGTCCATTACGTGAAGTAAGCGGTCGCAGAACACTTTTTTTTGCCAGGGGCGCAGAGGCGCCTCTGTAAATGCCCCATGACCGCCACTTGGGGAGCACCCCCTCAGCTCACAACAGCCCTAGCAGTCCAGGGGGAGCCTCGGCTTTCTTGCCTCGCTGCCGGGCGATCCTCTTCCCAAAGGGGCCGGGCCCTTGAACCTTGAGCCTTGCCTAGCCCCTCTTGTTCCTGCTCCATCTGGCCACCTGGTGCACGAGCAGAGCCGACGCTCAATCGTTCTCCGCGTTCGATCCCTTCCCCATGACCGGCTCCCTTTCCTGATCCCCCGGCGTTCCACCCGCCTCCTCTCCTCTCCTCTCCCCAATCCGCAGGTGGGCCAAGGGGCGGAGCCGCCGCGCCTGGCCCGCTTTGGGTTCGGAGGCATGTCTGAAGACCCCAGCGTGCGCACCAAAAGTCGCCTCTTCTCCTGACTTTCTCTTCAGCCATTGGGACCAAGAGAGAGAGAGAGAGAGAGCCCCTCCGGCTGGAGGTATCTCCCACCTCCGCTCCCTCCTTTGTTTTTGCGCCTACCTTCAGGAAAGGTGGGCATCTCCACCTCTGTCTCTGTCTCTGTCTCTCTCTTGGTCCCAATGGCTGAAGAGAATGTCAGAAGAGGTGACTTTTGGTGCACACGCCAGGGTCTTCGGACCCAAAGTGGGCCAGGCAAGGGAGCAAATGCGGCAAGTGTAGTTACTGGGATGTATAGTTCACCTACAATCAAAGAGCATTCTGAACTCCACCAATGATGGAATTGAACCAAATATGGCACACAGAACTCCCACGACAAACAGAAAATATATATCAATGATTGGTTGGGTGTGTGATTGAATGCAATATTCCTGCTTCTTGGCAGGGGGTTGGACTGGATGGCCCATGAGGTCTCTTCCAACTCTTTGATTCTATGATTCTATGAAGTCATAGGGGGGAGGGAACAAGCTTGTTTTCTGCTGCCCTGGAGACTAGGACGCGAAACAACAGGAGGAACTGTATTAAGGGGTCACGACATTAGGAAGGTTTAGAAACACCGATCTACACTGAAGAATTAATACAGTTTGAGGCCACTTTCACTGCTGTTCCTCAAAGCTAAGGAATCATGAGGGTTGTAGTTTCACAGGGGTTTTAGCCTTCCCTAACAAAGGAGGCTAAACAAACTACAAATCTCATGGTCCCTTAGCATTTAGCCATATCAGTTCAAGTGGCGTCAATCCACATTAATTCTACAGTGTAGATGCACGCAAGACACAAGGAGAAATTACTCAACTTTGGGTGCAGCTCCATCCCATTCAAGTTCATCTGAGGCAACTTTGGAAGTCTGTGAATCGTCTCAACAACGTGGTCCCAGGTTCCGCTGCAGGGCTAGACGTGCTAGAAGCCAAACAAATAGATCAAATGGATATTCCTTCTAATCACATGCTTGACATTTCATTCTTTTTTTGACGCGGCACAAACCCGAGCCAAACGCTGTTGGGGACTTGGCCCGAAACGCGCAAGACATAACAAAAAAAGATGGAGCCGCGAAGTTTTTCTCCTTTCTTTGCTTCCAGCGCTCCAGCCGAACTAACCCTGGCATGCGAAGAATAGCCCAGCTTGCCTTACCCAAGGCGGAGCAAGACTGTAAATCTGGACACGGTATATTTATTGAAAAGAGAAGAGAGGAATAAGGTGAAACGGGAGAAGAAGTCTGCGTTTCTCTCTGAGGAAAGTCAGGGGGAAAATAAGGAGATGGAAGGAGCCAGGAGAAATAAATCCTAGTCAGATCTCAGGTCATGTTCGTCCTCTCAAATTCTCTTCCTCTCATAACAGGCCGAGTGGTTCGGAAAAAGGCAGCCAGCCCAATCCACTCCACAAGTTTACATTTCAGGTTCTTAATGTACAGAAGAAGGCTGGTTTCTCGTCTCGATTTGGCAAAAGCACCCCAGTTCCAGGCATCTCCCAACTGTGTGAGATTGAACATTAGAGTTCTCTTTCTACAATAACTTCTAGACTTGTTTGATCATAGAAAAAATGGTTCAAAACTCGTTTCGGATGTAGGTGGCGCTGGCGATTCGGTTCGGTAATGGTTTCCAAAATTTCCTGGAAAAAAGTTTGAATTTTCTGAAATTTTCGAAATTTCCAAATCGCTTCGTTAATGGCGGGCATGACAACTGGATTGTGTCCAATTCTGGGCACCACAATTCAAGAGAATGTGGAATGTGTCCAGAAGAGGGTGACTAAAATGATCACGGGTCTGGAGAGCAAGCCCTATGAGGAGCGGTTTAAGGAGCTGGGCATGTTTAGCCTGAAAAAGAGAAGGCTGAGAGGAGATATGATGAGGGCCATGTATAAATACATGAGACAAAGTCATAGGGAGGAGGGAAAAAGCTTGTTTTCTGCTGCCTTGGAGACTAGGACGCGGAGCAATGGCTTCAAACTACAAGAAAGGAGATTCCATCTGAGCATGAGGAAGAACTTCCTGACTGTGAGAGCCGTTCAGCAGTGGAACTCTCTGCCCCAGGGTGTGGTGGAGGCTCCTTCTTTGGAAGCTTTTAAACAGAGGCTGGATGGCCATCTGTCAGGGGTGATTTGAATGCAATATTCCTGCTTCTTGGCAGGGGGTTGGACTGGATGGCCCATGAGGTCTCTTCCAACTCTTTGATTCTATGATTCTATGATTGCACAATACGCAAAAAACTGCAAACAGAACATGGAAAACTTCTGGAGATTCCCTCTCCCTCATTTTTTGACCACTACTGACAAAACAGAAATTCTGAACAGATAAAAGCAGATTTGTAGTTCCCACAAGCACAGTGTGTCTCCCAAAGCAGGGACACCTTGTTGCTGCTTGCCTTGCAGTGTGCTTGCCTCCAAATGCTAAGTCATTTCCAATTCACTTCCTGACTCGGAACAAAGATGGTGACAGTGGCTTCAAATGGGCAAGGATACTTCCAGGTTCCCAAATCGCTTCGAAATTGCTTCAAAAAGGAATTTAATCTGAATTCTGAGATTCTGAACGGACCTAAACATGCCTAGTAACTTCTCCAAGCTTTACGGCATGACATCTAACTCTAAATGGTGTACATTTGCCTTCATTCTACGTTTGCATGAAAGTACGGGGAATCTATTTGTTGGGTTACAGTTCCCAGAATCCCCCAAATTGTATGGCAATTGGGTGAGAGATTCAAAGTCTCCTAGAGGTAGAAGAGGCTTCATGGGACATGAAACCAACCTCATTTTGTTCAATGCAGGATCTTTAGCTAAAGCAGGCATGGGCAAACTTTGATCCTCCAGGTGTCATGAACTACAACTCCCACAATTCCTAACAGCCGTTAAAGAGTTGACATCCAAAACAGTTTTACAGACCCAAAGAACTCCAGCTGGAGAATCTACAAGCCTTGACTGGTAGGTCTACTCGGCGCCCAAGAAGCAGTTTGGATCCGGTAGTAGAACCCACATCAGCAAAGCTTAGATTGTAGATAGCCTGGGAAAGCTTAAAAAAAGGTTTTTCTTGTTAAAGAAAGAAATAGTTCTCCAAGCAAGGTGCCTGTCCATTGTAGACAAGTTAAGAAGCATTTGTTTGACTCATTGAAGATCTGGAAGTATTTGTTTAATTTGTTCAATAATAAAGGACTTTGTTAAACCTTTCAAGCCTCTAAGACTATTGTACAGGAAAATCCTTGAGGGCCTCTCTTTTGAGGTGCCCTGGCTTCCCGCTGGGCACAAAGTGCACGTCCTATTCAAAAGACAATTTTTACAGGCCCAGCGCGCGACAGAACAGTCCAATATTTCTGTGTTCTGAGGCACGAAGCAGCCAAGCCTTGAAGCTGCTAGACTGTTCAATACTAATCAAGGTGGTTAATGTCTTCCTGATCTGCTCTAAAGTTCATGGTCCAGTGGTGCATCGTAGCTCTCCAATGCAAGGAGTGGTTAGTAGAATAGG
Organism: Anolis sagrei ordinatus; assembly: GCF_025583915.1. Lineage (NCBI taxonomy): Eukaryota > Metazoa > Chordata > Lepidosauria > Squamata > Anolidae > Anolis > Anolis sagrei. The sequence goes on along the minus strand of NW_026847660.1, from coordinate 129,549,685 downwards.
CACATGATGGTGATTTCAGAGACTTCGATCTCATGAGCTCAATGGGGGACCCCAGCTCTTTGGATCTTTTCCCCCTTGCCCATAGCCTTCCCCAAGCGCTGCCTCTCCCATCCACTCCTTGCAGCTGGTAACGAACCCATAAAATAATCCCAAGGATGTCGCTTGTACGTTAGCATAACCGAAAACCCCTGTAAAATTTGCCAGAGTTAATTTGTTATTGCTAATAAGTATCATTTTTCATATATTACAGCTTTTATTTTTGTAGCTTTTTTTGCAACAACAACAAAAAGGAAAGGCTTTATGAAATCATTTCACGGACTCCATAAAAAAGAAAGAAAAAGGCGGGGCGATTTGCCCATGGCGAGCCCAAGGCCTAGGCCCTTGGAAAGCTATTTCCGCTCTCCTGACGCACGGCTTGCCTTTCAGCCCTTTTTACGGAGTTATTCTTTGGTCATGTACACATTAATTAAGTTTTTATGAGGGACCTTTTATGAACAGGGGTCTCGGAGCGGCTTTACCACATTCCTGCCTCGGCTGCGGTTCCCACTTTGCAAGGAAAAGCCTCCCAAATGGATTTCTCCAACTCTCCGCCCGGGGACACGCAAAGGGCAATATTCATATTTTATTTGTCTCAGGGTTTGGGTTTTTTTTATGGCTTCTGATAAAGAGAAACATTTGCAAGTTTGGAGCTTGCGTTTGCAGAATGGCAACTCCGGGTTGAGCGGAGAAGCTGTTAGGAAAGTTCCTATTGGACAGAAGTCCCTTATTATTTTCCCAGATGGCATGCCCATGGGCAGCCATGGTCAGAAATGGGAAAAGTTACTTATTTTGGGACCACAGTCTGAGAATTTCTCAGGGTGCATCTACACTAGGCATGGGCAAATTTTCTATCTTTGGGGGCCGCATGGTGAGACATGGGCTGGGAGGAAGTTGATGGTGGATGGGAGAGAAAACGTGTATCCACGAGACCCTGCATTGCCTACTCCTGATATAGAATCCTAGAGTTGGAAGAGACCTCCAAGGACCATCCAGTCCAACCCCCTGCCATGCAGGAAAGCACAATCCAAGCACAGCCTCTGCAGAAAAGCCTTCAGAGAAGGAGACCCCACCACACCCCCAGGAACCCTAGTCCACTCTCCAGGAAGGTCTTCCTAGTCTTTTCAGTCGAATTGCTTTTCCTGCCATTTGAACCCATTGCTCTCTTGTTGCCTGGTCTTTAGAGCAGCAGAAAGTCAGTTATCCCCTTCCCTCCTCCTCAATGGGACACCCTTTGAAATCTTGAAATATGGTTCTCATGTTCCCTCTCAACTGTCTCTTCTCCCAGCTAAACACCCCCCAAGAGGAAAGGAGGAAGGAAAAAGAGAAGGAAGGAATGGTGGGAGAGAAGAATGGAAGGAAGGAAGGAAGGAAGGAAGGAAGGAAGGAAGGAAGGAAGGAAGGAAGGAAGGAAGGAAAGTAAGGAGAGAGGAGGAGAAAGGAAAGAGGGAAGGAAGGAAGAAGGAAGAAGAAGGAAGGAAGGAAGGAAGGAAGAAGGAAGGAAGGAAGGAAGAAAGGGTGGAAGGGGAAGGAAGAGGAAGGAGAAAGAGAGTGAAAGAGGGGAAGGGAAGGATGGAGAAGGAGGGGAAAAGAGAGAAGGAAGGAGGGATAGGGTGGTGAGAAGGAGGAGGGCCTGAGAAAAGAGCCCAAGGGAGAGAGGGAGGAAGGAAAAAGAGGGAGGGAGGGAGGGAAAGAGGGAGGAAAGAGGGAGAGAGGGAAGGAGGGAGGGAAGGAAGGACAAAAGGGAGAAAGGAAGAAAGGAGGGAGGAAGAAGAGGGAAAGAAGAAGGAAAGGAGGAAGAGGGGAAAGAGAGAAGGAAGGAGGAAGGGTGGGAGAGAAAAAAGGCTGAGAAAGCTCAAGGAGAGAGAAGGAAACAAGGAGGAAAGAAAAAGATAAGGGAGGGCGGAAGAGAAGGAAGGAAGAGTGAAAGGTAGTGGAGAGTGAGAGAGAGGGAAGGAGGGAGGAAAGAGAAAGGAAGGAAAGACAAAAGGGAAGAAGGATGGAAGGAGAAAGAGGGAGAAAGGGAAGGGGGGAGAAAAGAGGGAAGGAAGGAAGGACAAAAGGGTAGAAGGGAAGGAAGGATGGAAGGAGAAAGAGGGAGGGAAGGGAGGGAGGGAAGGAGGAAGGGAAGAGAAGGAGGAAGAAGGAAGGAAGGAAGAAAGGGATGGAAAGAGGGAAGAAGGAGGGATAGGGTGGTGAGAGAGAAGAGGGCCTGAGAAAAGAGCCCGAGGGAGGGAGGAAAAAGAAGGAGGGAAGGAAGGATGAAAGGGTGAAAGGGAAGGAAGGAAGGATAAAGAGAGTGTTAAGGAAGGAAGGGAAGGGTGGAAGATGGACGAAGAGAGAGAAGGAAGGAAGGGATAGTGAGAGTGAGGAGAGCCTGAGAAAAGAGCCCAAGGGGCCCCATCTGGCCCCTGGACCTGGGTTTGCCTATGTCTGATCTACACTGTAGAATGAATGCAGTTTGATACCACTTTAACCACCATGGCTCACTGCTATAAGATCCTGAGAGATGTAGTTTTACAAGAGCTTTACCCTTTCTACAGCCCTTAAAGTGGCATCAAATTGCATTTATTCTGCAGTGTAGATGCACTCTTAGCTGATTGCCAAGCCTTTCCGCAGCTGTGATCTGTCGGGATGTCTTTTCCCACCAAGAATGGAAAGAGAAGGGCACACAATCTTATGTTATAAGTGTTGCATTATACACACGCACACCAACTAGCGGCCCCTCCTCAACCCTCCACTTTAAGGCAAAGGAAATCATTAAAGGAAATAAGTCCAGGATGTTTGAGAGGCAATTGTTTTTAATAACCGACCCTTTTATGACTCATGGTTCTCACTGCTTTTATTTTATTTTTCTGGGTCCAGATGCCCGAGTGTTGCTGGGTTTGTTTTCCTTTTGGGTCCATGTTTATCTCTCCAGTGATGGGAATAGCAGAAAGCGTCATCGTGCCATCATTGTGAGAACTGGACTGGGCGGAGAGAATGTTGGCAGCACTCTGTGGGTGGGTCGGCCCTTTGGGCATTGTTACGACCCCTGGGAAAAAAATACTCTGCATCTGCAGAACGGAAACCTCTCTTTGGGACTGGTTGCTTCCATTCGGTCCCAGACGTTGTTCTCTCTCCAGTTCCAAGGCTTGCTTTTTTACTAAGAGTTTGAGAATCTGGAGAATCATGGAAGAGTTGGAAGAGACCCCAAAGGCCATCCAGTCCAACTTCAAGGGGGTTTCAGAGGGGTCACAAAAGTCCACCAGAAAACATATATTTCTGATGGTCTTAGGAAACCCTTTGGCAGAGAAGGCTGAAAATCTCTCTGCTTGTCCTTCTCTTCCTTTTTGGAAACAGACAGCGAATCCTCCCACCAAAAGCCCTCCTCCGATGTGATTGGCGGGCCTCTCAGCCAAGGGGAGGGCTGTTTCTGAGACTCCAAGCAGGGAGGGGGAGAGCAGGCATGCTTGGCGCATAGCAGCATGGTGCACATGTGCAGTCGAGGGAGAGCGTGTGAAGCTGGAGGGAGGCTTGCACCAGTGAGAACCTTCAAGGCACGGGGGTTCTGTGTGGGAAGTTTGGTCCAATTCTATTGTTGGGGTTCGGAATGCTCTTTGATTGTAGGCGAACTATAAATCCCAGCAACTACAACTCCCAAATGTCAAGGTCTATTTCCACCAAACTCCATCTGTGTTCATATTTGGGCATATAGAGTATTTGTGTCAAGTTTGATCCAGATCCATCATTGTTTGAGTCCACAGTGCTCTCTGGATGTAGGTGAACTTCAACTCCCAAACTCAAGGTCAATGCCCACCAAACCCTTGTGTTTTCTGTTGGTCATATAAATCCCAGCAACTACAACTCCCAAATGCCAAGGTCTATTTTCCCCAAACTCCACCAGTGTTCACATTTGGGCATATTGAGTATTTTAATATTGAGACAAATGTTTTAAATGTTTATGTATGCATATAATGAATTCTTGTCCCTGCATTGAATGTTTGCCTTATATATACTGTGCTCCACCCTGAGTCCCCTTTGGGGTGAGAAGGGCAGAATATAAATGCTTTAAATAAATAACTAAATAAATTTGAGTCCACAGTGCTCTCTGGAGGTAGGCAAACTACAACTCCAAAACTCAAGGTCAATGCCCACCAAATCCTTCCAGTATTTTCTGTTGGTCATGGGGGTTCTGTGAGTCAAGTTTAGTTCAATTCCATCATTGGTGGAGTTCAGAATGCTCTTTGATTGTAGGTGGACTATAAATCCCAGCAAGTGCAACTCCCAAATGACAAAATCAATTCTCCCCCAATCCCACCAGTGTTCAAGTTTGGTTCAATTACATCATTGGTGGAGTTCAGAATGCTCTTTAATTGTAGATTAACTATAAATCCCAGCAACTATAAATCCCAGCAACTACAAATCCCAAATGACAAAATCAATCCCACCAGTATTCAAATTTGGGCGTATTGAGTATTTGTGCCAAATTTGATCCAGTGAAAGAAAATGCATCCTGCATATCAGATATTTACATTACGCTTCATAAAAATACCAAATTTACAGTTATGACGTAGCAACGAAATAATGTTATGGTTGAGGGTCACCACAACATGAGGAACTGTATTAAGGGGTTGCGGCATTTGGAAGGTTGAGAAACACGGATATAGGTTAACAATTATACACATTTAAAAACCGTTAGTGGAGGCTTGGAAGGTTGCTGTTTCTAACACAAAGGTAGATGAGCAATTATAGTATTCAGTGGAAGGTGACGTAGCGCAGCCATTGCTTAACTATATGCACATAATACTATGCAAGCATAGTACAGAAGCTCATTTTGATTGTGCGACACAAAATGTGTTGAATTTTGAACAACTGAATGTTATTCAAACCACACCTGGAATCACACTGTGTCCAATTCTGGGCACCACAATTGAAGAGAGATATTGACAAGTTAGAATGTGTCCAGAGGAGGGCAACTAAAACGATCAAGGGTCTGGAGAACAAGCCCTATGAGGAGCAGCTTAAAGAGCTGGCCATGTTTAGCCTTCAGAAGAGAAGGCTGAGAGGAGACATGATAAGGGCCATGTATAAATATGTGAGGGGAAGTCATAAGGAGGAGGGAGCAAGCTTGTCTTCTGCTGCCCTGGAGACTAGGACACAATGGGTCAATGGCTTCAAACTACAAGAAAGGAGATTCCACCTAAGCATTAGGAAGTACTTCCTGACTGTGAGAGCTGTTCAGCAGTGGAACTCTCTGCCCCAGAGTGTGGTGGAGGCTCCTTCTTTGGAGGCTTTTAAACAGAGGTTGGATGGCCATCTGTCAGGGGTGCTTTGAATGCAATTTTCCTGCTTCTTGACAGAATGGAGTTGGAATGGATGGCCCACAAGGTCTCTTCCAATTCTATGATTCTATGTGTAACCCAATGCACAATGCAATGAGTATATATTAAATAGCACTGGATGCACAACTCCACTTTGGACAAAAATGGTGGGGAATATGCACAGGAGTAAGACACTGTTATGATAACAGCTTTTATCTTGAATTAGGACTGTTGGATTCTTCTTCCCCACTCAACACACTTTCCCACATTTTTTGCTTTAGACTGCAAAGGGAGTCCAAAGAATTGCTTAATAAGCCTCTTCTCTCCACCAAATCTGCCTCGACTCTCCGAATCTCTTCCACCAAGCCTTTCTGAAAGGAAACTGCTGGAAAGGAGATTTGCTGGTTGGTAAACCAGTTCCTTGCCTTTTGCAGCCAGAATAATTTGTTCCATTTCTGAGATGATGATGAACATTATGCTCCTGAAGGGATGGGACGGAAGGAAAAATAGATAACCTCTGAGACCTGGGAGTGGCCTTGAAAGCAATTGATAAAGTAGTCAAGTCTGGATTTGGGAGGGAGGATCTGACCTTAATGGAGGAAACGCTTTGGGAGCAATCAGTAAATTGTAGTCAGGGATGGGGAAAATGAGGCTAGGTCAAGTAGGTGTGGAGAAAGTGAAAAAAAACCCACAGAAAGAAAAAGAAAGAGGGAAATAGACAGAGAGACACATATCATGAGCACGACAGCTCTCCACTATCACTGGTGTTAGGAAATTCACCTTAGAGTTTGTGGCGTAATGTAAAATAAACCATGTGTAGTTCAGGTTTGATCAGCCCACACACTGCCTTGCCAGATAAAGAAAATATGCCACGTAGATGAACCGTAAAGAACAGGTAGTTTACTCTTCTTAATTCAGAACAACATATGTACAATAAGATCAGTTGCATCAACTCACTAAATGTCCATTTGAAATAGTCTTTCTTTTGTCCACGTGGAGAATCTTTCTCCAGCAGCTCATGAAGCAAGAGTGCACACCCAACTCTGTTGCTTCTCTCTTCTTCTCTCTGCTCTCTTCGCCAGCATAGCTGAAACCTGAACAAAAATGTAACAGTATCCAAAAGTCCCAGGCTCAGCCATCTCCCTGGGCATTGCCCAATATAAAAAAAATGGAAGATTTATTTGTGGGAAATAAAATCTTAGTGCTTGCCACCAATATATAAAAGATGGTGGCTTAATTTGTGGGAAAAACAAAATCCCTAAAAAGGCAGAACACCACTTGAGATTGGAATAGGGCTTCTGTTTGTAAGAGCCCATAAACAAAAGCTGCACTAAGCTGGAACTTTCTTCTGGCCAAAAGCCTTTTGAAAGAACCCTCTGGCCGCCACCAACTTAAAACCACTGATAAGCCCATGGCTTACTGGAAATATCTTAGGCAAAAGTGTGTTGGACTAGCCCTGAGGCTTGTGTTTCTGAGGTAACACTAAAAGATTGTTCTTTAAATTATATGCTGCCACCATAGACTCTTGTTTGCTGGAGTAAACTGCTTTTGAAACGTCACCCACAGAGGCACACATGAGGCAGGTGTTGGGAACAACAAAACAATTATGTTTATTTAAGAGAACTGGAACAATTCAGGTATAAAGCTTAGCTGTTACAGAGTATTAACTTAAAAGCATGTGGTTACTTTAAGAAATTCAGACTTAGTTACACAGGAACACTTTTCTCTCCCTCCACAGAATTTACTAACAGGATTGCTTCTCTGAAAGTGATTTCTAAACACCAGCACAGATAGTCCTACCCTGGAACTATCTCTACACTCCTCCACCAGCTATTTCCCTAATAGCTGTAGAAATCTTTTCACTAGCTATCTCTGCTAGCCAACAGACCAATTTCAGGCCTCTCCCACTAACAGCTCACCACTCCTAACTCCCAACTCCTTCTTTTTGACTCCCCCAGTCAATCTTCTTTGACACCCAGATTCAATCTCTCTCACAAGGTTTTAAAACATCCCTTTACAGTCATTTTTTTTCTTTTTCCAAGTTAGGCTCTGCCCACTCTAACTCAGCCAATTAGAGTCTTCCTCATTTCCCTCCAAAGCTGCTCCTTCTAAACATGCTCCCTTCAGGAACAGAAAAAGGAGAACATCTTTATATCTGCTTCTCACCAGTCAAATTGAGCAGATAAGTGTTGCAATGGATAACCTCAGCAGGAGGTGAATATGCTTTTAAGGTGTGTATGGCACCCTTTGTGTGTTCCTTTTTCCCTTCCTAAAGCATTCCCCAAACTAGGTCCTCTCCGTGGGCCCAAAGGCCAACAAGTTCCCTTCATTCTGTCATGATTCCACTGCCACGGCATTGACGAGGTGCCAGGTGAGGCTGCCTTCACTCGATCCTTCTTGCAGGCCTTTTCTGAGCTGACAGGAGAAAGGTAAACACAAACAAGGCCTCCGCGGTTGTGAGCAGAGCTGGAAAAAGTTACCACCTGCCCGACTGACATCAGCCTGACATCACAGGGCCCGGTTGCCAAGTGACACATTGCTTTCCATCCCTGAAAACCACTTTTCTTATTTATTGTCGCTCTTCATTGTCACCTGGATACCCACATTCACCTTCATCGCCTCAACCTGCCACAAGGAGCTGCCTTGTATCAGCTCAGAGCAAAACTCCATGGAAAGAGAACTGTATACAGGGAGTGAGAATTGTGGAGATAATTGAGCATCCAAGACCCCAATCCCTATCTTGTGGCCCTCAGGTTTCTCATGAGCCATCCAAAGCTTCCTAGATCTAAAATCACTTGCAAAGTACCTAGAAACATCTCTTTGAGTTGTGTTTTACCTTTAAAGAACAAGAGTGGGGAAAGTGTGTTTTGTCAGTTGAATGTGGCCCTTGAGATCCCTAGGTATGGCACTCAAAGCCTCCTTAAAGCCCCTCAAATGCCCAGACCATCCCCACAAAATTAGTAATGTTGAGGTTGAGGAAACGTTTTGACATCCTTACACTTCTGGTTTTGATTCTTTCTCCTCTCCTTCTTACATTTTGGGGACTGTTGTTATTTACTTTGGGTCCTGAGAACTAAAAAATGAGACTCCCACGATATCCAGAACATGATCAGCCATGCTTTTGAAGAACCCTACTCCTTACAGAAGATCTCAGGTCACTTGGTGGGATGTTAGACCAGTTCAGAGATAACACAACTAGGGTGCTAGGGTAGAATATCCCAGAAACTGTTTTTGTAGACAAGCTACTGCCATGGAAAGCTTCTAGTCCTTCTCAAAATGATGGTCCATTGATCAGGTCCGTGAACTATTAGCTGTTAGTCGAGTTTCCAGGAAAGAAAGAAACACCTGGTAGAAATACGACACAAAAATATGCTATGCCTCCTAATACATTGGAAGAAAATATCAATCATCTCTCAAGAAATATTGTTTTAGGATGTACCTGTCATCTTCCTGAGGAACCTCTTATAATCTCCCAAGATTACTGAGTGCTTCTTGAGATGATGATCTGAGAACCATCGAGTTAATAATAGGATGGATGATGAAGTCATACAACATCATGAGCCAGGATGGGATAGGCTCCATTAATAAGCTTCCCCCATCTTGTGATGAGGGTCTTCATTGAACATGACATCAAGACCATTACTAGAGGCCGATTGAAAAATGAAATATGAATGTGTCCTTCAAATGACTTTTCTTCCCCCTGGATGGTCTCTGATCTTCACCTTGGCTCGGTGCCGCCATGTTTAGCTTGGAAAACCGAGCGGAGGAACACTATGAGGTCCCAGCAGCTTAAGAAGAACATTGGCTTCCTCACTTCTTGTTCTCATTGGAGACCTTTCTTGCATGAGCTCCTGCCCTGCCGATGACCCCAAAGCTGTTTGGAGAGCAATACCCTTCCTAGGGTTTGAGAGGATTTTCACATCCAATTTAGGTCAGTCCTGGATCTTGCGGAACGAGGGAGCTGCCAGAAAGTATGCAAAGGCATAATTAATGAACATCACCCAGAGCCAAAGTGAGTCAACCCCAAACGCCTTGAGAACAGGAAAGCGGTGAATGCTTTCATGCCTGATTGTTGAGGTAGGTGACTTTGGGCCAAAGAGATCTAAGGAAGAAATGGATTGCCTTCCATTTCATGATGGACAAGAGATGGTTCTGCAGTTAAAAAATGAAATCAGGATAGTGCTGATATTTTTATGTATCTTGAGGAATATATCAAAAGAGGGTTCAGCAAAGCATCTTCTTTCCATTAGAGATGAAGCAGATGCTTCTAGGGATGCATCTACAATATAGATCAGTGGTTCTCAACCTTCCTAATGCCGCGACCACTTAATACAGTTCCACATGTTGTGGTGACTCCCAAACATATTTTCATTGCTACTTCATAACTGTAATTTTGCTACTGTTATGAATCGCAATCTGATATGCAGAATTTTTTTTCATTCACTGTACCAAATTTGACACAAATACCCATATGCCCAAATTTGAATATGGGTGGGGTTGGGGGGTACTGATTTTGTCATTTGGGAATTGGAGTTGCTGGAATTTATAGTTCACCTACAATCAAAGGTCATTCTGAACTCCACCAACGATGGAATTGAACCAAACTTGGCACACAGAACTCCCATGATCAACAGAAAATCCTGGAAGAGTTTGGTGGGCATTGACTTTGAGTTTTGGAGTTGTAGTTTACCTACATCCAGTGAGCACTGTGGACTCAAACAATCATGGGTTTGGACCAAACTTGTCATGGATACTCAATATGTACAAATGTGAACATTGGTGGAGTTTGGGGGAATAGACCTTGACATTTGGGAGTTGTCGTTGCTGGGATTTATAGTTCTCCTACAATCAAAGAGGATTTTGAACCCACCAACAATAGAAGTGGGCCAAACTTTCCACACAGAACCTTCATGGCCAACAGAAAATACTGTGTTTTCCGATGATCTTCTCACACCCTCTTGTAACCCCCCAAGCAGGCATATAGCCGGGGGGGGGGGGGGGGGGGGGGGCGGGATGGGGGAGGAGGCATGTAGCCTGGGGAGGGGCTTGAGGGGCTTCAGCCCCCCCCCGAAATTCTCATGGTGGTCCGAGAAGGCCTTACTGGTACATTATTTAAACTGTTATGTTTATTCATATCATGATCTGATCACCATGCTCAATATATCCCATATGCATGGGGGTATTGGGGTAACGATACAAAAGGTTTGCTAGGGTAGACCTTCTTTCACTCAGACTCAGCCCCCCCCCCCGAAACAAAATCCTGGCTACGGGCCTGCTCAAGGGTCCCAACCCCCAGGTTGAGAAACACTGCTATAGAATGAATGCAGTTTGATACTACTTTAACTGCCACGGCTCAGAGTTATGAAATCATCATGGGATTCATAGTGTGGTGAGGAATTGGGTTGGTGTCGAACTGCATCCATTCTGCAGTACAGATGGATCATAGAACAATTGGAAGCATTTTCCAGACGCAAGGTCCTTGTCTCCATTCATTGAACCCAAAACCTTTAACACTATCAAGTTACCTGTCATTTCATGGTGACCCCATCAATTTGTTATGTTTTCTTGAACAAGGAAGACTCTAAGGTGTTTTTGCCACTTCCATCCTCTGAAATAGAGTCTACAGCATTTGGGATTCCTTGGTGGTGTACTATCCAAGTTCTAACCAAGCTTGTACCTGCTTGTTGTTGTTGTTCATTCGTTCAGTCGTCTCCGACTCTTCGTGACCTCATGGACCAGCCCACGCCAGCGCTCCCTGTCGGCCGTCACCACCCCCAGCTCCTTCAAGGTCAGTCCAGTCACTTCAAGGATGCCATCCATCCATCTTGCCCTTGGTCGGCCCCTCTTCCTTTTGCCTTCCACTTTCCCCAGCATCATTGTTTTCTCTAGGCTTTGCTGTCTCCTCATGATGTGGCCAAAGTACTTCAACTTTGTCTCTATCCTTCCCTCCAGTGAGCAGTCGGGCTTTATTTCTTGGAGGATGGACTGGTTGGATCTTCTCGCAGTCCAAGGCACTCTCAGAACTTTCCTCCAACATACCTGCTTAGAATCATAGAATCATAGAATCAAAGAGTTGGAAGAGACCTCATGGGCCATCCAGTCCAACCCCCTGCCAAGAAGCGGGAATATTGCATTCAAATCACCCCTGACAGATGGCCATCCAGCCTCTGTTTAAAAGCTTCCAAAGAAGGAGCCTCCACCAGATGGATCTCAAATCCAAGTCCTAACATTTGGATTTTGGACAATCCTTGCTTCTCATCCCTCCAAAAAGTCTGCTCAGATCCACAGCAAGGACTGCATCCCTTCTGGGAAGATGTCTCGTGCCTTTCACTTGGCCCTAACGCCTTCCACTCAAAACAAGTCACATTGGGGATGGTGCCAAGTCTGACATTTTTTGGCTGGCAGAGCCACGCTGTCAATTAAGGATCCTAAAATTACAGTATTATTTCAGTCTTCTCCAGCAAGCAGAAAAGAAAAGGGGAAGGGGAATGTTTCATTGCCAGACAGGAAAGAATAAAAGTCAACATTTTCCTGACTAAGACTAAACACGTGAAAGGCACTCAACTCAGGGCAGAATGGGGTGGGGAGAAGGACTGGCTTCTAACAAAAATCTGCAATGTTCTCTTTCACCTCCAGATACCTTGGAAATGACGTTCATGGCTGAAGTTGAGGATGGCTGAAATGTGGGTCTCATTCACATTACATAATTGTATCACTATGAGTCCACTTTTGCACCCCAATTGAATCCCAGAAATGGCAGTTTCGAGTGGGGTTCTAGAATTCTCACCAAACTAGAAATCTTGGGATTCCAGTGAATGGAACCATGACAGTTAAAATGGAGCCATGCTGCTATAATTATGTCATGTGAATGACCTCATGGTGTTGGAAAGAGTGAGCGATAGTGCTGAAGTAACAGTAGATTTATCACATTTTAGGGCATGCACGGTATCATCTAATCCTTGGAGCATGAGAAAAGGATCTCAGGATGAGAGCACTGCCTTGAAAAGATAGATAGATAGATAGATAGATAGATAGATAGATAGATAGATAGAATACCATAGATGCATATTTATTTGTTTGTTTGTTTGTTTGTTTGTTTGTTTACAGTATTTATATACCGCTTTTCTCACCCCCAGGGGGACTGAAAGCGGTTTACACATAGATAATGGCAAAAATTCAATGCCTTACAACTACAATAGTAAAACCACACTTTAAACATAAATCATATTAAACACAGTACATCATCAAATACCAAAACAAATATTAAAACCATAAAACCATTGACAAGCTGGAATGTGTCCAGAGGAGGGCGACTAAAATGATCAAGGGTCTGGAGAACAAGCCCTATGAGGAGCGGCTTAAGGAGCTGGGCATGTTTAGCCTGAAGAAGAGAAGGCTGAGAGGAGATATGATAGCCATGTATAAATATGTGAGAGGGAGCCACAGGGAGGAGGGAGCAAGCTTGTTTTCTGCTTCCCTGGAGACTAGGATGCGGAACAATGGCTTCAAACTACATGAGAGGAGATTCCATCTGAACACGAGGAAGAACTTCCTGACTGTGAGAGCCGTTCAGCAGTGGAACTCTCTGCCCCGGAGTGTGGTGGAGGCTTTCTTCTTTGGAAGCTTTGAGACAGGAGCTGGATGGCCATCTGTCAGGGGTGATTTGAATGCAATATTCCTGCTTCTTGGCAGGGGGTTGGACTGGATGGCCCATGAGGTCTCTTCCAACTCTTTGATTCTATGATTCTATGATTCTATGAAAACAATCTCGTCAGTCAAGTTGCCATTCCAGTCCTTGTCCCACTAAAAGCTGCATACATCTATTGTCCAAAGGTCTGGTCCCAGAACCATGATTTTAATTTTTTTCTAAAGGTCAGGAGCAAGGGAGCAGATCTTACCTCCTTCAATTTTGGAGTTGTAGTTCACCTAAATCCAGAGGAGCACTTACAGACAATAGACTGGGCATCCTTTGCAGACCGGATTTCTTGGACTCAGGATTCCCAACCATTAATCCATTCACGAGCCATTGTTTCTTCCTCGTCCCGCCTCCCTTCTCCTGATTCGCCAGAGCGCTGAGGCGGTAGGAGCTCTCCTATTGGCTCCTGTGCAGCGGAGAAGCCCAGTGATTGGCTCTGGCACAGGGCGGGTGGCCGAGCTTCCTCCCAGCTGGAATCGCATCAGCCAATTACCTGCGAGCTGGGCGGAGGGCGGGAATTTTGAAACTTCTAAGCCTGTAAACCCTATAAAAATGTCTCTGATCTTTGTAATGCTATGCTCTGTAGGCGAATGATTGCTACATTGCATCCTTTTCAGCTGAGTCGCTAATAAAAACACCTCGGTGCCACTTCTTCAACTTTGGTGAGATTTATTTGGAATTTTTAAAGAAATAAAAGTTGCTGAAATCAGGCTTCTCTTAGCTCGCCAAAGTAGCGATCCCTCTTTGGTAGGGTCTCAAGGTCCCTCCTCCTGGGGAAGATTTATTTATTTTATTTATTTACTTTATTTGTATACCGCTCTTCTCAGCCCTTAGGCGACTCAGAGCGGTTTACAACAATTTAGGTACACAATACAAAATCATTAAGCATTTAAAAGCAATAGCATCACAAATCATTAAACATCAATATCAATACATCACTGCATCAATATAACAAATCCATCAGGTCTCATCAATGAAATCAGAATCCAAACTCGTTATCCGATATTCCGTGTTCCGATAGTCAGTCAATCAATCACACTGCTTAGTCGAATGCCTGTTCAAACAGCCAGGTCTTTACTTTCCTCCGGAATGCCAGAAAGGAGGGGGGTCGATCGAATATCTGCAGGAAAGGTGTTCCACAGCCGAGGGGCCACCACTGAGAAGGCCCTGTCTCTCATCCCTGCCAGGTGTGTGACCCCGTCCAACACAGGCTGTTCGGCCTTGCGACTGACCAGGAGTACCTCTGTCTTGCCTGGATTCAATTTCAATTTGTTTGCCCTCATCCAGACCGTCACAGTGGCCAAGCACCGGTTCAGGACCTGGACAGCCTCCTTAGTAGCAGGTGGAAAGGAGTGACAGAGTTGGACATCATCCGCGTACAGATGACATCGTACCCCGAAACTCCGGATGATCTCTCCCAGCGGCTTCATGTAGATGTTAAACAACATGGGAGACAATATTAAACCCCGAGAAACTCCACAAGACAATGGTTGTGGGGTTGAACAGGTGTCTCCCAATTGCACAGCTTAGGCTCGTGCGCCAGCTGCGCCCGTACCTTGGGAAAGCCGACTTGGCCACGGTGGTACACGCTCTGGTCACATCCCGCCTTGACTACTGCAACGCTCTCTACGTGGGGCTGCCCTTGAAGACGGCCCGGAAGCTTCAGCTAGTCCAGCGCGCGGCAGCCATGTTACTAACGGGAGCGGGACGCAGGGAGCACACAACGCCCTTGTTGTCCCAGCTCCACTGGCTGCCGATTTGCTACCGGGCCCAATTCAAGGTGCTGGTGTTATCCTACAAAGCCCTAAACGGTTCCGGCCCAAAATACCTTTCGGACCGCATCTCGGCCTATGAGCCCACGAGGGCCTTGAGATCGTCTGGGGAGGCCCTTCTCTCGATCCCGCCTGCCTCACAGGCACGTCTGGCGGGGACGAGAGAGAGGGCCTTCTCGGTGGTGGCCCCCCGGCTGTGGAACACCCTCCCTGTTGACATCAGACAGGCGCCCTCCCTGATGTCCTTCCGAAAAAGCTTGAAGACATGGCTTTTCGAGAAGGCATTTAATTAAGTGCTATTAATCGGTAATTGACGACGGGAACGGATTACGGACTACGAACTTGGCTATGATTCTATGATGAGACGAAGCGGACCATTTAGTTGTAATTGTATTATTCTGTATTATTGTTATTGTTGTTCTTGCCTTAAATAAAATAAATAAATAAATAAATAAATAAACACCTTCTGAGATCGACCTTCTAGGAAGGACCGGAGCCACTGCAGAACAGTGCCTCCAAGGCCCATTCCCGCGAGGCGCCCCGGAAGGATACCGTGGTCGACGGTATCGAAGGCCGCTGAGAGGTCCAGCAGAACTAGCAGGGACACACTCCCCCTGTCTAGCTCCCGGCGAAGATCATCAACTAAGGCGACCAAGGCTGTCTCAGTACCATGTCCCAGCCTAAAGACCCTCCTAAAGTTCCTATCAACTTCAACCCCTCTGACACCTCCTTCACAGCCCCCCCCCCCAGGGGTCCTGGCCCACAGGTTGAGAAACACTGCTTTACTGCATCATCCACCCCATTATCCCTGAGCTGAGCAGTGTTGGTAATTTTTTGGGGAAAGGCCTAAGCAAAAAAAGGGTACTGAGTCGTTCTGCCTTTTCCCTGTCCCATTAGGTACGGACATAACAAAACAAAACAAAAAAGAGCCTTGACACAAATGTCCACCCATGAGGCAGGGACTGCTCATGTTTTCACCCCTCCTCAGCCAAGCTGACCTTCCAATGAGCATTTTCCACAGGAAGCCCCTTCCAGGGCTGAGCCGTCAATCATCCGGGGTGGAGGGAGAGCTGCCACACAGGCAATCATTGGAGGTTATTAATTGGTTTGGTGGACTGCAGGGAATCTTCAACTGGAGGCAACTCTATCTCAGGATGCTGGCCGGCCAATGATTCAGTGGCTCATCCCTGCCTGAGGCAGCTGTTCAGGAGCTTGGCCGGGGCTTCAGCTGTCAACGTCTCCGACACACGATATGGTGTAATGGAACTCGGAGAACTTCCCATAGGTGTGTGCAAAACACATAATACCACCATGCTGGAAGTTAATGATACCCAGGGGGAATTTCATACTCACGGAGACATGCATTACAGAAACACATGGAGCATTTGGGAGGAAGGCACGGAGGCCAAACTTTGGGGGGGGGGGGGGGGGGGGGGGGGGGGGAGGAAGGGAGGATTGCTTTTGGGGAAACTACACATCCCAGAATCCTCAGCCAGCATGCCACAGATAGAGAGAGCAAGGAGAATTGTCTGCTTAGATATAGAAACGGGCTATTCTAATGTTAAATCTGGACACATTGAGAAATGTTGTGTCAAAGGCTTTTCTGGCCAGAATCCCTGGGTTGCTGTGACTTTTTTGAGCTGTACGGCCATGTTGAATTATTTATTTATGTATTATTTACAGTATTTCTAACCCGCCTTTCTCACACCTAAGGTGACTCAAGGCGGCTTACAGATTGGCAGCAAATTGATGTCACAACAGTTATAAAATACAATTAAAAACATGTAACACGTTATAAAAACCATTAAAAAAACATGAAAAACATATAATTACTAGTGCCGTCCTGTTAAACTCATTTTCCAGTAGCATCGTCTAACAATTCCATGTTCACTCTTTCATAGTTTCATGTTTATCTATTACGTTACATTTCCAAAAGCTAGTTTGAAGAACCAAGTTTTTACTTTTTTCAGAAAGTCAGGAGAGAGGGAGCCAATCTAATATCCCTAGGGAAGGAGTTCCACAGCTGAGGGGGCCACCACTGAAAAGGCCCTGTCTCTCATCCCCGCCAGGCACGCCTGTGAAGAAGGTGGGATTGAGAGCAGGGTTTACCCAGAAGATCTTAACTTCCTAGATCAGGGGTCCTCAAACTATTGCCCAGGGGCCAGATGCGGCCCTCCAAGTTCATTTACCCGGCCCTCGCTCAGGGTCAACCTAAGCCTGAAACAACTTGAAAGCACACAACAACAGCAACAATCCTATCTTATCAGCCAAAAGTAGGCCCACACTTCCCATTGAAACACTAATAAGTTTATATTTGTTAAAATTGTTCTTCATTTTAATTATTGTATTGTTTTTAAGTGTTTTTTGCACTACAAATAAGATATGGGATGGTTATACTTGTTTTGGGTTGTTGTAGGTTTTTCCGGGCTATATGGCCATGTTCCCCAGGCATTTTCTCCTGACGTTTTGCCTGCATCTATGTCAAGCATCCTCAGAGGTAGTGAGGTCCGTTGGAAGTAGGAAAATGGGTTTATATATCTGTGGAATGACCAGGGTGGGGCAAAAGACTCTTGTCTGCTGGAGCTAGGTGTGAATGTTTCAACTGACCACCTTAATTAGCATTTGATGGCTTGGCAGTGCCTGGGGGAATCTTTGTTTTATCGTGTCATCAGCAATGCCTGATTGTTTCCTCTCTGTTGTTTTGCTGTTGTAATTTTAGAGTTTTTTTTAATATTGGTAGCCAGATTTTGTTCATTTTCATGTTTATATATCCACAGATATATAAACCCATTTTCCTACTTCCAACAGACCTCACTACCTCTGAGGATGCTTGCCATAGATGCAGGCGAAACATCAGGAGAAAAATTGCCTCCAGAACATGGCCATATAGCCCGGAAAAACCTACAACAACCCAGTGATTCCGGCCATGAAAGCCTTCGACAATACATTATACTTGTTTTCATTAATCATAAGACACATGTGATGTTATTAATTACTTAAATGTTGTATTTCATCATTCTACTTTCACTTGACTTAGCCGATGGTTTGTTGACCGAAATAAAGGCTCTGACTGACTGACTGACTACAATAAGATATGTGCAATGTGCATAGGAATTCATTCATGTTTTTTTTTTCAAATTATAATGCGGCCATCCAACAGTTTGAGGGACTGTGACCTGGCCCTCTATTTAAAAAGTTTGAGGACCCCTGATCTAGATGGTTCATAAGGAGAAATACATTCGGGCAGGTAAGCTGGACCAGAACCCTTTAGAGCTTTAAAGGCTAAAGCCAGCACTTTGAATTGTGCCAGGTAGCATACTGGCAGCCAGTGGAGTTGTCGCAACAGAGGAGTTGTGTGCTCCCTGAGTGCTGCTCCCATTAGTAACCTGGCTGCCACCCATTGGGCAATTTAAAGCTTTCGAACAGTCTTCAAAGGCAACCCCACGTAGAACATGTTGCAATAGTCTATATGGGATGTAACCAGAGCATGGACTACCATAACCAAATCAGACTTCCCAAGGTACAGGCGCAGTTGGTGCACAAGCTTCGGCTGTGCAAATGCTCCCCTGGTCACCATCGAAACCTGGGGTTCCAGGCTCAGCGATGCATCCAGGATCACACCCATGCTGTGAACCTGCATCTTCAGGGGGGAGTGTAACCCCATCCCACACAGGCTGTAACCCTATGCCCTCTTTGGCCTTTCAACTGACCAGGAGTACCTCTGTCTTGTTTGGATTCAGTTTCAATTTGTTTGCCCGCATCTAGACCGCCACAGTAAATGGACGAACCCAGAGGGTGCTCACCAATGCTTCCTCTTCATCCTGGAAAGAAGTGACGAGTGGAGTGCTGCAGGGTTCCGTCCTGGGCCCGGTCCTGCTAAGGATCTTCATTCATGACTTAGATAAAGGGGTAGAAGGCATGATCATCAAGTTTGCAGACGACACCAAATTGAGAGGGATAGCCAATACTCCAAAGGACAGGAGCAGAATTCAAAACAGATTGGAGAGATGATGGGCCAAAACTAACAAAATGAAGTTCAACAGGGACAAATGCAAGATACTCCACTTTGGCAGAAAAAACATATGCAAAAATACAGAACGGGGGACAATGCCTGGCTCGAGAGCAGTACGTGTGAAAAAGATCTTGGAGTCCTCGTGGACAACAAGTTAAACATGAGCCAACAATGTGATGTGGCGGCAAAAAAAGCCAATGGGATTTTGGCCTGTATCAAGAGGAGCCTAGTGTCTAGATCTAGGGAATTCATGCTACCCCTCTATTCCGTTTTGGTTAGACCACACCTGGAATATTGTGTCCAATTCTGGGCACCACAATTCAAGAGAGATATTGACAAGCTGGAATGTGTCCAGAGGAGGGCGACTAAAATGATCAAGGGTCTGGAGAACAAACCCTATGAGGAGCGGCTTAAGGAGCTGGGCATGTTTAGCCTGAAGAAGAGAAGGCTGAGAGGAGATATGATAGCCATGTATAAATATGTGAGAGGAAGCCACAGGGAGGAGGGAGCAAGCTTGTTTTCTGCTTCCCTGGAGACTAGGACGCGGAACAATGGCTTCAAACTACAAGAAAGGAGATTCCATCTGAACCTGAGGAAGAACTTCCTGACTGTGAGAGCTGTTCAGCAGTGGAACTCTCTGCCCCAGAGTGTTGTGGAGGCTCCTTCTTTGGAAGCTTTTAAACAGAGGCTGGATGGCCATCTGTCAGGGGTGATTTGAATGCAATATTCCTGCTTCTTGGCAGAATGGGGTTGGACTGGATGGCCCATGAGGTCTCTTCCAACTCTTTGATTCTATGATTCTATGAGTAGCCAAGCACCACTTCAGGACCTGAACAGCCTCCTTAGTAGCAGGTGGGAAGGAGTGACAGAGTTGGATGTCATCTACGTACATTGCACCCCGAACTCCAGATTCTCTCCTGATGTTTCACCTGTATCTGTGACTAATGGCATCTTCAGAGATCTGTTGGCAGTAAGGTAGAGAAAGGTGGGATATAAATAAGGTAAATAAATAAACATGAAAATTCAGTGGTAGCTTGTGGGTCTTTGGAGAAGCAATAGAGATTCAGGAACCACTTGGTCCATCTCTAATTTATGAGCTAGCTTGTGTTATGTCTGAAATAATAGAGCAAGATCCTTGGAGGAATGATACATGTACAACTGAACAAAGCTCCTGCCTTTAGTCTTATGAAGCATGCAGAGGAGTGTTATCCCCACATACCGTGAAAGAGAGGTCTTAAGCAAACAGTGTGAACTTTCTGCACCAGCAGACACAGCTGTGTAAGCCAACACCGCAGGTTCGGTCTCTGGTGACCAGTTACTTCTCGAAAGCAAGCAAGGCACGGAGCATCACCTAGAGACAGATCCATCATGCAATTTCACACTGACAGGATAGCCTGCAAGGATGGGAGGAGGATGGATGCAGTGAAACTCCAAGACTGAGATCCATGGTTTACTGAAAGCTTCCAGCTATGATGCTCGAGATGGATTGGATACATGGCCTGTAATCCAAGCAGGATGGTAAACAGCAGGATTACTTGTGACAGATCCCTTCTCATGTTTTTCTTACTGTATATAACAATGTACAATTATATATATTCATGTATATGCCTGTATAATCATGTGCAAACCTATACAATTAGGTACAAGTCTACATACACATGTATAACTCTACACAATCATGTAAAAGACTATATATTTATGTATAAGACTATATATTCATTGTATGAATCTATATGATCATATTTAAGTCCACAGAATCATGTATAAGTCTCTGCAATCATATACAAGTCTTCATACTCATGTAGAAGGCTATGTAGTGTATGTAGTCATGTATATGTCTATATACTCATATACAAATCTATATATGCATATACAAGTCTATGTAGTCATGTATAAGCCTATATACTCGTGTAAAAGTCTATATACTCATGGTTTTTTTGTTTTGTTTTTTTGTTTTGGTCGTGTCAGGAGCAACCTGAGAAACTGCAAGTCGCTTCTGGTGTGAGAGAATTGGCCATCTGCAAGGATGTTGCCCAGGGGATGCCCTGATTTGATGTTTTATCATCCTTGTGGGAGGCTTCTCTCATGTCCCCGCATGAAGAGCTGGAGCTGATAGAGGGAGCTCTCCCCAGATTCGAACCTGCAACCTGTCGGTCTTCAGTCCTGCCGGCACAGGGGTTTAACCCACTGCACCACCGGGAGCTCCGTTGACTTAGATGACTTAGATGAAGGATTAGAAGACATGATCATCAAGTTTGCAGACAACCCCAAAATGAACAAAATGTTCAACAGGGACAAATGCAAGACACTCCACTTATACTCATGTAAAAATCTATATACGCATGTACTAGTCTGTGTAGTCTGTGTAGTCATGTATAAGTCTATATACTCATGTACAAAGATGATGGATTTGAGGGATGGATTTGAGGGAAGCAGGGTGGCAAAAAAAAAAAAAAAACCAAGTGTTAGGTACCACACTTCTCTTTCTGCCCTTTGGATCACAGGCACATGGATGTAATCACACTGAGCAATGAACAAGGCATGGGCAAGGCAAGAATACCAGAAAGGACTGCATAATTTTGTCTTGAAGCCTTGAAGTCCCAGAGATGAGCCCATTCTCTGACTGATTATGAAATCTGGAGCTGTTGAGCTGTGAATAGGACAGGCTCGAAAATGAGTGTATTCGTTGGCCAACGATGCGGCCGTTAGCTCTGATTCATCTTTGGCCGAGGCATCATCGCTTCTTCCTCTGGCTTTCCAAATGATAAATACAAAGGTGTTTGTTTTAAGGATACGGGAAGAAGGAATAGATTTCCACTCAAGTCAAAGAAAGGCAGCCTCTTCATCACCCTTTGGGCCAAAACTAAAACTCTAACTAACCAAACTGTCTGTGGTATCAAGCAGTTTGGATATCCTATTTTTTTTTTTTTTAAAAAAAAGGAAAATTACATATCTTGTGATTATGAGCTTTTCTAGAAAGTTCGGCAGACATGGTGATCCAAGGAATTTGGGGAAACGGATGTTAACAATGTCTGGGATGAAGGGTGGACCTGGGAGGAGGAATTCAAACAACGGGGTTTTGTTTCCACGATCATAATATTCTTGGTTCTGTTGTTTGTTCTGATGGTGATTCAGTTTTCCCTACAGCGATGCCGGCAAACAGACAGGCCCTGGCCTTGCGATGAACCAGATATGATTCTGATCCAATTTTAATTAATTCATTAATGTCCTGTCTTTGTCCTGGCATTGAACACAAGGAGGCTCTCACCAAATTAAAACAAATACGGTAAGTGGAAGTCTCATTCCCTATGTATGCGTGCCCAGCTTCCTAAGCTGCTCTTTAGAGGGGTTCATGGTTTCCTGAACTTTAGCCATATTGGTCAGTCTTCTCTGGACATCTTCTAGCTTGACAATATCCTATGTCAGTGTTTCTCAACCTGGAGTTTGGGGGAGGGGGTCACGTGGGGGTTTCAGAGAGGTTGCCAAAAACCATCAGAAAACATATATTTCTGGTGGTCTTAGGATCCCCTTTGGCAGAGAGGGCTGAAGATCTTTCCACCAGTCATTCTCTTCCTTTTTGGAAACAGATGGCAAATCCTCCCACCAAAAGCCCTCCTCCTGCTGTGATTGGATGGCCTCTCAACCAAGGGGAGGGCTGTTTCACAGATTCCAAGTGGGGAGGGGAGAGCAGGCGTCCTTGGCGCATTGCAGCATGATGTGCATGTGCAGGTGAGGGAGAGCATGTGCCAGCGAGTCTCTTCAAGGTATGGGGGTTCTGTGTGGGAAATGTGACCCGGTTCTATCATTGGTGGGGTTCGGAATGATCTTTGATTGTAGGTGAACTATAAATCCCAGCAACTACAACTCCCAAAATGACAAAATCAATCCCCCCACCCCCACCGCACCAGTATTCTAATTTAGGCGTATCGAGTATTTGTGCCAAATTTCGTCCGGTGAATGAAAATAACATCCTGCATATCAGATATTCACATTACAATTCTTTACTTACTTACTTAGCGAACCCTCGTTGTCCAAGTAGGATTGTCTTCCAAGATCGGTGTACTGGCGGTGGGTCCATAGGTGACTGTGGAGCCCTATTATTGACCCGCATGTTCTCCCACAGTGAAGGCATTTGTTTCTAGGTGGAAGGCGGTCCTGGTCGGGGTTGGCTTGATGTGCCTTCTTCTTGAAACGTTATGTTGAAACGTTTCTCTCTTTTGCTCTCCATTCGTGCCTCTTCAAATTCTACAGCACTGCTGGTCACAGCTGACCTCCAGCTGGAGTGCTCAAGGGCCAGGGCTTCCCAATTCTCAGTGCCATAGTTTTCCCAATTCTCAGTGCCCTGGCTTTGAGCCCATCTTTAAATCTCTTTTCTTGTCCACCAACATTCCGCTTTTCATTCTTGAGTTTGGAGTAGAGCAACTGCTTTGGGGGACGGTGATCGGGCATCTGGACAATGTGGCCGGTCCAGCGGAGTTGATGGTGGAGGACCATCACTTCAATGCTGGTGGTCTTTGCTTCTTCCAGCATGCTGACATTTGTCCGCTTGTCTTCCCAACATTACAATTCATGTTGTTGTTGTTCATACGTTCAGTCGTCTCCGACTCTTCGTGACCTCATGGACCAGCCCACGCCAGAGCTCCCTGTCGGCCGTTACCACCCCCAGCTCCCTCAAGGTCAGTCCAGTCACTTCAAGGATGCCATCCATCCATCTTGCCCTTGGTCGGCCCCTCTTCCTTTTGCCTTCCACTTTCCCCAGCATAATTGTCTTCTCTAGGCTTTCCTGTCTCCTCATGATGTGGCCAAAGTACTTCAACTTTGTCTCTAGTATCTTTCCCTCCAATGAGCAGTCAGTTATGAAGTAGCAAGGAAAATAATTTTTATGGTTGGAGGTCACCACAACATGAGGAACTGTATTAAGGAGTCACGAGATTAGGGAAGTTGAGAAACACTGTCCTATATCTTATGATTTCATTTCTCTTATTAATTCTGCCTAGGATCGTAACAGACTTTTTAGCTGCCGCATCACACATAGAATCAAAGAGTTGGAAGAGACCTCATGGGCCATCCAGTCCAACCCCCTGCCAAGAAGCAGGAATATTGCATTCAAATCACCCCTGACAGATGGCCATCCAGCCTCTGTTTAAAAGCTTCCAAAGAAGGAGCTTCCACCACACTCCGGGGCAGAGAGTTCCACTGCTGAATGGCTCTCACAGTCAGGAAGTTCTTCCTCATGTTCAGATGGAATCTCCTCTCTTGTAGTTTGAAGCCATTGTTCCGCGTCCTAGTCTCCAGGGAAGCAGAAAACAAGCTTGCTCCCTCCTCCCTGTGGCTCCCTCTCACATATTTATACATGGCTATCATATCTCCTCTCAGCCTTCTCTTCTTCAGGCTAAACATGCCCACCTCCTTAAGCCGCTCCTCATAGGGCTTGTTCTCCAGACCCTTGATCATTTTAGTCGCCCTCCTCTGGACACATTCCAGCTTGTCAATATCTCTCTTGAATTGTGGTGCCCAGAATTGGACACAATATTCCAGGTGTGGTCTAACCAAAGCGGAATAGAAGGGTAGCATGACTTCCCTAGATCTAGACACTATGCTCCTATTGATGCAGGCCAAAATCCCATTGGCTTTTTTTGCTGCCACATCACATTGTTGGCTCATGTTTAACTTGTTGTCCACGAGGACTCCAAGATCTTTTTCACACGTAGTGCTCTCGAGCCAGGCATCGTCCCCCATTCTGTATCTTGGCATTTCGTTTTTCCTGCCTAAGTGGAGTATCTTGCATTTAGCTGCCGCATCACACTGTTGGCTCATGCTCAGTATGTCCTTTTTACATGGAATGTTGTCAAGGTAGGTGTCACCTATCCTGTATCTCTGTATTTCATTTTTCCGATTGATGCAGCCAAGAATCACATTAGATTTTTTAACAGCTGCATCACACTGTTGGCTCATGTTCAGTTTGTGATCCACTAAGACTCCAAGATGCTTTTCCCATGGACAATTGCCAAAGCAGCTATCACCCTTTCTATTCTTTTGCATTTCATTTCTCCTATTGACACAGCCTCGAATTGCATTGCCTGTCGCATGACATAGAACATAGAACAGTGCACGCCCCCATCCCTAACAAAGCCAACATTGGTCGAGTTTTGCAAACCCGTCTCCGCACACATTTGGATTTGATTTGCATTGTGAAGCATCATTTCCCATAATGTTGACTTCCTTCCAAGGTTTCCAACTTTATTTTTTTCTGGATGATTATTTACTGGCTTTTAATGACTGCCGAGAGATGCCGCGTCTCTCGTTTTATGAGTTTACATCCTGGAAGGCCTACACGTGTGTGGAATAAACAGAGGCCGTGAGTGATATTTCAGGAGAAACGGAGGGGAGGGGAAGGAGGTGGCAGGCTTTCGTGGACTGGGACGCGGTTGAGTAAACAAGACAAATGAACAAGACTTTCCATGTCTTCAGAGAAAAGGCTCGGGGATTGTTCACGGTCTTGATGGAAAGCTTGGCACGCTTGAGCAAAAGGCAAGCTCTCCACGGTGATGGAAAGGTTAGAAAAGCAGCAGAGACCCAAAACAAGGAGGGTGCCTTTCTCTTGTGGCCCATGCAACATCATCCTCTCATCTGATACAGCAGCTCAAAAGCCCAATGTGGTTCTCAGATGCATCGATAGCATCATTTCTGGACCAAAAGAAGTAATAGCAGCATTATATTCTGCTTTGGTCAGACCTCACCTGGAATAATCCTGTGCCCAGTTCTGGGCAATACAGTTCAAGGAGAATGTGGTTATGCTGGATGGTATCCAGAGAAGGGCAACTAAAATGGGGAAACCATGTTTCGTATCCCCATTCAGCTATAGAGACCTGTTAGGGGACTCTCTCAGTCTCAGGGTGAGATAGACAGGATAGAGGCCATGCGGATTGTATTTGCAGATAACATCAGGGGTAACTAATATCACCAAAGAATAGTATCAGAATGCAAAATGAAATATCAAAGGCTTTCACAAACCAAATCACTGGGGTGTTGTGTGGTTTCCAGGCTGTACGGCCAATGTGTTCTACTAGCATTTTCTCCTGATGTTTCACTTGCATCTGTAACTGGCATCTTCAGAGGATCTGATGGTGGTAAGGCAAGTGGAGTGTTTTCTTTACTTTACTTAGGTGATCCCTCATTGACCAAGTAGGATTGTCTTCCAAGGTCAGTGTCCTTGCGGTGGGTACGTAGGTGACTGTGGAGCCCTATTCTTGACCTGCGTGTTCTCCCGCAGTGAGGACATTGGTTTCCAGGTGGAAGGCGGTCCCGGTCAGGGTTGGCTTGATGCGCCTTCCTCTTGACACATTTCTCTCCTTCGCCCTCCATTTGTTCCTGTTCAAATTCTACAGCACTGTTGATCACACCTGACCTCCAACTGGAGCACTCAAGGGCCAGGGCTTCCCAGTTCTCAGTGTCTATGCCTGAGTTTTTAAGGCTGGCTTTGAGACCATCTTTAAATCTCTTTTCCTGTCCACCAACATTCCATTTTCCATTCTTGAGTTCGGAGTAAAGCAACTGCTTTTCGAGATGGTGGTTGGGTGTCCAGACAACATGGCTGGTCCAGCAGAGTTGATGGTGGAAGACTATCGCTTAAATGTTGGTGGTCTTTGCTTTTTCCAGCACACTGATATTTGTCCGCTTGTCTTCCCAAGAGATTTGCAGTATTTTTCGGAGGCAGCGCTGATGGAATCGTTCCAGGAGTTGCATGTGACCTCTGTAGACAGTTCACGTCTTGCAGGCATATAGCAGGGTTGGGATGACAATAGCTTTATAAACAAGCACCTTAGTATCCGTACAGATGTCCTGGTCCTAAAACACTCTGTGCTTCATTTGGAAAAATGCTGCACTTGCAGAGCACAGGTGGTGTTGTATTTCAGTGTCAATGTTGACTTTGGTGGAGAGGTGGCTGCCGAGGTAGCAGAAATGGTCCACATTTTCTAATGTTACACCATTAAGCTGTGTTTCTAGCATTGGAGAGGAATTGGCTGGTGACTGCTGGAAAAGCACTTTGGTTTTCTCAATTTTCAATGACAGGCCGAGCTTCTTGTATGCTTCTAGTAGCATTTTCTCCTGATGTTTCACTTGCATCTGTAGCTGGTATCTTCAGAGGATCTGCTGGTGGTAAGACAAGTGGAGTGTATATACCCGTGAAATGTCCAGGGTGGGAGGAAAGCACCATTGTCTTTTAAACAAGAGCATAGGATGCAATTAGCAAGCTGGATTTGTAAGTGTTGAAAGGGATCCACCCATTAGCATGGGAGGAACCATGAAGATAGCATAATCAATTAGTGAGGGTGTCTGCCTAGAAGTAACCTGGCCTTTGTTCCATTTGAATTGTTTCCTGCCTGGAGACATCCTTTGTCTGGGTGGCATTCACTAGCTCTTGATTGCTTCCTGTCTGGAGAACACCTGTTTAGGCAATACCTCGTTTTCCGAGGAGGATTGTCTTCCAGTATTTTTGTGGGTCCGTATGTGGCTGTGGAGCCCTATTCTTGCTCTGCATCTTCTTCCGCAGTGAGGGCATTGGTTTCCAGGTGGAAGGCGGTCTCGGTCGGGGTTGGCTTGACACGCCCTCCTCTTAGCACGCTCTCTCTTTCTCCCTCCATTTGTGCCTCTTCAAATTCTGCAGCACTGCTGGTCACAGCTGACCTCCAGCTGGAGCACTCAAGGGCCAGGGCTTCCCAGTTCTCAGTGTCTATGCCAGAGTTTTTAAGGTTGGCTTTGAGCCCATCTTTAAATCTCTTTTCCTGCCCACCAACATTCCATTTTCCACTCTTGTGTTTGTAGTAGAGCGACTGCTTTGGGAGACGGTGGTCAGGCATCCAGACAACGTGGCTTGTCCAGCAGAGTTGATGGTGGAAGACCATCGCTTCAATGCTGGTGGTCTTTGCTTCTTCCAGCACACTGACATTTGTCTGCTTGTCTTCCCAAGAGATTTGCAGGATTTTCCGGAGGCAGCGCTAATGGAATCGTTCCAGGAGTTGCATGTGACGTCTGTAGACCACATTTTGCAGGCATATAGCAGGGTTGGGAGGACAATAGCTTTAAACAAGCACCTTGGTATCCCTACGGATGTCCCAGTCCCCAAACACTCTGTGCTTCATTTGGAAAAATGCTGCACTCACAGAGCTCGGGTGGTGTTGTGTTTCAGTGTCAATGTTGACTTTTGTGGAGAGGTGGCTGCCAAGGTAGCAGAAAGGATCCACATTTTCTAAGGTTACACCATTAAGCTGTGTTTCTAGCATTGGAGAGGAATTGGCTGGTGACTGCTGGAAAGGCACTGGAAAAGCAAGTGGAGTGTATATACCCATGGAATGTCCAGGGTGGGAGAAAAGCAAGCTGGAAGGGAACCCAAAGGCTATCCAGCCCAACCCATTTCACCACAAAGGAAAGGAAAATGGACAAGCTGGAATGTGTCCAGAGGAGGGCGACTAAAATGATCAAGGGTCTGGAGAACAAGCCCTATGAGGAGCGGCTTAAGGAGCTGGCATGTTTAGCCTGAAGAAGAGAAGGCTGAGAGGAGATATGATAGCCATGTATAAATATGTGAGAGGAAGCCACAGGGAGGAGGGAGGGAGCAAGCTTGTTTTCTGCTTCCCTGGAGACTAGGACACGGAACAATGGCTTCAAACTACAAGAAAGGAGATTCCATCTGAACATGAGGAAAACTTCCTGACTGTGAGAGCCGTTCAGCAGTGGAACTCTCTGCCCTGGAGTGTGGTGGAGGCTCCTTCTTTGGAAGCTTTTAGACAGACAAAGAGCCTCATGGGCCATCCAGTCCAACCCCATTCTGCCAAGAAGCAGGAATATTGCATTCAAATCACCCCTGACAGATGGCCATCCAGCCTCTGTTAAAAGCTTCCAAAGAAGGAGCCTCCACCACACTCCGGGGCAGAGAGTTCCACTGCTGAACGGCTCTCATAGTCAGGAAGTTCTTCCTAATGTTCAGATGGAATCTCCTCTCTTGTAGTTTGAAGCCATTGTTCCGCGTCCTAGTCTCCAAGGAAGCAGAAAACAAGCTTGCTCCCTCCTCCCTGTGGCTTCCTCTCACATATTTAGATCATGGCTCCTTCTTTGGAAGCTTTTAAACAGAGGCTGGATGGCCATCTGTCAGGGGTGATTTGAATGCAATATTCCTGCTTCTTGGCAGAATGGGGTTGGACTGGATGGCCCATGAGATCTCTTCCAACTCTTTGATTCTATGATTCTATGATTCTAATACTGTGTCCCAGTTCTGGGCACCACGATTTAAGAAGGATCTAGACAAGCAGGAAGGTGTCCAGAGAAGAGCAACCAAAATGGTCAACGATCTGGAAACCATGAATCCCTGTGTGGAGCAGCTTATGTAGCTGGGAATGAGAAGAAAAAAATATTTATGCTGTCCTCAAGATCAGAGTCAAAGGGAAATGAAAGGCTTCAAACCTTGGTCATGGCCTCCCTTGTTCTAACCACAGCACCACCTTGGCTGTCATCTTTTGATATACTTCAGACCGATCTGTGACAGCCCTCCAAGTATCATCCATTGATCCTCCTCTGGCCATCTGAGGTTCGTCTTGCACTTTGGTGAAGTCTGTCTAGCCAAACTCCAGCTGTTCTTCTTTGGGCAAGATCTCCATCCCTTATGGTTTTCCAGTAGAAAGGGAGAAAAAAAAAACAGCTTGATTTTTCCCTTCCTTTGGTTTCACCCTCAGTGCTTATTCTGCCCCTTTTAAGTTTGCCGGGTTCACGAGAGAGGCAGCCAAAGGCTTTCGCATTCTTCTCCACAATTTCTTTGCAAGCATTTCCTATGAGTTTCCCATGAAAGAGACCTTGCTTGTCAGGTGGCCACAGAAGAAGAAAAAAACCTGGAAGGCAGCAAAGACAAGAAAGTGAAGTGGGGCCAACCTTTGCTGGAACGGAAAGCAAATTTTCAAACATTAAATTGGGATAGAAGGAGAGCTTATGAAAATTTTGATGTTGGTATTATGTGCCTTCAAGTCATTTCCAACTAGTGGCAGCCCTATCACAGGTCTTACTAAGCAAGAGGGGAACAACTGCACCAACTAGGTTCTTGTGGGTTTTTTCGGGCTATAGGGCCATGTTCTAGAGGCATTTCTCCTGACGTTTCGCCTGCATCTATGGCAAGCATCCTCAGAGGTAGTGAGGTCTGTTGGAATTAGGACAATGGGTTTATATATCTGTGGAATGGCTGGGGTGGGGCAAAGAGCTCTTCTCTGCTAGAGCTGGGTGTGAATGTTTCAACTGACCACCTTCATTAGCATTTGAAGGCCTGGCTGAGCCTGGGAAAATCTTTTGTTGAGAGGTGTTAAGGTGTGCCTGGTTGTTTCCTCTCTGCTGTTTTGCTGTTGTAATTTTAGAGTTTTTTAATACTGGTAGCCAGATTTTGTTCATTTTCATGGTCTCTTCCTTTCTGTTGAAATTGTCCACATGCTTGTGGATTTCAGTTTCTCTTTTCTTTTTTTCTTCTCTTTTTTCTTTTTTTTGTTTCTTTTTTTTTTTTTTTTTTTACTTTTTTTTTTTTTTTTTTTTTTTTTTTTTTTTTTGTTCTTGGTTTCAATGGCTTCTCTGTGTAGTCTGACATGGTGGTTGTTGGACAAGCATGTGGACAATTTCAACAGAAAGGAAGAGACCATGAAAATGAACAAAATCTGGCTACCAGTATTAAAAAACTCTAAAATTACAACAGCAAAACAGCAGAGAGGAAACAACCAGGCACATCTTAAAACCTCTCAACAAAAGATTTTCCCAGGCTCAGCCAGGCCTTCAAATGCTAATGAAGGTGGTCAGTTGAAACATTCACACCTAGCTCCAGCAGAGAAGAGCACTTTGCCCCACCCCAGCCATTCCACAGATATATAAACCCATTGTCCTAATTCCAACAGACCTCACTACCTCTGAGGATGCTTGCCATAGATGCAGGCGAAACGTCAGGAGAAAATGCCTCTAGAACATGGCCCTATAGCCCGAAAAAACCCACAAGAACCTAGTGATTCCAGCCATGAAAGCCTTCGACAGTAAACTGCACCAACTATCATCCCTTGTCAGCAAAACAAACATTACAAGATGTTGGAAGCTGAAATCCAGTTTCATCTGCTGGACTCCAGGTTGTCCATCTCCATGTGGAAAAGGTCCACTGGTGGGTGCAATGGATTTTATGGTCTCCTTTGCAGAGTTGGCTCATCTAAGTCCAATCTCATTCCCTGGGAAAGAATGGGTGACATGGAGGTCATCCTCAAAGGGCCGTTGCTTCCCAATCCTCTGGGTGATGCTGGTACCAGATAGGCAGATGGCCCTTTCATCTTGACAGCTCCATGTCTGTCATTTTTATGAGCGCTAAAGAAGGACTGCTTTCAGGCCACCCTGACCTGGCACCAGATTTGTTTCTTTGAACTCCAGCCCCAAAGAAACTTCTTTCCCTTTGGTGGAAACAAGACAGTCCAACTCTGTCTTGAACATCCCCCTCTCCCAGGATGCTACGCCATGCTTGTGTAATGTAAACCAATAGAACCTCACGTTGTTGTAGGTTTTTCTGGGTTATATGGCCATGTTCTAGAGGCATTTTCTCCTGACGTTTTGCCTGGATCTATGACAAACATCCTCAGAGGTAGTGAGGTCTGTTGGAAGTAGGAAAATGGGTTTATATATCTGTGGGATGATTTTTAATATTGGTAGCCAGATTTTGTTTAAAAAACTCTAAAATTACAACAGCAAAACAACAGAGTAAACAATCAGGCACATCTAATCACCTCTCAACAAAAGATTCCCCCAGGCACTGCCAAGCCATCAAATGCTAATTAAGGTGGTCAGTTGAATGACCGACCCTCTCACCTTCAAAGAGGGATTCGGACCTGTTCACAACATGTGTTAACATACAAAGAATATACAATAACAACACAATGCCACTTCATTACACAATTAAAATATCAGCACCATACACATTAAAACATTATCATCACAGTTAAAAGAGCCAAATCGTCCAACACCATCACAATCCCATTCATCATCCTCCTTTCATGTGGGCAAAGAATTAAATCAGTTGTCAAATGCCGCGTTCCACAACCAGGTCTTTGTTAGTTTCCTATTTTAAAGTCATTTTTATTTGAGAAAGAAAGGATATAATAGAAATGCAATAGTAATACAAACAAGCAAAATGTTGTGATATGTAATCCTAATACTACAAACACAAAAACACACATATATACAAATATGCACACAATCTATCCCATAAACTCATGTATAAGTATAGACATTTAGTACTGACCGCACTGTGAGTCCATTGCATCAATTCAACATCTTTAAAAAAACTGTTTTATATAGACTCCATCAACATCTGGAGGGACAAAAGTCCTCCACCCCTCCCGTGCTGGGAATGTCTGTTCCACCACCTGGGCCTTTTCGCACCTTGTTATGCTGTTTTTTTTTTGTTTTTTTTTATTGATTTATCACTTTATTACATACTATTACATTTTGTACATCAACCTCTTTAACATATTATTTTATTATTTTACTCTAACATTTCTCCCCCTTTTCTTCTCATTTTTCCCCCCCTTTTCCCACCACAGTGCTCCCCTCCACCCATTTCAAGCCACCCTTCTTACATTTTATCTGTCCAAAATTTCATTTCTTCTTGTGACGGTAATTTTCCTTCCTTATTTTTTAATCCATTTACCACAAATCTTCCCCATACAGCATCAAAATCGCTTTGTTTCCATATACCTTTTTTAACCTTTAATATACATGTCAATTTATCGTTTATTGCTATTTTCCATGCTTCTTTATACCACTCCTCTATTTGTATATTCATTTCTTTTTTCCAATTCCTTGCTATAAGCAGTCTTGCTATAGTTAGTAAGTTTGTTATCGCTTCTTTATCCTCCTTTTTCAAATGCTTATCGTTATATAGTGATAGTAATGCTATACTAGGACTTTTATCTAGTTTTATATTCATTATAGTTTCTATTTCTCTAAATACTATCCCCCAAAAATTATTTACATATTTACATTGCCACCACATGTGTATATATGTTCCTGGTTCTTGACACCCTCTCCAACAATTTATTGAGTTATTTTTATTCATATATGCTATTCTTACCGGTGTCAAGTACCACTTCCCTATTAACTTGTAATAATTTTCTTTAACTCGTATCGATAAATTTTTTAAATGTCTTTGTCCCCATAATTGTTGCCACTCTATTTCGCTTATTTTTATCCCTAAATCTTCTTCCCAAATCTCTTTAAGGGTGCACTTTTTTGTTTTTTCATCTTTCATTTCAATTAATATCTTATAAATTTTGCTAATTATACCTCTCAAGTTTTCGTGTTCTTCTACAGTCCTTCCCTTCTGTATTATTTGTTCGAATTGACTGAGTTGGCTTTCACTTCTATTATTTTTTTTCCAATTTATTACCCATTGTTCTAATTGTACAATGAAACCATGACAATTTTATTTCTTTAAACTCTTCCAACATCCTTTCCCTCTTCATTTCCACCTTCATCCAATCCCCTATCCTATCTAAATTTATTTCCCTTACCTTTTTATCCAAAAATATGGAACGCTTCACGAATTTGCGTGTCATCCTTGCGCAGGGGCCATGCTAATCTTCTCTGTATCGTTCCAATTTTAGTATATGTGCTGCCGAAGCGAGCACGTCTTTGTTAGTTTCCTAAACGTCATGAGGGAGGGGGCAGTTCTGATCTCTAATGGCAGGGAGTTCCAAAGTCGAGGGGCCACCATCGAGAAGGCCCTGTCCCTCGTCCCCACCAGCCGTGCTTGTGCAGGTGGAGGGACCGAGAGCAGGGCCCCTCCAGACGATCTTAGTGGTCTTGATGGTTCGTAGGGGAGAATACGTTCGGAGAGGTAAACAGGGCCGGAGTCGTTTAGGGCTTTATAGGTTAACACCAGCACTTTGAATTGTGCTCGGAAGCTAATCGGCAGCCAGTGGAGTTCGAGTAACAGCGGAGTGGTGTTAATCATAATTTTAATCCAGGGAGAGCAGGTTGAGCTCCCTCTGTCAGCTCCAACTCCCCATGCAGGGACATGAGAGAAGCCTCCCACAATGATGGTAAAACATCAAAACACCCAGGCGTCCCCTGGGCATCGTTCATTGCACACGGCTAATTCTCTCACACCAGAAGCGACTTGCAGTTTCCGAAGTTGCTCCTGACACAAAAAAAAAAATCCCTTCCTTGGCTCAATCACTGATCCAAATTGAGATTGCAGTCAAGGACTTCTTAGGACCATGAGGAAGGAACCGGACAAGATTCCAAAGTGTTATTGTCTGGAAGAACTTGGCCATAGTGTTGAACTGGGAGATCTGGAGATAACAATTTAATCTGATCTGCAAAAGTCAAACTTGCAGAACCAATTGAGCTTCAGAACGTTTGGGATTCTTCCATTTTGCTTTCTTAGTTGCCTGCCCACAAATTGATCCTAAAGCAAACCTATCACAGTGAGGGGTTTTTCCCCCCAATATTTATTCAGAGGACCTTTGCTTTTTATTACCCAGTGATTGAGTGGGATTTGAACCCTGGTCTCCCAAACTCCTGGGGTGCATCTACACTGTAGAATGAATGCAGTTTGACACCACTTTGACTGTCATAGCTTAATTCTATGGAATGGTGGGAGTTTGGTGCGGCATAAGTGCTCTTAGACAGATACATTGATTATTTATTTACAGTATTTATATTCCACCCTTCTCACCCCACAGGAATTACAATGTACATATACATTTATTTATTTATTTATTTATTTGTTTATTTATTTATTTATTTTGGGCACTTCTACCCCGCCTTTCTCAACCCCCAAGGGGGGACTCAGAGCAGCTTACAAAAGGCACAATTCGATGCCAACAATTCAACAGATAAAATACATAACAGCAATAGCCACAATAGTTAAAAACAATCAATTAATACAATAACAACTAAAAAGCCAATCTAGTGGCCAACGTTCACCGAGTTCTAAAATCCGTAAGTCCATTCAGCATTACCATAGTCCTTTCCAAATTCTGGTCGTCATTACCTTGTCAGTCTGCCAGATTACCCAAAGGCCTGGTCCCATATCCATGTTTTCAGCTTCCTT
Organism: Anolis sagrei ordinatus; assembly: GCF_025583915.1. Taxonomy (NCBI): domain Eukaryota; kingdom Metazoa; phylum Chordata; class Lepidosauria; order Squamata; family Anolidae; genus Anolis; species Anolis sagrei. The sequence goes on along the minus strand of NW_026847660.1, from coordinate 129,514,749 downwards.
CTGAAGGAGAGGAGGGATGTTGATGACCTAATTTCCCCGGGGAGTGAATTCCACAGGCGGGGCCACCACTGAGAAGGCCCTGTCCCTCGTCCCCACCAGCCTCACTTGTGATAGAGGCGGGGCAGAGAGCAGGGCCTCCCCAGAAGATCTTAAACTCCGAGGTGGGACATAGAAGGAGATACGTTCGGACAGGTATGCTGGGCCGGAGCCATACATGGCAAACATTCGATGCCATAGACACACAACATATATAGACAGGCACACAGAGGCTATTTAACATTCCAGCTTCATGAGGGTATTGTGGCCATCAGGGGAACTATGGCTTCACCGTCCAATTGTGACACTGATGAAGTACTTCCTCATTCTTTGCATGCTTGCTGGAGATTTTTATGGCATTGCAAATTAGCCTCCCCGCATAAGCGGTACCTAAATTTCCTACTTGACAGGTGCAACTGTCTTTCGGACTACAATGGTTGACAGCAAGCAACACAAATTGGTCGGAAACTCACTCCAACCCGGACTGGCTTCGAACTCATTACCTTTTGGTCAGTAGTGATCTTAATGCAGCTGACTCCCAGCCAGCTGTGCCACAGTCTGGGTTGATAAAGCTCAAGACTCTATCAAACTACAGCTCCCAAGATTCTGAAGCTGTGAGCTATGACAGTTAAAGTGTTATCAAACTGCATTAATTCAGTCCAAGAATCACACCACAACACCATGCCAGATTGCTGGTTCTTTTGTGCATATTCGTATTCTCATTTCCAGCATGGAAGATGCCATTTTGGCTCCAGGTGGACAAACATTTAGAAACCAAATCAGCTCTTCACCTGTTGGATTCTTGTCAAAATCCCCCTCGACAATCTTTGCCTTTCACGTGGGAATGTTCTGCTCCAGTCTGTTAAAATGCTCTTGCTGGGTTTGTTTCCCTTTCCTTTCCCCACAAGTGCTCTGATATTACCTTTCCATGTAGAATGGCGTGAGGAATTAAAATGATTGTTCTCAGACCAAACCGTGGAAGCGGGATAGAGAGGAAATGGTTCTTCCCTTAATGGGGAGGGTTGGAAAGGAGACAAAAATCCAAGGATCCGGAGAGGCCTTGCTGAGCGTTATTGCAAAGAAGGAGGCCTGCTTTCCGTAAATGTCACACCGCTAAACTTTTTCTCTTCCAGCGAAGGTTGAATGGCAGGTCAGAAAGGATGGTATTATTCTCAATGCTCTGCTGAATCATAGTTGTGGAACATCACAGCATGATGGTAGCAAATGCATTTCAGGTTTGGGTCCAAATGGGAAAGCAGCTCTCCAAAGCATTGGAGGGAAGTAGATTCAGCACCTTGGATAGCTCATTTACAACTCAGGTTAGAACAGGCATGGGCAAACTTGGGCCCTCTCTCCAGGTGTTTTGGACTTCAACTCCCACAATTCCTAACAGCCGGTAGGCGGTTAGGAATTGTGGGAGTTGAAGTCCAAAACACCTGGAGAGAGGGCCCAAGTTTGCCCATGCCTAGATTAAAAGTTGGAAAGGATTCCTTACTCAACTGACCTGCAAGTCACCAACCTCAAAGTGACCAAGATCTTGTCTACACTGGCAAAAACAACCCTGGCTGTCTACTTGATGCACTGTGATTTCTGGTGAGTATAGTTCTCCAATAGAACCTTGTCTATAAATTGAGATCCTCAGAGTTGGCCCTGTTGTGTGTTCCAACGCCCCATGAAGTCCACTTGGTGGGTATATATTGTAGAATCATAGACTTATAGAGTTGGAAGAGAGCCCAAGGGCTATCCAGTCCAACTATCTTGCATTGATCAATGCACAATCAAAACACTCCCAACAGATAGCCATCCAGCCTCTGCTTAAAGACCCTAAAGCAGTGTTTCTTAACCTTCCTAATGCCACCCCTTAATACAGTTCCTTATGTTGTGGTGACCCCCAACCATAACATTTTTTTTTGCTACTTCACACTGTAATTTTGCTACTGTTATGAATCATCTTATAAATATCTCATATGCAGATGTATTTGATACAAATATGCAACAAATTTGAATACTGGGGGTGGGTGGGGGGGTGGAATAATTGATTTTGTCATTTGGGAGTTGTAGTTGCTGGGATTTATAGTTCACCTACAATCAAAGAGCATTCTGAACTCCACCAATGATGTAATTGAACCAAACTTGGCACACAGAATTCCCATGACCAAGAGAAAATACTGGAAGGGTTTGGTGGGCATTGACCTTGAGTTTTGGAGTTGTAGTTCACCTACATCCAGAGAGCACTGTGGACTCAAGCAATGATGGATCTGGACCAAACTTGGCACAAATACTCAATGTGCCCCAATGTGAACACTGGTGGAATTTGGGGGGAAATAGATAGACCTTGACATTTTGGTGTTGTATTTGCTGGGATGTGTAGTTCACCTTCAATCAAAGAGCATTCTGAACCCCACCAACGATAGAATTGGACCAAACTTCCCACATGGAACCCTCATGACCAACAGAAAATACTGTGTCTTCTGATGGTCTTTGGTGACCCCTCTGACATCTCCTCATGACCCCCCGAAGGGGTCCCGACCCCCAGGTTGAGAAATGCTGCCCTAGAGGGCTTTCTCTGCAACTGTCCCTCAACTGTGGAGCTCCCTACCGAAGGAAGTTCAGTTTACTCCATCTTTTCAAAGCTTCCAATAGATTCATTTATTATATGGATTTTAGCATTATTTGCAGAGTGCTTTTAGGATTCTTCAAAAAGCAATTTGATGTGTTTTAATTTAATGTGTTTTATTTCTTCATTGCCTTCCAAGCCATCACAGACTTGGAGGCAATCTAGGAAATTCTAAATAAATAAAAGAGAAAAAATTACCGCAACAACAGACAGACAGAAGAGAGGGCAGAAACATTGCCTTCCAAGCCATCACAGACTTGGAGGCTATCTAGGAAATCCTAAATAAAAGAGAAAAAACTATGGCAACAACAGACAGAAGGCCGAGAGGGCAGAAATTTGCAACAGGCACGCCACACACAAGATGCAGGACAAAGGACAAAACAACAAGACTTGGCCCAAGGTGAGGCCATGAGGGAATCAGAGGACACACACCCTCACACACACAAAGCCAGACAATGGAGGGCCATCACTGTATATTGTATTTTGCCTTTTCCTCCGGTTATTTAGTAAAAGTTTCTTTTGCTGCCTCCAATTTATTATTTCATAGGCCACCTCCTTCACTGGAATGTGTAAAAAGTCACACAAAGACTTCGGTTGGAATAAAACAGGAATATGTTGTTTATTTTGAACAGTCAATATGCGTAATGGTGTCAAATAACTTCTCAGGCTTTACTTCTTACAGAGGATGGTACTTATATCTTGAGTTTCTTGAACAAAGTTCCCCACATAGACATCAAAACAGGATCTTTTAAACCTTCTGATTCGCCCTTCCTCCTACAGCACTCTAAACACTATAGAGGCCTATAACTATTATACTCAAAGAGGTAACTATCATATAATAAACAGTTCCCAACTCTCTTCCTTTCTTCCTGCCTTCAAAATTCCTAACCCTTCTTTTTCAACCTCAAACTCCTAACTGTCTTATTGTTGTGGCTGAGATGTTCCCTGATGATGATGACGACGACGATGATGGGATTCAGATTCCTGGCTCTTTTTCTGTGCCTCAGATCTCTGGGCCTGCTTCTAGGTCTTTTTCTGAGGCTCCTACAGACAGTGCAGAGTCAACACAGCGGTTCTCTGAAGAAGAAGAAAGGAATTTTAACGAAGTAGATAGCGAACAGGTAGATAGGCCTTTGCCTCCTTCCCATGCTGATAGTGAAAGTGCAGAAAGCCTTGATAGTGACTTGACCCAGCAAGCTCATCTTGATTTGCGGGTCAGGTGGAGTTCTCACCTGGCCGGCAGACAAGAAGCCAGCTTGGGGAAAGGTCATCGCAATGCTTTCATGTTGGTGAGAGCATAATGTTTTCATGTTAGAAAGGTATTTAGGCTTCTTGCAAACGAAGAGAAAGCGTCAGTTCAACGTAGCTTGTTAGCCTGAAAGCTTCATGGAATAACCTTAGCTGGAAAGCAGCACGCTTGGGATTTCTTGCTTTGTGATTCTTGGGGCAATTGTTTTACTGCTTGTATCATGGACTCTGTTTTGAACTTTGCCTATAGGATTGTGCCTCTTGTTTTTACCTGAAGATCTTTGGAACTATATTCTGCATTTAACCTAAATCTTTGGAACTTTGCAATGCTTATTCTTTATTTTGACTTGGATTTTTCCTCAATAAACTATAAAACTACAGCTCTTGTGTGGTGGTGTTTGGAAGCAAGGTGAAGCTTACTCTGAGTTGCAACTTAATGTATTAACTTGAAATTCAACATGGCTGCCTCAGCTTCTTCTCTTTAGCTCTGGCTCCACCCATCTCCACTTACTAAGCCTTTCCTTCCAATTTCATCAGCCAATCAGACTGCACTTCTGGCTAAGAGGCTGCCTGATAGCTCCTCCCCTCAGCTCTTCATACCTTTAGCAAGCTGGGCCTGTTTTCTGCCTTTTACACCAACCCTTTAAGGTAGGCCAATCCGTTACAACTACCAATACATTTAAACACTTTGGGATATTTGAGTTTTTTGTGATGTCTATACCTTGAGTCAATGGGAAGCAAAGCTTAATTGGTTAGATAGGACCAGCGAAGTGGCAAGGCACTCCATCTCTTCATATTTTTACTCCAAAAGTGCCTTCCCTCCTGCTTTGGGACATCATCCCTCCTCCCTGTCGATGCTCCCATGTTCTTCATCTCAAAATGAATCACTGAAGATGTTGAAACCCAGCAGTGGACAAATGGCTACTGTTCTGCAGGTGAGCATAGGCCATGGGTTTGCCTTGGCAAGGCAGGAGACAATATTTGGAGGTTGTTGTTGATGCAGAACTGTTAACGGCCTCCATCATATAACAAACCTTCCCCCTCCAGTCCCTGCCAGGCCTCGTAAATCTCTCCAGCAAGAACCCTCCCATCGTAAACACATTCAGGAACACTTAAGCAATGCGGCAGCTTAGAAGGTGAGCAGAAGTTTCCCATCACATGCTCCGGCAACCAGGGAATCGGGCTCAGACAAGGAGGGGATGAGGCCTTTTTTGTGGAGAAGCCAAGGATGAATGAACCCTGACCTGGAGGAGGGCTTTCTTTGTTCTGGACCATCTAGAAACCTCTTACGAGCTCAGGAGCTCAGGGAATGGCCTGAACATGGAAGATCACTGTCATGATTACGGATAGTCAATAGATCTGGTTCTGGTGGTGACCTGGCTGGGACTCCACTTTGGGGACCTATCTACTCATGTCATTTTAAGGTTCTTGGGAAATGCAAAAGGCCGAGCTCTCATGAATATATTGTTTTAAATTATATAGTAAATGTATTTGTTGTTTATTCATTCAGTTGCTTCCAACTCTTGGCGCCCTCCTGGACCAGCCAGGCCAGAGCTCCCTGTCGGCTTGGACTGTGGCCCTTTGTGTAGCAGTATGTCGTTAGACTGGATGGCCATCTGTCAAGAGGGCTTGGATTGTGTCTCTCTGTGTGGCAGTATGATGTTGGACTGGATGTCCATCTCTCAGGAGGGCTTGGACTCTGTCCCTCTGTGCAGCAGTATGACATTGGACTGAATGTCCATCTGTCAGGAGGGCTTGGATTGTGTCCCTTTGTGTGGCAGTATGATGTTGACTGGATGGCTATCTGTCAGGAGGGCTTGGACTGTGTCCCTCTGTGCAGCAGTATGACATTGAACTGGATGGCCATCTATTAGGAGGGCTTGGACTCTGTCTCTCTGTGTGGCAGTATGATGTTGGACTGGATGTCCATCTCTCAGGAGGGCTTGGACTCTATCCCTCTGTGCAGCAGTATGACATTGGACTGGATGGCCATCTGTCAGGAGGGCTTGGACGGTGTCCCTCTGTGTGGCAGTATGATGTTGGACTGGATGTCCATCTGTCAGGAAGGCTTGCATTGTGTCCCTTTGTGTGGCAGTATGACATTGAACTGGATGGCCATCTGTCAGGAGGGCTTGGACGGTGTCCCTCTGTGTGGCAGTATGATGTTGGACTGGATGTCCATCTGTCAGGAAGGCTTGGATTGTGTCCCTCTGTATGGCAGTATGACTTTGGACTGGATGGCCATCTGTCAGGAGAGCTTGGACTGTGTCCCTCTGTATGGCAGTATGATGTTAGACTGTATGTCCATCTGTCAGGAGGGCTTGGACTGTGTCCCTCTGTGTGGTAGTATGACTTTGGGCTGGATGACCATCTGTCAGGAGGGCTTGGACTGTGTCCCTCTGTATGGCAGTATGATGTTAGACTGTATGTCCATCTGTCAGGAGGGCTTGGACTGTGTCCCTCTGTATGGCAGTATGATGTTAGACTGTATGTCCATCTGTCAGGAGGGCTTGGACTGTGTCCCTCTGTGTGGTAGTATGACTTTGGGCTGGATGACCATCTGTCAGGAGGGCTTGGACTGTGTCCCTCTGTATGGCAGTATGATGTTAGACTGTATGTCCATCTGTCAGGAGGGCTTGGACTGTGTCCCTCTGTGTGGTAGTATGACTTTGGGCTGGATGACCATCTGTCAGGAGGGCTTGGACTGTGTCCCTCTGTATGGCAGTATGACTTTGGACTAGATGGCCATCTGTCAGGAGGGCTTGGACTGTGTCTCTCTGTGTGGCCCTATGATGTTAAACTGTATGTCCATCTGTCAGGAGGGCTTGGACTGTGTCCCTCTGTATGGCAGTATGACGTTGGGCTGGATGGCCATCTATTAGGAGGGCTTGGATTGCATAGCAGAATGGGGTTGGACCGGTCAGCCCTGCAGCTCTCCTCCAACTCTAGGATTCCATGGATAGTATTAAATTGTTTTGGTTCCTTTGCAATGTGTGCAAGAAGGAACCGGGCACCAAAGTTGGCTTTTCTTTGGCCCTTGATTGCATGTGAATTCTTACAAGCCACTCACCATGCCTGTGCGCATCTGTGCATGTGCAATCCAGGCCCAGTTTTTGATCCCGCATCCTCCCAGCCCCACGAAAGGTGACCGCACATTTCTGGCTCTAAGTATGAAATAACCCTCTGATTTCCTGGGGCTCCAGAGCCCTGACGTTTCAGATTCCAGACGTCTGCATGAATTTATAAATTGGCACGCCGGCTTATCGAGACAGATGCAGTCTATTATTATTATTGTGGCCTTCTCCTTTTGTCCAAACATTTTCCTAACCTGTTAAGCTCCCTGAGATTGATAGGGTTTCATGTGATGTCACCCAGCCCTCTTTCTACGCTTGCGGCTTTTGCTTAATCAAGAAAACATTCACGGAAGCTTTGGCTTATAATATAGACCAGGATGTCTATGTGCAAGAGAGGAAATCCTCCATTCCCTTCCCCAAATGGAAAGCATGCAAAGAAAGAGAAATCCAAGTGCATGGAAGGTACACTGAAGCTTGTCTTGTCATGTCAGGAGAGACTTGAGAAACTGCAAGTCGCTTCTGGTGTGAGAGAATTGGCCGTCTGCAAGGACGTTGCCCAGGGGACGCCCGGATGATTTGATGTTTTATCATCCTTGTGGGAGGCTTCTCTCATGTCCCCGCACAAGGAGCTGGAGCTGATAGAGGGAGCTCATCCGCCTCTCCCCGGATTTGAACCTGCGACCTGTCGGTCTTCAGTCCTGCCGGCACAGGGGTTTAACCCACTGCGCCACTCGGGGGAGCAGTCGCCCACAAGGATGATAAAACATCAAAATCACAGCAGAAGGGACTTAAAAGCCCCCAAAAGCTAAATGATGAAAAGCTAAATGACAATACAGAAAAAAAGGGAAGAAAGAGGGAGGGAAGGGGAGAAAAAGAAAGAAAGGAAAGAAAGAAAGAAAGAAAGAAAGAAAGAGGGAAAGAGGGAAAGGAAAGAAAGAAGTAGAGAAGGAAGAAAGGAGAGAAAGAGGGAGGGAAAGAAAAAGGGGAAGGAAGGAAAGTTAGAGAAGGAAGGAAGGAGAGAAGGAAAGAAAAAAGGGAAGGAAGGAAAGGGAGCGAAGGAAGGGGGGAATGTAGAGAAAGAGGGAGGGAAAGAAAGGAGGAAAGAGAGAAGGAAGAAAAGAGAGACAGCAGAAGAGAAAGAAAAGGGGGGAAGGAAGGAAAGAGATAGAGAAGGAAGGAAGAAGAGAAGGAAAGACGGGAAGGAAGGAAGGAAGGAAGGAAGGAAGGAAGGAAGGAAGAGGAAGGAAGGAAGGAAGGAAAGGAAGGAGGGAACGAAGGAGAGAAAGAGGGAAGGTTGGCCAAAGCAAAGCGTGGCGGGTACAGCTAGTACTACAATAAAGCAAATTCTTCATTGATTAGTCAACACATGGAGAACCCCAACCAAATCTATTCCTAGGTTGGCAGGACCAACGCTAGGACTCAAGTCTAGAGCAGGCATGGGCAAACTTGGTCCCTCCAGGTGATTTGGACTTTAACTCCCACAATTCCTAACAGCCGGTAGGCTGTTAGGAATTGTGGAAGTTGAAGTCCAAAACACCTGGAGGGCCCAAGTTTGCCCATGCCTGCTCTATATGGTCTGCACAAAATACCAAAATACCATTGGATTGAAAGCAGTACCAAAGTGCTATCGATGGATAGACAGGACTGGCTCAATGACTAAGGCCAGAGAATCTCAGAATCCCTTAGTCTAAAGACAACTCCAAATGCCATCAATGGGTAGACAGGACTAACGGACACTACAACTAAGTCTATAGCAGCATTTTTCAACCTGGGGGTCAGGACCCTGGTTGGGGGGTCCATGAGGGATGTCATAGGGGTCACCAAAAACCATCAGGAAACAGGAAAATTCAAAACAGGGGAGGCAATATGTGTGTAAAGATGCATCTACACCAGCGTTTCTCAACCTGGGGGTCAGGACCCCTGGGAGGATTGTGAGGGCATGTCAGGGAAATTGCCAAAGACCATCGGAAAACACAGTATTTTCTGTTGGTCATGGGGGTACTGTGTGGGAAGTTTGGCCCAATTCTATTGTTGGTGGGGTTCAGAATGCCCTTTGATAGTAGAGGAACTAGATATCCTAGCAACTACAACTCCCAAATGTCAAGGTCTCTTTTTCCCAAACTCCATCAGTGTTCAAATCTGGGCATATTGAGTATTTGTGCCAAGTTGGTCCAGATCCATCATTGTTTGAGTCAACAGTGCTCTCTGGATGTAGGTGAACTACAACTCCAAAACTCGTCAATGCGCACCAAACCCTTCCAGTATTTTCTATTGGTTATGGGAGTTCTGTGTACCAAGTTTGGTTCAATTGCACTGTTAGTGGAGTTCAGCTATGATCTTTGATTGTAGGCGAACTATAAATCCCAGCAACTATAACTCCCAAATGTCAAGGTCTATTTTCACCAAACTCCACCAGTGTTCAAATTTGTGCATATTGAGTATTTGTGCCATGTTTGATCCAGATCCATCATTGTTTGAGTCCACAGTGCTCTCTGGATGTAGGTGAACTACAAGTCCAAAATTCAAGGTCAGTGCCCACCCACCCCCCATCCCACCAGTATTCAAATTTGGGCATATCAAATATTTGTGCCAAATTTGGTCCAATCAATGAGAATACATCCTGCATATCAGATATTTACATTATGATTCACAACAGTAGTATAATTACAGTTATGAAGTAGCAATTAAAATAATTTTATGGTTAGGAGTCACCACAACATGAGGAACTGTATTAAGGTGTCACTGCATTAGGAAGGTTGAGAACCATTGGTCTTGAGAACTGACTAGACTACAAATCCCAGAATTCCATAGAGTGAGAGCAATGGGTCAAGGCACCACTTCAATCCTTGTTGGCATCTATTTTCTCTATCCGAGGGACCATTAATGGCTACCACCTGCAGCTGAGATGATGAGCAAGGCTTGCCAAAGCTGCCTCCCCATTTCGCTCTTGCTTCCCTGCTCCCTCTTTCCTAATGAATCAAAACGAGTACTAATAATGGACTCTGCGGCTAATGTGCGAGGTTGTCATCCCGCGGCCTCTGCACTCTCCCCAGCGACTGGCAATGCGCTCCAGATGTGCATTGATTAAAGGCCAGGCCCTGGACGAAGGGCAACTCCCCAAACTTGATCAACAACATTTTCTTTGGGGGCACGTTGTGCAACGAGAAATGGAAAACAGCTGGTTTGGGGAAGAAGGGGGAAGGCATGTTTCTATCTTTATTTATTTACAAGCATGTGCAAATATTTTGAAAATGGAACATGGGAAAGGGAGAACGCAGACAGAAAGGTAATGCATGTGACCATTAGCTTTGAATGGATTGCAGCGGGGAGATCTCTAGGCGCCAATGGAAGGGTCTTGCTCTTTAGGCAAGGACTGGGCTGTCAGAGATATCCCATACTGGAGATCCAAAAATGTTGTCCCTTACATTATAGTCTTTGATGTCAGTCTGGCAATTATGTTTTTCGATGTCATGGAATCTGAGAACTCAGGGGTTGGAAGAGACCCCAAAGGCGATCCAGTCCTAGTCTCCAGGGAAGCGGAAAACAAGCTTGCCCCCTCCTCCCTGTGGCTTCCTCTCACATATTTATACATGGCTATCATATCTCCTCTCAGCCTTCTCTTCTTCAGGCTAAACATGCCCAGCTCCTTAAGCCCCTCCTCATAGGGCTTGTTCTCCAGACCCTTGATCATTTTAGTCGCCCTCCTCTGGACACATTCCAGCTTGTCAATATCTCTCTTGAATTGTGGTGCCCAGAATTGGACACAATATTCCAGGTGTGGTCTAACCAAAGCAGAATAGAGCATGGGTAGCATTACTTTCCCTAGATCTAGACACTAGGCTCCTATTGATGCAGGCCAAATAAAAATTATAACTTAACAAACAAAAATTAAATAAAAAGCACAACCTGTTATAACAGACATAAGACAAAACACCCAACATCAAATGGAAACAATAATTTCCAATTTCTTTGGGGCAGTTCAATTAATCATTGCTCAAAATATCTGTTGAGCTGGTGGGGTGAGCTGGGCACAGATAGGGATAGCATCCATGCCCTGTTCACCGATGCCATCTGTAAATCACATTGGCCTTTTCAGCTGTTGTGTCACACTTTGGTCTCATGTTCAGCTTGTGATCCACTGAGATCTCTTTCTTATGGATTGTTTTCAAGCCAGCCGTCACTCATCCTATGTCTGTACATTTTATTTTTCTCCTTAAATCTAGTCCCTTTCATTCCTTCCTGTTGAAATTCATGTTGTTAGTTTGGGCCCAACTCTGTCTAATCTATGAATGTGCCAGGATTGTTGTTGTTGTGTATCTTTTCGAGTCCTCTCTGCCTTGTGGTGCCCTAAGGAGCCCCTATCATGGGGTTTCCTTTGCAAGATGTGTTCAGAGGACTTTGCCCTCGCGTTCCTTTGAGCTTGAGAGAAGAAAGAGAGCAGACTGTGTTATTGTAGGCTTTTTGGGCTGTATGGCCATGTTCTAGAGGGATTATTTCCTGATGTTTCGCCTGCATCTGTGCCTTGCCATCTCCGAGGATGCTTGCCACAGATGCAGGCAAAATGTCAGGAGAGAATGCTTCTAGAACAGTGTTTGTCAATCTGGGGGTCGGGACCCCTGGAGGGGTCACGAAGGGGTGTCAGAGGGGTCACCAAAGACCATCAGAAAACATAGTATTTTCTGTTGGTCATGGGGGCTTCTGTGTGGGAAGTTTGGCCCAATTCTATCATTGTTGGGGTTCAAAACACTCCTTGATTCTAGGTGAACTATAAATCCCAGCAAGTACAACTCCCAAATCTCAAGGTCTATTTTCCCAAACACCCACGAGTGTTCACATTTGGGCATATGGAGTATCTGTGCCAAGTTTGGTCCATATCCATCATTGCTGGAGTCTAGAATGCTCTCTGGATACAGGCAAACTTTAACTCCCAAACTCAAGGTCAATGCCCACCAAACCCTTCCAGTATTTTCTGTTGTTCATGGGAGTTCTGTGTGCCAACTTTGCTTCAATTCCATTGTTGGTGGGGTTCGGAATGCTCTTTGTTTACAGGTGAACTATAAATCCCAGCAACTACAACTCCCAACTGGCAAAATCAATCCCCCCGCCAACCCCACCAGTATTCAAATTTGGGCATACCAGGTATTTGTGCCAAATTTGCTCCAGTGAATGAAAGTACATCCTGCAGATCATTATTTACATGGTGATTCGTAATGTTAGAGTTATGGTTGGGGGTCACCACAACATGAGGAACTGTATTAAGGGGTTGTGGCATTAGGAAGGTTGAGAACCACTGTTCTAGAACATGGCCATAAAGCCTGAAAAACCTACAACAACCAATTGATTCCAGTTATGAAAGCCTTCGACAATATAGAGAGCAGAGTTCTATGACTGAGCAGGGATTCGTATCCTGGTCTCCTAGAGTCCTGGTCCAACTTTCAAGAGAGATGCCACTCAAAATGGATTTTACGCAGAAAGAACATCAAAACTAATTCACAGAAACGATCCTGAAATATTTCTAAATGTTGTCCAGAGCTTCTCAAAAAACTTGCAGAGATGAAGCATTTTAAATTTTCCATTCCGACAAGCACAGATGAACTATTCCATAGAGGCGGCTGTGTGTGTGTTTGTCTGTTGAAGGCAGAAGTCCAAATACAGGAGTCGATGGAAATCAGGTGAAATGCCAAATGACTTCATTGGTCTCTGCCCATTATGACTATCAACCATAAAACTGATTAATAGTAACACATAATCAAAAGGCCCCACGCCCTCAGACAATAGGGCTGCCTGAATCCTCAAGGCTCTCTTCGATCCATCTGCTGGTCCCATCAAGCGTGAGAGAACATCGGGCTTGGATAATTGGGCATGTTTTTTTCCCTCTCCAGAAAGGTCATCATCAAGTGCAGGAATGAAGTCGCCACACGCTTTATCATCCAGCCGTTGAAAGCCTGGTTCCAATCTAACTTCTGTAGTCAAGTTACTTCCACTCCTTGGTTGCCAATACCAGGACCACAGGTCTACGTTGGAGATGTCCTATAGGACAAGCAACCGAGCCTGAGAAGTCAATGAGAGGCTGGAAGAGACAATGGGATGTTAAGCAGTCCATCCTATACAACAGTGGTTCTCAACCTTCCTAATGCCACGACCCCTTAATACAATTCCTCATGTTGTGGTGACCCAACCATAAAAATATTTTTGTTGCTACTTCATAACTGTAATTTTGCTACTGTTATGAATCATAATGTAAATATCTGATAGGAGGACTATAAGTATTTTCATTCACTGGACCAAATTTGGCACAAATACCAATATACCCAAATTTGAATACTGATGGAGTCAGTGGGGTATTGATTTTGCCATTTGGGAGTTGTAGTTACTGGGATTTATAGTTCACCTACAATCAAAGAGCATGCTGAACTCCACCAAGGATGGAATTGAACCAAACTTGGCACACAGAACTCCCATGACCAACAGAAAATACTGGAAGGGTTTGGTGGACATTGACCTTGAGTTTTAGAGTTGTAGTTCACCTATATCCAGAGAGCACTGTGGACTCAAACAATGATGGATCTGGACCAAACTTGGCTCAATATGCCCAAATGTTTATAGTTCATCTAGTATCAAAGAGCATTCTGAACCCCACCAACGACAGAATTAGACCAAACTTCTCACTCAGAACCCCAGGACCAACCGAAAATACTGTGTTTTCTGATGGTCTTGGCAACCCCCCTGACACCCTCTCGTGACCACCCCCCCAGGGGTCCCAACCCCCAGGTTGAGAAATTCTGCTATACAACATTGAATCATGGAATCCTAGCATTGGAAGAGACCCCCAGTCTTCCAGTCCATGTCCCTTCAGTCAGTCTGGAAGACACATTCCAAGCTCTCCTGACAGATGCTCATCCGGATGGGGTTGAAATAACTCCAGAGAAGGAGATTCTGTCAGAGTGTGACAGAAGCTTTGAAGCTTAGAAGAATGGACACTTTGAGACTTCAGTAAAAGCAAACATTTAGCTATACTGAGTAGAGCATTTACATCCAACCAAACAGACAGGAACAAGCCAAAAGACACACTGAAGTAAGAAGGACGAATGAAACCTTATCTCTGGATCCTCCCTACATATTCCAGACACACTCAGGGTCACATCTTCACAGTTCATTAGAGCCTTGACTGATTAACCATTTCAGTGTCAATACACTCTCTGGTAATACAATCAGGTAATACATTCACAACCATTACACAAAATTACATTTAAACATTCACATTACATTAATCTTACACTAACAGATTCCACCATACGCCAAGTTACCATATTCTCGTCAAACACTGCTTTTTAACGTTTAGTTGGAATTTCTTTTCCTGCAATTTGTTCTAGAGCAGCAGAAAACAAGCTGGCTTCCTTCTCAGAATGACATTCTTTTAGATATTTAAACATGGCTCTCTTGTCCCCTCTTCATCTTCTCTGCTCCAGGTTAAACATACCCAGATCCCTAAGCTCAGCATTTCTCAACCTGGGGGTCGAGACCCCTGGGGGGTGGTCATGAGAGAGTATCAGAGGGGTTGCCAAAGACCATCAGAAAACACAGTAGTTTCTGTTGGTTATGGGGGTTCTATGTAGAAAATTTGGCCCAAATCTATCATTGGTGGGGTTCAGAATGCTCTTTGATTGTAGGTGAACTATAAATCCCAGCAACTACAACTCCCAAATGTCAATGTCTATTTCCCCAAACTCTACCAAGGTTCACATTTGGACATATTGAGTGTTCGTGCCAAGTTTGGTCCAAATGCATCATTGTTTGAGTCCACAGTGCCCTCTGGATGTAGGCGAACTACAACTCCAAAACTCAAGGTCAATGCCCACCAGTATTTTCTGTTGGTCATGGGGGTCCTGTGTGGGAAATTTGGCCCAATTCTACTGCTGGTAGGGTTCAGAATGCTCTTTGATTGTAGGTGAACTATAAATCCCAGCAACTACAACTCCCAAACTTCAAGGTATATTTTCCCCAAACTCCACCAGTGTTCATATTTGGGCATATTGAGTATCCATGACACGTTGGGTCCAGATCCATCATTGTTTGAGTCCACAGCGCTCTCTGGATGTAGGTGAACTACAACTCCAAAACTCAAGGTCAGTGCCCACCAGATCCAACCAGTATTTTTTGTTGCTCGTGGGAGTTCTGTGTGCCAAGTTTGGTTCAATTACATCATTGGTGGAGTTCAGAATGCTTCTTGATTGTAGGTGGACTATAAATCCCAGCAAGTGCAACTCCCAAATGACAAAATCAATTTTCCCCCAACCCCACCAGTGTTCAAATTTGGGAGTATAGTGTATTAGTGCCAAATTTGGCCCAGTGAATGAAACGGCATCCTGCATATTGGATATTTACGTGGCGATTCATAACAGTAGCAAAATTACAGTTATTAAGTAGCAATGAAAATAATTTTATGGTTGGGAGTCAGCACAACATGAGGAACTGTATTAAAGGGTTTATGGCATTAGGAAAGTTGAGAACCACTGCCTAAGCTACTCTTCATAGGGATTCATAGTTTCCAGACTTTTGGCCATTTTGATCTCCCTTCTCTGGATTCATTTCATCTTGACTATCTCCTTCTTGAATGTGGACTGGACACAATATTCCAGATGAGGTCTGACTAAAGCAGAATAGAGTAGTTAACTGGGAGGGACTGGATAGTATCCTTGTACATAATAGAAGGGGTTGGACTGTATGACCTTTGGGCTCTCTTCCAACACTATAATTTGATGAGTGCAACCATTAACAGTTTCAGAAGTTGGTGATGGGACTCCCACCCATTGGGCATTGCCAACCTCTGATCAATACCTCCTTCTCATCTTCCTCATCATCATCATCATCTCCTTCTCCTCCTTCTCCTCCTTCTCCTTCTCCTCCTTCTCCTCCTCCTCCTCCTCCTTTTTCTCCTTCTCTCCTTCTCCTTCTTCTCCTTCTCCTTTTCCTCTCTCCTCCTCCTCCTCCTCCTCCCCCTTCCTCCTCCTCCTTTCCTTCCTTTCCTCCTCCTTCCTCCTCCTCCTTGTCCTCTCCTTCCTCCTCCTTCTCCTCCTTCCTCCTCCTTCCTCCTCCTCCTCCTCCTTCTCCTCCTCCTCTCCTTCTCTTCCTCCTTCCCTCCTCCTTCTCCTCCTCCTCCTCATTCTCCTTCCTCCTCCTCTCTCTTCTCCTCTCCTCTCCTCTCTCCTCCTCCTCTCTCTCCTTCTCCTCCTCCTCCTTCCCTCCTCTCCCTCTCCCCTCTCCTCCTTCTCCTTCTCCCTTCTCCTTCTCCTCCTCCCTCCTCTTCCTCCTCCTCCTCCTCTTCCTCCTCCTCCTCCTCCTCCTCCTCCTCCTCCTCCTCCTTCTTTCAAGTGTCCAATATGGAAGTGAGAACGTGGACAGTTCTGATGCAGAATCCTAGAATGAGAAGAAGGTTGGTGATAACACAGAAACACCTTGCATGCAGCCAAAGGAGATTTGATGGAGGTCTAAATATGAAAAGAGATGGAGCCAAGAACAGTGCACACTCTTCTCCCTGTATTCACTTGAATCCATGGCCAAGCAGATGTTTCCCTAGAAAAGAGGTACAGAATCCATTTGGGTTTATTCTAGATTAATAGGAACTTTCCAGGTGTGTGGCTGCAAGGATGAAACACAAAATGGTGCTCTTGACCCTCCCAAATAAGAGTTCTGTCCCTATTTGGCATTTCCCTCTGGTCCCCAAATTTCAGTCATTGGAGTAACCTAACACCCCAACTGAGCATTTAGAGTAAGAGTTGAGGCACCCACAGAAAAGGAGCAAGTGGAATTAACAAACTAAATGAGATCACAGTAAATGTAAATGTTTTAGATGTGAACTGTTTGAATGCCTTGCTCTCTGCTAAGACATAAATAAGAGATTTGAAGGAACATTTCATCAATGAGGAGAGAGTCTTCTTGATGGGACCAAGCCTTTATTTCCCCCTGGTGAATGATGCACTCTCGGAACTATCCAGGGTGCTGAAATGTATTCCCAAATGTCTAGTTTAGACAGTAGACCTGGTCTTCCTCTTTTGAAGGCTTAGGGCCCCCAAACCACTGCAAAAGAAGAAAAAACGGAGACACGATCCTCCTCTTGATGCAGCCTAGAATCAATCGCATTGGATTGTGTAGCTGCCGCACCACACTGTTAGCACATGTTCAGCTTGTGACCTACTAAGACTCGGACATCCCTATCACATAAACGGTTTTGAAACCAAGATACAACCTATCTTATCTCTGTGCATTTCATTTATTTTAGCTAAGTACAGTACGTGACATTTCTCTCAGTTGTAATTCATTGTGTAAGTCTCATTAGCCCACCACTGTTAATGCTCTGGCTACAGCTCTTATATCAGTTGCAAAGTAAAAAGCTTATGAGACAATCAGCAGACTCCCTCATCTTAGCTAACTTCCTTCTTCAAAGGCTTTTTACCAGTAGAATCCTGGGATTTGTGGTTTGGTAATGCCATATCTCTCTTTGGCAGAAAAGGTAAAAAACCTTGTAAAACTATAACTCCCAGGATTCAGTTGCTTTAAACCATTGTTAATGCATTCATTCAACAGAGTAGATGCACTCTTAGTTAATAAGCTAAATAAATATATCACTATGCATAGGGTATAGATTAACATAATAATAATAATAATAATACTAACAACAACAACAACAACTTCTTAGGTGATCCCTCGTAGTCCGAGGAAGATGGTCTTCCAAGGTAGGTGTTCTGTCGGTGGGTCCGTAGATGACTGTGGAGCCCAGTTCTTGATCTGAATCTTCTCTTGCAGTGGGGGCATTGGTTTCCAGGTGATAGGTGGTCCCAGTTAGGGTTGGCTTGATGCACCACCACCACCAACAACAACAACAACAACAACAACTTCTTAGGTGATCCCTTGTAGTCCAAGGATGATGGTCTTCCAAGGTAGGTGTTCTGTCAGTGGGTCCGTAGATGACTGTGGAGCCCAGGTCTTGATCTGCATCTTCTCCTGCAGTGAGGGCATTGGTTTCCAGGTGGTAGGCGGTCCCGGTTAGGGTTGGCTTGATGCACCACCACCACCATCACCACCACCAACAACAACAACAACAACTTCTTAGGTGATCCCTTGTAGTCCAAGGATGATGGTCTTCCAAGGTCGGTGTTTTGTCGGTGTGTCCATAGGTGACTGTGGAGCCCACTTCGTGATCTGCATCTTCTCCTGCAGTGAGGGCATTGGTTTCCAGGTGGTAGACAGTCCCAATTGGGGGTGGCTTGACACGCCAACAACAACAACAACAATCACACAGTCTTAGACACTTGGGAAGTGTCTGACGTGTGATCCAATACAACAGCCAGCAGAGTGATCTTGTTTGCTGTGGACTCATCTTGTTGTGCTTCAAATAACAACAACAACAATAACAAGAAAACAAGAAAGAAAAACAAGAAAGTGATGACAATCCACTCCTCTTGACACTTACGTAGTGATGTCAACAGACTTGACAGAAAATCAGGAGGCAGAGGGCTTCTGCAATTGAAACAAATGGTATAAGAAGAGAAACATGTCCTGGCAGATTATGGGAAAGGCAGTCAAGAACCAACATTGAGGGAAGTTAATAGCAGAAAACTACTGCAAAAGACAGAGGGAATACCATAAAAATACAATGCAAAAGTGCAAAAGACAAAGAGGGAATACTGTAAAAATACAATGCAGAGCAGAAGGGGAAATTGGCAAAAGAAAGCTCTCAATGGAGAGTTCCTGGGGAAAATTGAGAACAAAATTGACGAGGAAAAAACATGAATGTGACTCACAAATGGAACTTTGAAAAAGGAGACGAAGGGCCTGATTCTGACAGCCCAAGAACAAGCCAATAAGACCAATGCCATCAAAGCCAGAGTTGAAAAGTCAACGACAGATTCCAAGTGTAGACTCTGCAAGGAAGGAGATGAAAAGATGGATCACAGACTCAGCTGCTGCAAGAAGATTGCGCAGACAGACTACAAGCAGAGGCATAACACCGTTGCTCAGATGAGTAATTGAAACTTGTGCCACAAAGACCATCTTCCTGCAACAAAGAACTGGTAGGATCACAAGCTTGAAAAAGTTATGGAAAATGAAAACGTCAAACTACTCTGGGACRTCTGAATTCAGACTGACAGAGCTTTGGAGCACAAGACTCCTGACCTCATGATCATGGGGGGGGGGGGGAGTATGGATTGTTGATGTTGCAATCCCAGGTGACAGCAGAATTGCCGTCGTGCAACCGGAAAAGCTTATACGAGACAAGGATTTAAAGATTGAACTGCACAAGCCAGTCAAACTGGTCCCATTAGTGATCGGTACACTGGGTGCAGTGCCTAAAGACCTTGGCCTGCACTTAAACACAATCAGCACTGACAAAATTACCATCTGTCAGCAGCAAAAGGCTACCTTACTGGGATCTGCACGCATTATTTGCCAATACATCACACAGTCCTAGACACTCGGGAAGTGTCCGACTTGTGATCCAATACAACAACCAGCAGTGATCTTGTTTGCTGTGTACTAATCTTGTTGTGTTTCAAATAATAATAATGTATCGAATACTTCTTCATAATAATAGGGTTGTATATATTATTCTAAACATAGAGGATAAAGTTTGATCTGTAGATGGACGAAATCTGGAGTTTGCACAAGTAGCCTCAGTCATAACAGGTTTTCACATTTATCTTCCTTCATTTCTGGTTTTGCTAATCTCATTTTCTATATTAGCTTTTCTGATAGCGCTGCCTCCTGGGGATGTTTAGTGCAGATAAAAGCCGAGTCAGACCTGAGAGGGATGCAGAAAAGGGTGGATGGTAATAATAAAAAAGCTTGGAGGGAGAAAATGATTCCTCATGCTCTGCTTTCTCCATATCAGATATTCTTTTCCTGAAATGCACCTCCTACCTACAGGAAGGAACCACAGGAGAAGGCCATTCAACCAACCTGGGCACAGCATATTATTTGAGAAAACAGAAATGCTGGACCACTCTCACAACCACCATGTCAGACTACACAGAGAAGCCATTGAAATCCACAAGCACAATTTCAACAGAAAGGAGGAAACCATGAAAATGAACAAAATCTGGCTAGCAGTATTTTAAAAAACTCTAAAATTACAACATCAAAACAACAGAGGAAAACAATCAGGGACATCTAATCACCTCTCAACAAAAGATTCCCCCCAGGCACTTCCAAGCCATTGAATGCTAATCAAGGTGATCAGCTGAAACATTCACAGCTAGCCCCAACAGACAAAAAGTCCTTTGTCTCACCCTGGTCATTCCACAGATATATAAACCCATTTTTCCTACTTCCAACAGACCTCACTACCTCTGAGGATGCTTGCCATAGATGCAGGCGAAACGTCAGGAGAAAAATTGCCTCCAGAACATGGCCATATAGCCCGGAAAAACCTACAACAACCCAGTGGTCCTCAGTGTTTGATCCCAACTCCCCAAATCCCCAGCCTGCGGGCACAATGCTCAGGAATTATGGAAAGTCAAGTCGAAAACACTGAATGCGGTCTGACACCATTTGAACTACCATGGCTCAGTGCTATGGGATCTTGGGAGTTGGAGTTTTGCAAAATGTTCCACCTTCTCTCCCCAAGAGTGCTGGTGCCTCCCAAAACTACAACTCCCAGGTCATTGAGGAAGGGCAGCTAAAGTGGTGTCAAATGGCATCAATTTTGCAGTTTTGGTCTATGGAGCATCAGAAAACAAGCTTCTTCCCTCTTCGATATGACAGCCTTTCAAATGTGAGGAAATGAGACCAATGTGTGCCCTTTGAGTCCATCCTGAGCTTGTGCCAACCTGGCCATCTTGAGAGGTGAGTTCTCTGCCAAAGTCAATTTCGTCTTCTTTTTGTTCTCTCCCTGCTCTGGAGACTTTCCCAAGGTAATTCCATCTAACAGAACAAAAAAAGAAAATAATGAGGAGGGAAGGTGGGGGGCGGGGGACCCAAACCGGCCATGTCCTGCGTTTCTTTTAACTCAGCAGATGTTTTCATACAGTGCCAGCACTTAATAAATGGCAGCATATTTGCAACGTCAAGGTTGTAAACCTAATATATTGCATTTAATGTGGAAATAAATACAGACCAGTCACCTTTTCAAACAGTCTCATGAGAATCGGCGTCTTATATAAGAGCGAAAGGGGCCAACGTGGGTGTGAATTGTGTGCGTCTGTCTTAAAAGAATGCAACCATCTACATTGTAAAATAAATGCAGTTTGACACCACTTTAGCTCTTATGGAACCCTGAGAGTTGTAGTTTGGTGAGGCATCGTATTCTTTGGCATGGGAGGCTAAAGACCTTGCAAAGCTACAGCTCCCATTTCCATAGCAATAAGTGGTGTCAAACTGCATTCGGTCTACTCTAGGCATGGACAAACTTCAGCCCTTCAGGTGTTTTGGACTTCAAATCCCACAGTTCCCAACAGCCTCAGACCCCTTCCTTGACTCCCTCTGCCGGAGGCACAGTGTGCTGTCAGGACTGAAGACCAAGAGGTTGGAGGTTCAAAAGTGGGGAGAGTGTGGATGAGCTCCCTCTGTCAGCTCCAGCTCCCCATGCGGGGATGTGAGAGAAGACTCCCACAAGGATGGTAAAACATCAAAACATCCAGGCATCCCCTGGGCAACATCCTTGCAGACAGCCAATTCTCTCACACCAGAAGCGACTTGCAGTTTCTCAAGTCACTCCTGTCACACACACACAAAAGCCACTTAAGCGGAAAAGGAAAGGAAAAAGGAAAGGGCCTGAGGGTACTAGGAATTGTGGGAGTTGAAGTCCAAAACATCTGGAGGGCCAAAGTTTGCCCATGCCTGGTCCACACACTGGATGCACTCTTCGTCACTGAATGAATTGCTGATCAGCAAGGCAACACTTTTGCAACCATCACTGGTCCAGTGGTTCTGCTCTAGGCAAATTGGGACCACGATCTCCAGACCAGTTTAATATCCAAGCTAGGAATGTGGCACATCTTTGGCACATCATCGAATGCGAGAAGGGAACCGCAGATGAGAAAAAGCTCTGTGTCTTTGCATGCTGCGTGTCAGTCGGATCTGGAATCTGAAGATGTCATTGTGACACTCGGGTCTTTGGAGCTTCTCCTGCTCTTCAAAGCACCTCCCGCTTTAGCACGCTTTGTCCTCAAGCTATCACCAAAGGGATCAGTTAATAAAATCCAGAGCAGCAGATGGGGGCAATTACCTTTCTTTCGCTGTGAGGCTGAGCCAGAAAAAGCTGTTGGAAAGGTCAGCATACAGTACACACTGTGTCACCCCGGCTAAGGCCAGATGGCTCTGGAGGGGAATGAGGGATGAGATGGGGTCAGAGAAAGAAAGATGGACAGAGAGATGGATGGATGGATGGATGGATGGATAGATAGATAGATAGATAGATAGATAGATAGATAGATAGATAGATAGATAGCTTAGATAGATAGATAGATAGCTTAGATAGAGAGATACTTAGAGGATGGATAGATGGATAGATGGATGGATGGATACATAGATAGATAGATAGATAGATAGATAGATAGATAGATAGATAGATAGATAGATAGAGGGGTGATGGGGATTATTATTTCTGCCCCACTTACCTCCCCCTTGCCAAAACAAAAGGAGACTCTAATTTTCTGGATGGCCATTGGGAAGGCTTATAGAATCGTAGAATCAAAGAGTTGGAAGAGACCTCATGTGCCATCCAGTCCAACCTCCCGCCAAGAAGCAGGAAAATTGCATTCAAAGCACCCCTGACAGATGGCCATCCAGCCTCTGTTTAAAAGTCTCCAAAGAAGAAGCCTTCACCACACTCTAGGGCAGAGAGTTCCACTGCTGAACAGCTCTCACAGTCAGGAAGTTCTTCCTAATGTTCAGATGGAATCTCCTTTCCTGTAGTTTGAAGCCATTGCTCCGCAGAAAAGCTTTTTCCCTCCTCCCTATGACTTTGTCTCATGTATTTATACATGGCCCAACACTACAAAATACAATACGCAATATACTCATAAACAAATAATAAAACATCAAGCAAAACAGTAAAACAGTAACAATGACACCGTGACGCAATTAAAACCAGGCCGGGCCAAATGTAATGAACAGAAATTAAAAGTGCTGGACTTGACAGGTAATATGAGGAGGTATTTGGAGGTAGGTGCAAGTGCTCTCTTGAATTGTGGTGCCCAGAATTGGACACAACATTCCAGGTGTGGTCTAACCAAGGCAGAATAGAGGGGTAGCATGACTTCTCTGGATCATTCCACAGATATATAAATTAGGGCTAGCTAATCACCTCCCAACAAAAGATTCCCCAGGCAGTAAGAAGCCAGACCTTAAAACTGCTAGACTATTAAATACTAATCAAGGTGGCCAATTGCAACATTCATACCTACTTCAAACAGACAAGAGTTCTTTCTCCCACCCTGGACATCATTCCACAGATATATAAACCCCATTTCCCAAGTTCCCAACAGACCTCACAACCTCTGAGGATGCCTGCCATAGATGCAGGTGAATGTCAGGAGAGAATGCTTCTGGAACATGGCCAGACAGCCTGGAGAACACACAACAACCCAGTCACATTCACTACTTTTCTGTCTGCCAACATGACGTCTCCATAAGCATCCAAACCTGCCAGGAGAACCTTCTCCTCTTTGCCATGCTCGGAGTCCTTGGGTCTCTTTTTACTCTAGGAATCTACTATGATTTTATTATTCAACCAGTTCAGAGATTAAAGGCTGTGTCATGAATCTGCAACAGCCACACCAACAAAACAACAAAGGAGAATTGTGTATTTTAAAATGCTTTTCTAGTGTTGTGTTTTTCCCCCCTGGCAGGCCTTTTCCTCTTTTGCTATTGAGCTGCCATGCCTGGCCGTATCTCTCCTTTATTGTTGATTCATTTGGGGGAAGAAAAAGTCCTGAAAATGACGTTCTCCTGCTTCCTTCGTTGCATTTGAAAGCACTTACGGCTTCCCAGAGGGATGCGATGTACAGAACACAGAAGTTAATGGAGTCCTATGCTTCTCCTCAAGCGAGCTGTTGCCTCTCGGTGAGAAGATAAATTGCATTTTGCCTTTGGAGGGCCAATGATCTCAGCCGATGGTTTGCTAGGAGGGATGCTCATTTGTTCAAAACCCCAAAACGTCCCTCTGTTTGCACAGAACTTTGCACACAATTCTCTTTTATTGCCTTGGCCCTGAGATATCTGGGTTTTTCGAGAAAGGGATGTCCTGTTTTCCACTATCGGCAATTGCTCTCACCTCATCTAATCCCCCCACCCCCACCCCCACGCCCAATACTTGCATAATAGGCTGAATGACATGGGTTATGAATTCTGCAAACTGTTTCACCAGAGCAGGTTCAGGAGTGCATAGAGGTCTCTCATTGTCAATTTGGTGACGTTGCAAACCGAATACACAGTATTGGACCATTTCCTTTCTTAGAGCAAGAGAGAGAACAAGACTGGGCATTGGCACTAAACCTCTTTGGCTCGGGTTCATTGGGAACTCTCTTGCATACATCTATCATCCTGGAAATTAGTGGCAGTCGTGGAACTGCTATTTGCTCTGTTGTAATTAGTTTGTTAACCTGCTGAAATCAAAAGCCAATGTGGTTCTATGCTGCATTAAATAGAAGTCTAGTGCCTAGACCAGGTATGGACAAACTTGGGCCTGCCCTCCAGGTGTTTTGGACTTCAACTCCCACAATTCCTAACAGCCTTAGGAAAGTCTTTTATTGCCTTGCCTCAAGGCACAACAATCTTGGCCCTTCCTAAGTGGCTGAGGGGGGAAAAGAAAGGGCCCGAGTGTTGCACTCCAGAACAGGAAAAGCTCTCACCCTCCTCTGGAACTTCCTTACTGTGAGAGCTGTTCAGCAGTGGAACTCTCTGCCCTGGAGTGTGGTGGAGGCTCCTTCTTTGGAAGCTTCTAAAACGAGGCTGGATGGCCATCTGTCGGGGGTGGTTTCAATGCATGAGGTCTCTTCCAGCTTGTCAATATCACTCTTCAATTGTGGTGCCCAGAACTGGACACAATATTCCAGATGTGGTCTCACCACGGCAGAATAGAGGGGTAGCATGACTTCCCTGGATCTAGACACTATACTCAGAATCAAGACAGTAAATAATGAACACCAATCAAAAACGGGAGAACAGCTAACAATTAAGAACCCGTGAACACTTCCCTAATAGAGGAAGCCTCCTGGCAACAAAGGCCAAGCTACCCCCATACAGATACTTTCGCTAGTTGACTTTGCATCTTCATGGCTACTCAGTACTGTTCAAGGTTTCTAATTGCAACATTCACACTTACATTAAACAGACAAGGGCTCTACCTCCCACCCTAGGCATTCCATACACACACACACACACACACACTAGCCATCCCCTGCCACACGTTGCTGTGGCCCAGTCTGTGTATATGTGTTTTGTGTGTGTGGATAGGTGTGTTTGCATATATATATATGTGGTTTTGTGCATGCATTGTAATGTATTTATTATTATTATTATTATTATTATTATTATTATTATTATTATTGCTTCTGCTATGTTTTTCAGTGTTTTTCTGAGTGATGGTCACTCATTGGCCTGACAGGTGTCTTGTGTCCAAGTTTGGTGTCAATTCGCCCAGTGGTGTTTGAGTTATGTTAATCCCACATAACTCATCCCCTGCCATGTGTTGCTGTGGCCCAGCCTGTGTATATGTGTTTTGTGTGTGTATATGTGTGTGTATATATTTGTGTATATGTGTATATATGTGTGTTTGCAAATATATATGTGTGGTTATGCACATGTGTTGTAATGCATTTTTTGTTTTTTGGCATTTTAAGTCCCTTCCACTGTGTTTTCCAGTGTTTTTCTGAGTGATGGTCACTTGTTGGCCTGAGAGGTGTCTTGTGTCCAAATTTGGTGTCAATTCATCCAGTAGTTTTTGAGTTATGTTAATCCCACAAAAGAGCATTTATACACACACACATACACACATTCCACTTGCCTCACTGCCAGCAGAACCTCTGAAGATGTCATTAGTCACAGATGCAGGTGAAACATCAGGAGAGAATACTGCTGGAACATGGCCATACAGCCCAAAAAACACATAGCAATCCAGTCTTCCTCATGTTTATGTGGAATCCCTTTTCCTATAGTTTGCTCTGAGTTATGAAACGTGCCAAGAGGAAGGCGCGTCAAGCCAACCCCAACCAAGACCGCCTCCCACCTGGAAACCAATGCCCTCACTGTGGGAGAAAATGCAGGTCAAGAATAGAGCTCCACAGCCACCTACGAACCCACCCCCAGGACCCCGAACTTGGAGGACCATCATCCTCAGACTACGAGGGATCGCCTAACACATAACAGTTTGCTCTGTGTCTTTGGGTACATCTATATTGTTGCATTCATGCTCTTTGACATCATTTTAGCTGTCATGACTCAACCCTTTGGAATCCTGAGGGTTGTAGTATAATGAGGCACAGACCTCTTTGGCAGAAGAAGCTAAAGGTGTTGTAAAAGGACAACTTCTAGGACTCCATATCCTTGAGCCAAGGCAGTATCAATGTGCATTAATTCAGCAGCGTAGATGCATGCCTAGCCTTTCTTCTCCTGTCCTCCTTTCTCCATCGCAGAACCATTTTTACACTGGAGTCTGAATAGGAAGCAGTGACTCCTGCCTGCTCTCTCTGCACCATCCTCCTATGTATGTATTACTCCTGGAACGGAGGACGACTTTTAAGCTTTCACTCTAAACGCAACAAATGCAATCCCGGTGTGGCTTTTAAAACCAGTGGAGTCGAAGTATTTGCCGTGCTGAGCGTGGCTTTTTTATGACCCAGAACATCAGCCATATGAGTGGATGGGTTTCAGGCTCTTAGAATTAATGAACCCTTTCCCCCTCTTGCATGATGAGGAATGCGTCGATTCTTAAAGCGAGGCCTTGGCTTCATCCAAGAGACCTCAGAGGGAACATCGGAGTTTCCATCCCGCGCTTCAAGATAATGTTCAGATGTCTTCAAGGCCTGCCTCCGCTTGCTTCGAAGGGGGGGGGGGCACATGCAGCCCATGTTTCATGGCTGCTTAGAGGGTCTTTAAAACGATGGGCTTGGAATCCCCCACAATCCTCAAGGATCACCGGCATGTTCTGCACACTCCATCAAAATGATCCTCGCAGGCAGGTTTCTGGCATTCGCCTCTCCTCCTGGACTCCCCTTCTTCTGGCTCGAAGCAGCAGCTGTCTCCAAACTGGTGCCCATTAGAGCAGTGGCTCTCATCCTTCCTAATGCCACAACCCCTTAATATCGTGCCTCATGGTGTGGTGACTCCCAACCATCACATTATTTCATTGCTACTGCATAACTGTAATTATGCTACTGCTATGAATCATAATGATATCCTGGATGTATTTTCATTCACTGGACCAAATTTGGCACAAATATCCAATATGCCCAAATTTGAAAACTGGTGGGGTTGGGAGTGGGGATTGATGCTGTCATTTGGGAGTTGTAGTTGCTGGGATTTATAGTTCACCTACAATCAAAGAGCATTCTGAACTCCACCAATGATGGAATTGAACCAAACTTGGCACACACAACTCTCATAACCAACTGAAAATCCTGGAAAGGTTTGGTGGGTATTGTTCTGTTGCGCGCTGGGCCTGTAAAGAATTTCCTTTAGAACAGGATGTGCAACCTTTGCCCAGCGGGAAACCAGGGGGCCCAAAGAGAAGTTCTCAGAAGTTTTCCACCACAAATTATCTTTAGATGGCTTGTGAAGTATAACAAAGTTGGGTTGTTGTAGGTTTTTCCGGGCTATATGGCCATGTTCTGGAGGCAATTTTTCTCCTGACGTTTCGATGCAGGCAAAACGTCAGGAGAAAAATTGCATCCAGAATATGGCCATATAGCCCGGAAAAACCTACAACAACCCAGTGATTCCGGTTATGAAAGCCTTCGACAATACATATAACAAAGTTCTTTACTAATGAACAATCAAACAGAAACTTCTTTTGTCTTCAATAAAGCTAAACAAATGCTTCCAGGCTTTTATGCAACTGGTAGCTTCCTAATCTTGCCCACGAAGGACAGGCAACTGTCTTCAAAAACTTCTTCTTTACTTTAAAGGAAAATCCCCTTTTTAACTTCTCCCAGGCTGACTGCAATCTAATCCTTACTGATGTGGGCTCCGCTACCGGGTCGAACTGCATCTCGAAGCACCAGTGGACCTACCAGTAAAGGCTTAGATGTTCTCCAGCTGGAGTTCTTTGGTCTTTAAGGCTGTTTTCCTGGAAATCTTTGGAGACTCTTAAGACTGTTTCCCCCCGGAAAGTCTTAAGGGTTGAAGCTTTTGTACAGGGGAAGCTTGCACACGTCCTGTACATTAGCTTTCCTTGCTGAGACTAACTAAAAAATGGCTCCCTTCCCTTCCCAATTGCCCTGAGCAAGGGGCGGAACCAAACTTAATGATGATGGACAGATGACTTGCCATATGACTGCAACCAAAGGAAGCCACCTATCTGCAGAGTCCCTGAAACCCAGGTCTGCAAGCAAACATTTAATACAAAGCAAATAAATTTGGAGCTCCTGGTACAGCTATACCAGCACAGGGATTGACCTTGAGTTTTGGAGTTGTAGTTCACCTACATCCAGAGAGCACTGTGGACTCAAACAGTGATAGATCAGGACCATCACACTCCAGTGCAGAGAGTTCCACTGCTGAACGGCTCTCACAGTGAGGAACTCCTTTCCTGTAGCTTGAAGCCATTGTTCCATTGCATCCTAGTCTCCAGGACAGCAGCAAACAAGCCTGCTCCCTCCTCCCTATGACTTCCCCTCACATCTTGATCCACAGCCCTCATCATGTCTCCCCTCAGCCTTCTTTTCTGAAAGCTAAACATGCCCAACTTTTGAAGTCATTCCTCATGGGGCTTGTTCTCCAGACCCTTAATACTTTGAGTCCCCCTCCTCTGGACATATTCCAGCTTAGAGTCAACATCTCCCTCAAATTGCAGTGCCCAGAAATGGACACAGTGTGATTCCAAGTAAAGTGGTCTGACCGAGGCAGAATAGAGCATGGGTAGCATGGCTTCCCTGGGTCTAGGCACTAAACTCCAATTTATGCAGGCCAAACTACCATTGGCTTTTTTTTGCTGCCGCATGACATTCCTGGCTATGTTTCCCTTCCTCCTCACGAGGACTCCAAGATCTTTTTCCTGGCTCTTGAGCCAGGCATCGTCCCCCATTCTGTCTCTTTGCATTTTATTTTTTCTGCCTAAGTGGAGTATGTGGTGAAGTGTGAATTTTAATCTACAGTTATATATGATTATAGATAGGTGTTTAAAAGGGTATTTAAAGTAGCATACCTTGGGGGGGGGGGAGTGGTAAGCAGCTCAGCTCAATCTGAGCTGGGTTGCCATGGAAAAAGGGGTAGAGCCAACTGCCACTTGGCAGGGCAGCCATTTTAAAACAGTCGGTAGTCAGCGAACTACAGGGAAGGCTGGTTCTGTTGTGTGTTGAGAACCAGAAAGGTAGTCTGTTGTCTAAGAACTACAGGGAAAGGCTGATTCTACTGTGTTGAGAATCAGGAAGGTTTAGGCTCTTAGCCTGTGAGGTTTAGATAGGTCAAGTTGACTTATTTAGGTTAGTAGTTAGTGTATGAGTAGAAAGGGTGAGAGAAACCCAGTAAGCATCTTTACTGCAACAGAAATATCCCAAGGAAAGAATAAGCTTGTACTTGAAGTAATCTTTTAAAGAAAGAAACACATTTTGAAGGAAAATAAGTTTAAAACCTGTTTAGTGGAAGGAATAGTACTCTTAAGAGTTGTTTTCTGAAATGTATTAAATGTAACCTCTGAAGAAATGTGCCTCTAAGAGCTAAGAAGCATTGAAACCATCAAGCTTCTTCTATACTTCAATAAACTTGTTACAGTTTCTTCTAAAGCCAAGTCTCTTGTTACAAATACTTTCAAGTTAAGCCACGCTACACATTGAAGAAAGATCAAATCAATATTACAAGCTATTAGTGTGTTATCAATTTAGTAAGCCCTTACAAAGTGGTGGCTCCTTTACAAACCATTACAAATTGGTGGCCTCTTTACAGAGTATGATTGCATTATGATTGCATCACATTAAATGGATTATGATGATATTAATGCAATTCAACAGCACTTTAATTGCCATGACTCCATGCTATGGATTCCTGGGATTTATAGGGATTTATGAGGACCCCCGATGGCACAGGGAATTAAAGCACTGAGCTGCTGAGAAAGGTCTCGGGTTCGAATCCGGGGAGTGGTGTGAGCTTCTGCTGTCAGCCCCAGCTTCTGCCAACCTAGCAGTTCAAAAACATGCAAATGTGAGTAGTTCAATAAGTACCGCTCTGGTGGGAAGGTAAAGGTGCTCCATGCAATCATGCTGGCCACGTGACCTTGGAGGTGTCTATGGGCAACGCCGGCTCTTCAGCTTAGAATTGGAGATGAGCGTCACACCTCAGTGTCGGACATGACTGGACGTAATGTCAGGGGGAAACATTTACCTACTATGAGGCACTCTTTGGCAGAGAAGGCTAAAGACCTTGGAGCACTACAACTCCCATGAGTTGGCCCACCCTTGACCCATGTCATTTGTTTTTATCCATCTCTTCAACCCAAGGTGCATTTTTTTAAAATCCCCTTAAAATTTGACTGCAATGAACTGACTCTTAGTAAAGGCCATGAAGTCCGCCATCAGCCCAATGGGTTTGGGAGGAATATTTCCACTTGAAAGATATTCACCCTGCATTCTCCTTCTTTGCTGTTTCCCCTTTCCCTGCATTTTCCCCCTTCTCTTTTCCCTCCAGCATGTTTTAGATGGACTTGTAATATAGCTGGAGAGTTTCCAAGGGTTTAATTTGGAACCTGATCTATTCCATTTTTTTTCTCAAATGTGTGTTGTGAGGAGGAAGGGCTGAGAGGGAAGGAAATGGAGGCAGGGGAAAAGGAAAGGTCATCTATAGGAATGCAATGGTTGCTTCTCCCGCATTGTGCTGCACCAGGAGGTGGGTGCAAATCAGGGTCCCTGCACCACATAGATCTTAATTTGTTCACTTCAATGAAATTTTTCATGTTGGGAGGAAGGCAATCCTTGGGTGATAAGAAAGGCCCCAAATCAGAGCTTGGAAAGCTTTGGAGCGCAACTTCTGGCACAGTGTTTCTCAACCTTCCTAATGCCACGATCCCTTAATACAGTTTCTCATGTTATGACCCCCAACAACAAAAATTATTTTCGTTGCTGCTTCATAACTGTAATTTTTCTACTGTTATGAATCATCATGTAAATATATGATATGCAAGATACATTTTCATAAACTGGACCAAATTTGGCACAAATACTCAATATGCCCAAATTTGAATACTGGTGGGGTTGGGGGGGATTGATGTTGTAATTATTGGGATTTATAGTTCACCTACACATGAAGATGGAATTGAATCAAACTTGGCACACAGAACTCCCATGACCAACAGAAAATACTGGAAGGGTTTGGTGGGCACTGACCTTGAGTTTTGGAGTTGTAGTTCACCAACTTCCAGACTCAAACAATGATGGACCTTGACCAAACTTGGCACAAATACTCAATATGCCCAGATGTGAACACTGGTGGAGTTTGGGGAAACTAGACCTTGACATTCGGGAGCTGTAGTTGTTGGGATTTATAGTTACCCTTGAACCCCACCAACAATAGAATTGTGCCAAACATCCTACACAGAACCCCCATGAGAAACAGAAAATACTGTTTTCTTATGGTCTTTGGTGACCCCTTTGACTCCTCTTCATGACGCACGCCCCAAGGGTCCCGACCCCCAGGTTGATAAACAATGTTCTAGCATAACCTACCACTCAATCAGATGTCACATGGGTCTTATTCTTCTACACTTTCCATCAATGAGCCAGTGAACTTCTTGATGGTAAGAGTGGTTCAAAATGAAATATGTTGCTGCCTCAGAGTCCAATGGACAGACAACTATCCATACTAGCAAAAAGAGGAAATTTTGCTGTGACCACTATGAGTATCCCAGTAGAAAAGACCAATGTTGAAAGAGACCTCCCAACCTCTGAGGATGCCTGCCATGGACGCAGAGACAAACCTTCAAATAAACTGGTGACAGGGTTGTTGTAGGTTTTCAGGCTGTATGGCCATGTTCTAGAAGTATTCTAGACCTCACAACCTCTGAGGATGCCTGCCATAGATGCAGGTGAAACTTCAGGAGAGAATGCTTCTAGAACATGACCATATAGCCCTAAAAACCTACAACAACCCAGTGATTCCAGCCGTGAAAGACTTCGACAATACATTAAACCTGTGACACTTTACTGTATTGCCCTCCAAACCTGGAGACCAATCAGTAAAAAGGACAGACAGCGCATCCCATTCAAGCAGCCTGCAGATCCTAACCAGCCACAATCTAGACCAATCAATATTCAAGTCAGATTTTTCAATCTGCTGTCAAGGTCCTATAAGCACTTCTGTATGTTTGCACGAAGGCATATCAGTCTTTCGAACGCAAACTCTGCTGATATCCACTTTGGCCAAGGTGAAATAAGCACCTCTGATTTTGCCTTCAACCCATCTGTGTCTCATTCGATCCTTTGGAAGCTGACACACCGGGACCTGAACCCATGGCTCTGGCAGTTGCTGAAATCACTAAACAAAAATATAGAAGACTGGGTGGCTGTGGGGGACTCTCCTACCTCTTTCTATGACCCTCACCATATCTATATAAATAAAAATGTAATGTTCGTTTGTGGGATTAACATAACTCAAAAACCACTGGACAAATTGACACCAAATTTGGACAGCATACACCTAACAACCCAGTGTATGTCCTTCATTCAAAAAAATTTGATTTTGTCATTTAGGAGTTGTAGTTTCTGGGATTTATAGTTCACCTACAATCAAAGAGCATTCTGAATTCCGCCAATGATGGAATTGAACCAAATGGCATACAGGACTCCCATAATCAACAAAAAAACACTAGAAGGGTTTGGTGGGCATTGAACTTGAGTTTGGGAGTTGTAGTTCACCTACATCCAGAGAGCACAGTGGACTGAAACTATGGGGCTGGACCAAACTTGGCACGAATATTCCATATGCCCAAATATGAACACAGATGGGAGTTTGGGGAAATAGACCTTGACATTTGGGAGTTGTAGTTACTGGGATTTATAGTTCACTTACAATCAAAGAGCATTCGGAACCCCACGAATGATAGAAGTGAGGCAAACTTTTCACACAGAACCCCTATGACCAACAGAAAATACTTAAGACCATTCAGTCCAACTCCCTTCACCAAGGCAAGAAAACGTAATCAAATACTGTTCACCCCCAAGCATAAAGAAATTACATATATTAGAAGCCAACACTTTCTCATTACTTTATTTTCCAGATCACCAGACTGGGCCACAGCAAAGTGTGGCAGGGGACGTCTAGTAGAATTATAGAATCATAGAGCTGAAAGGCAGTTCAACAATAGAGAGCATCCTAGAAGTCACTGTGCATCATGAAAACAGGCATCCTTCCATTCGAGTTTTTTTTTGCTAGTGTAGACAAGACCTGCATCTTTGCATTCCCCAAATCTTTGCTCTTTACCATAGTGTGTTCCCATTTTTTGATGTAAGATTTAAAACCCGTTTCAAACTAGAGTGTGTCTGGTAGCAGGCGGTGACCTCCAGCTACCTCTGATGAGAAGGCTCTCCATCCTTCTGCCTCCTTTAGAAACCATGGGATCAGGTCTTCCAAGCAGTTGATATTGGCCACCCCGATTTCCAGATTAAAACAATATATGACCCAATCTCACCCACTGCTTCTTGACGCTGGTAATTACCCAAGAATGGAGGCCTCTGTGTGTCTTGGAGGGGCCTCAAAGGCCTGTGGTGATCCCACACAGGAACATGCAAGAGTTGTGGGGTCCGCTCAACTTTCGGACGCGCTGCAGCTGCCAGCCTGCGATTTCCTATTAATGTGACACTATTATTACCCACTTACCAAATGCTTCCTGCAGCTGGGCCTTGCCAGGAAAGGGCCCCGTGTGAGATAACAGCCAAGGCTTCCCCACCCAATGGAGGAAGGGGCTTCGCAAAGGGTTCTCCCATTGCTCCGCCACCACCGAAAAGCTGCCTTTTGCAGCAGGATGCATTGGACTTTCCATCATCTTCCTGTCGCCTCCTCCTGTTTTGGGTGGAGCTGGGAATGGAGGTGATGTCACTGTGATCCAACCCCAAAGTCGTCGGGCGGTGAAGTATCTGTCATAACAAGCGTGTGAACGAACAGGCCGCCTTGCAGCATCCCAGTGCCTAGCTTCTCCAAGTGAAGAAGCCAGACTTAACCTTGGCACAATTTTATGGCTCCTTTGCTCATTCTCTCTTCATCTCATTCTCTTCCATGCACAGATATTGCATACCATAGAATCATGGAACCTTAGAGATGGAAGAGACCCCAAAGGCCATCCAGTCCAACACAAAACACTAAGGCTGGGCGGTTTCGTTTCGTTAATTCGTAATTCGTTAAAAATTCGTTTTTTTTTGTTAACGAAGCGATAACGAACCATTCTGGAGCAGCTTAAAAACGAAACGAATTTTTCAATTCGTTTCGTAAATGCTTCATATTTCGTTATGTATTCGTTTCGTTATTGGTTTGAGGTCGTTTCGTTATTATTTCCGCATGTCTGGGGCAAGTTTTATAGTTGTTTTTTGTTTAATTAGTGAAAAAAATTATAATATCACACCAACAGTCAACAACAGAGGGAGAGGGAAGCTTCAGAAGTTTTTTTAGCGTATTGCGCGATCGCGGCCGCCATTAACGAATCGATTCGTTATTGTTTCGTTATCGATTATTGTTTTGTAATTTTTTTACCATTTACGAAATTTCGTAAATATCGAACTTTTTTTTAAAAAAAAATTCGGAATTCTTTTAAATATCGAAACGCAAAAAACCCCAAAAACGAATCGATTTTAGAAACAAATTTTTCCGTTGTTACCCAGGCCTACTAAATAATACAAGACTTTTGTAGATTTTTTGGGCTGTACAGCCATGTTCTAGAAGCATTCTCTCCTGACATTTCGCTTGCATCTATGGCAGGCATCCTCAGAGGTTGTGAGACCTCTAGAATGCTTCTAAACCATGGCCATACAGCCAAAAAAACCTACAACAACCCAGTGACTCCAGCCATGAAAGCCTTCAACAATGCAATCAAAGCCCTCACAGCAGATGACCACCCAAGCTTTGCTTATGAGGTCCAGAGAAGAAAGGAGATTCCACTAGACTCTCAGGCAGCATATTCTAACTTAATATCATAGACTGGATCCTCAGTTATCATCCAGTCCAATTCCCTCCTGCCACGTAGGAAGATACAATCAAAGCATTCCTGACAGATGGCCACTCAAACTCCAGAGAAGGAGAATCCACCAGAGGGACGCCTGGCTTGAGAGCAGTAAGTGTGAAAAAGATCTTGGAGTCCTTGTGAACATGAGGAAGAACTTCCTGACTGTGAGAGCCGTTCAGCAGTGGAACTCTCTGCCCTGGAGTGTGGTGGAGGCTCCTTCTTTGGAAGCTTTTAAACAGAGGCTGGATGGTCATCCGTCAGGGGTGATTTGAATGCAATAGTCCTGCTTCTTGGCAGGAAGTTGGACTGGATGGCCCATGAGGTCTCTTCCAACTCTTTGATTCTATGATTCTATTCTATGATTCTACCAGACCGCCAGACAGCATATTCCACTGTCAAACAATCAGACCACAGTTCTTAATATTTAGGTGGAAACTTTTCCTGCAGCTTGAATCCATTGCTTGGTTGTGGCCCAGTCTCTGGAGAATGAGAAAGCAAGCTTGATCCCTCCTCAATATGCCCTCCTTTCAAATGTTTAAACATACCTCTCATATCCCCTCCTCTTAGCCTTCTTTCCCCCCCCCCCCCAAGCCAAACAAGCCCAGCTCCCTCAGACATTCATCATAGGGGTTGACTTCCAAACATTTGATCATTATGGTCTTCCATCTCTGTACACCATCTTGTCAATATCCTTCTTGAATTGTTCTGGCCAGAACTGGACACAGTCTTATTCCAGTCGAGGTCTGACCAAAGCAGAAAAGAGTGGAACGATGACTTCTCTCAATCTCAACACTATACAGCCTAGAATCTGCCTAGAATTGCTCCTGCTGCATCGTACTGTTGACTCATGTCCAACTTGTGGTCTAGTAAGATGGACCACAGGTTGGAGACCACTGGTCTAGATTAAAGGAAGTCATGGTCACATTCTATTTGGTTTGGGTCAGAAAAATTAAGGTAAAAAATGAAATGCATAGATATGTTGAGACCTGTCTGGACAACAGTCCATGTCTTGTCCAACAGACCATGCTGTCCAACAGTCTTGGACAGCATTGGCTCTCAAAGTGACCCCTTTAAGGTGGAATCAGGTATCAAACAGGGATGTGTTATTGCCCCAACCTTAGTCTTCATCTTCGTCACTAAGATACTGCACATTGTTGATGGGAAGCTTCCCACCGGAGTGGAAATCATCTATCGGACAAATGGCAAGCTATTTAACCTTAGCAGTCTGAAACCCAAACCAAGGTCAGGACATCATTTGTTATAGAACTCCAATATACTGATGATAATGTAGTCTGTGCACATTCAGAAGAAGACTTACAAGCCACTCTAAACACCTTTGCAGAAGCATATAAAAAGTTCAGCCTCTCACTGAACATCAAGAAAACCAAAGTGCTCTTCCAGCAGTCATGAGCCAATCCCTCTGCAATGCAGCAAAATGGTGTAAAATTAGAAAATGTTGACCATTTCCTCTCCCTTGGCAGCCACCTCTCCACCAAAGTCAACACTGACACTGAAATACAACACTGCCTGAGCTCTGTGAGTGCAGCATTTTTCTGAATGAAGCACAGAGAGTTTAAGGACCGGGACATCCGTAGTACAAAGGTACTTGTTTATAAAGCTATTGTCCTCCCAACCCTGCTATATGCCTGCAAGACATGGACTGTCTACAGACATCACTCTCAACTCCAGGAACAATTTCATCAACGTTGCCTCTGAAAAATCCTGAAAATCTCTTGGGAAGACAAGTGAACAAATGTCAGTGTGTTGGAAGAAGAAAAAGACCACCAGCATTGAAGCAATGGTCCTACGCCATCAACACTGCTGGACTGCCCATGTTGTCCTAATGTCCGATCACTGTCTCCCAAAGCAGTTACTCTCCTCCAAACTCAAGAACGGAAAATGGAATGTTGGAGGACAGAAAAGGAGATTTAAAGATGAGCTTAAAACCAACCTTAAAAACTGTGGCATAGACACTGAGAACTGGAAAGACCTGGCCCTTGAGCACTCTAACTGGAGGTCAGCTGTGACCAACAGTGCTGCAGAATTCGAAGAGGCACAAATGGAGGGTGAAAGAGAGAAACATGCTAAGAGGAAGACGTGTCAAGCCAACCCTGACTGAGACCACCTTCCATCTGGAAACCAATGTCCTCACTACGGGAGAACATGTGGATCAAGAATAGGGCTCCATAGCCAGCTACGGACCCACCGTCAAGACACTCCACTTGGAGGACCATCATCCTTGAGCTACGAGGGATCACCTAAGTAAAGTAACTAAGTAAGGTCCCTGGTCAAAAAAAGGTTGGGAACCACGAATCTTGACACTATGTCCTTATGGATGCTGCCTTGAATCCTCATAGGAGTTCATGTTTTGCAGACTTTTGATCATCCTGGTTGTTCTCCTCCCAACCTGATATCTGCTGGTCTTCCTTCAAAACATGAACTTATCCCTATTTTCCTTGGATGTTGAAATTAGATGTGAGTTGTCATCTTCAGGATTATATGCAACCCTAGACCAGAGCTGAGCATTAATGGATAGCCAGAACAATTTCTGAAATCATTCCATTGGTCTATTATTAAAACTGTGGTTCATTTCCAATGCATGAAGTTCTAACATCCCAAAGCATTTGATTCCTCTTTGATGTTGGTCAGAGAAATTGGACCAACTCTAAGATGCATAGTCCATTGGAGGAAGACTTTCCATCTATGCTATCAAACCTTAAATATGTCCATTGTGGACTGTAAAAAGGAGGGGGGGGGGGAGAGAAGCACACCCGCCGCCTGCCATGATATCATAATGTTCCACTAGAAGCCTGACAAAACCTATTAAGGGTCTTGCCCTATAGCACGATCTCCACCTAAAATCCTCCCTTTCCCCCGAGTCTTTGGGTACATTTTGTCTTGTGGTTGTCTGGTATTGCTGCAGAAAAAAAGATGGGAAATTTATACTCCAAACAACAGAGAAAAAAGCATTATCTCTCATTATTATTTCATTATATGGAAATTAAGGACATTCCTAGAAAGGTTGTAAAAGAAAGGTTGTAAAAGAGCTGTATGATATCACCAAGATGGAAACACAATGGAAACGGAACAGAATTGATGCTGGAAGCAATTTGAGGTGTTAACTCACAATTGCGTTGTGTTAATATGCGGTCTATTCAGCCAAGGATGTAGACATCCGTCTTCTTTGTGGGATTTATGGGCCCAGAGACGACGAGAAATTCCGTTCCCATCGATTGACCATTTTCTTGCCATCTTGATCCCATATTCTTAAGCTTGGGCAACATCAATTAGACAGAGAAATAAAAGGAAACACCCTTTAATATGAAGGAAGGGGGGAAAGGAATGCATAAGTCACAATTTCCAGGATAGATGTGATTAATATTTGTTTATCTACGCAGATGTTCTGGAAAGATTTCTTTTGAGTACCACGTAGGGATATGAAGACATTTTGGAAATATTATTTTTGTCCTGAAGCAAAAAACAATTGGAATCACATTGGTGAATATTCCAAAGTATTCAAACATTGAACGAGCAAGACATCCCTATAGAGCAGGCATGGGCAAACTTGGGCCCTCCAGGTGTTTTGACTTCAACTCCCACAATTCCTAACAGCCTACTGGCTGTTAGGAATTGTGGGAGTTGAAGTCAAAAACACCTGGAGGGCCCAAGTTTGCCCATGCCTGCTCTAGAGGATTCACCTAATCCCAGAATCCCATTGAACTGAAAGCAGTACCAAAGTGCTATATATGGATAGACAGGGCTGGCTCAATAACTAAAGCCAGAGAATCTCAGAGTCCCATAGTCTAAAGACATATCCAAGTGCCATAAGTGGGTAGACAGGGCCAACTGACCCTATGACTAAGTCTAGAGCAGCGTTTCTCAACTTGGGGGTCGGGACCCTTGGGGAAGGGTCATGAGGGAATGTCAGAGGGGTCACCAAAGACCATCAGAAAATACTATTTTCTGTTGGTCATGGAGATACTGTGTGGGAAGTCTGGTCCAATTCTATTATTGGTGGGGTTCAGAATGCTCTTTGAATGTAAGTGAACTATAAATCCCACCAACTACAACTCCTAAATATCAAGGTATATGTTCCCCAAACTCTACCAGTGTTCACATTTGGGCATATTGAGTATCCGTACCAAGTTTGGTCCTGATCCAACATTGTTTGAGTCCACAGGGCTTTCTGGGTGTAGTTGAAATGTATTGCCGGTCATGTTGGTCGCAGGGGGCTTCTTCTTCCCAGAAGTCCCCTGCATAGGGGAAGTTTTTCCCACCCATTGGCCGGCTGGCCAACCAGCAGCCAGCCCGTCACGGCCAGCTGATTGGCCAGGGCCGGCCTCCTCCCTCCGTCCAGCAGCCCTTATAGGGCTGTCCTGCACACGTGCAGGCACTGTGCCTGCTTCAACTTGCCATCCCACCCTCCCTGCATGCCCATTTGGTTTCATTATTGTTAACATTGGTTGGTTTTTGTTATCCTGTCACAACTCTCCTTGGCGTGTGGCATGGGCCCTGGATCTGGTTTTCTTCCCCCACCCAGTGCATGGGGAGGGAATGTCCGGTGGTCCCCAGGGGTGCCGAGTAATCTCAGCCCAGTATTGTGCCAGTGGCACCCTGATGTGTTTAGCGGTATCGGTCAGCAGTGGGCTGACTGATCTTAATCCAGAACCCATGCATGGCTGCCAACCTTTTCAGTTCCTGTAATCAATAAATGAGTTGTGGCCATTTGCTTCCCATCTCAGTGTGTGCTTGTCTTTTCTGGTTGCTAGCGGGAGGCGTGTCGCACATCCACACGCAACTACAACTCCCAAATTCAAGGTCAATGCCCACCAAACCCTTCCAGTGTTTTCTCTTGGTCATGGGAGTTCTGTGTGACAAGTTTGGATCAATTCCATTGGTGGAGTTCAGCTACGCTCTTTGATTGTACTCTCTAAGCAACTATGCTCTTGGTTGGCACTGATCATAGAGAGGTCTATGACTCTATAATTCTATATGGTGTGGGTCATAGAAAGAGGTAGGAGAGAATCCTAGGGCCACGCAGTCCTCTATACTTTTGTCAACTGCAAGAACCATGGGTTTGGTTTCCGGTGTGTCCACTCCCAAAGGATCAAATGAGACACAGATGGGTTGAAGGCAAAATCAGAGGTGCTTATTTCACCTTGGTCAAAGTGGATGTCAGCAGAGTTTGCACTCCAAAGACTGATATGCCTCAGTACAAACAAAGAGCATAGATCAAACTGCATTATATGGCAGTCTAGATGGGGACAAGGATGTTCTTGGAGCATTTCCCTAGATGTGATTCATTGGGTGTTCCAACTGCAAAAAGCACCTCTCGCAAAGTTGATGATCTTAGAAAGGGTCATATGGGAGAAAATGGTCTTCAGGCAACCTGGAACTGAACCGTAGAAGGAAAGGCTCAGACACTGGGGTTGGGACATGCTTAGCTGTAAAGGACATGTGAGTGCTGGTGTCTCACCAAATTACAACCTTCAGGATTCCATAGCATTGAGCCAGGGCAGTTCACATAGTGGCAAACAGCATTAATTCTACCATGCAGATCAGGCTTGGGCAAACTTTGACCCTCCAGATGTTTTGGACATCAACTCCCACAATTCCTAACAACCGGTAGATGGTTTGCCGTGAGTTTTACAGGCTGTATAGCCATGTTCCAGAAGCATTTTCTCCTGACATTTCACCCACATCTATGGCAGGCAGTTCTTAAACATCTATGGCAGGCAGTTTGAAAGTTCTTAAATTTGCACCACCAGAACTTTAGCATCACTTTAGAAGCAAAGCACCAGCTTTAGATACACTTTAGAAGCAAAGCAGCAGCTTTAGAAACATTTTAGATGCAAAGCAGCAGCTTTAGAAACACTTTAGAAGCAAACTAGCACCTTTAGCAACACCACTTTAGCAACACTTTAGAAGCAAAGCACCAGCTTTAGTAACACTTTAGAAGCAATGCACCGGCTTTAGAAACACTTTAGAAGCAAAGCACCAGCTTTAGAAACACTTTAGAAGCAATGCACCAGCTTTAGAAACACTTTAGAAGCAAAGCACCAGCTTTAGAAACACTTTAGAAGCAATGCACCAGCTTTAGAAACACTTTAGAAGCAATGCACCAACTTTAGAAACACTTTAGAAGCAAAGCACCAACTTTAGAAACACTTTAGAAGCAAAGCACCAGCTTTAGAAACACTTTAGAAGCAATGCACCAGCTTTAGAAACACTTTAGAAGCAAAGCACCAGCTTTAGAAACACTTTAGAAGCAAAGCACCAGCTTTAGAAACACTCTAGAAGCAAACTAGCAGCTTTAGCAACACCACTTTAGCAACACTTTAGAAGCAAAGCACCAACTTTAGAAACACTTTAGAAGCAAAGCAGCAGCTTTAGCAACACTTTAGAAGCAAAGCACCAACTTTAGCAACACTTTAGAAGCAATGCACCAGCTTTAGAAACACTTTAGAAGCAAAGCACCAGCTTTAGAAACACTTTAGAAGCAAAGCACCCGCTTTAGCAACACTTTAGAAGCAAAGCACCCGCTTTAGCAACACTTGAGAAGCAAAGCACCAACTTTAGCAACACTTTAGAAGCAAAGCACCAACTTTAGAAACACTTTAGAAGCAAAGCAGCAGCTTTAGCAACACTTTAGAAGCAGAGCACTAGCGCCCCTAGTTTTGTAAGTACTCTAGAACCATTTAGAACCATGGATTGCCATGCCTAATGTCCAGGATGGGAGAAAGATATCTCATCTAGTTGAGGCAAGTGTGGATGTTGCAATTGGCCTTTGACAGCACAGCCGGTAAGCTGTTAGAAATGGTGGGAGTTGAAGTCCAAAACACCTGGAGGGCTGAAGTTTGCCCATGCCTGTTGTAGATGCACCGTCAGATCTTCCTCCACAATGTGTGGGAGATTCTTGCCTGCCTATCTCACGGATCGGAGGAAGATTGAGTCATCCTTCATCTCCATTGTTCGTTCCCTCAAGACAACTTCTCGATCCACTTTCTTCCAGCTCCGTCCACCCCAAATGACCAGGAAACAGCATGGAAAGAGACAGATTTATGAAGCCAAGCCATCCTTGGCAAGACAACACTTGGCTGAATATCCTCAGGAGCTTCGCGATGCTCACCATCTCTGGTTACGGACTTCGTGATGAATTCTTATTGCTTGTTTCACGAGAGACAATAACTATCACGGTTCTCATTCTTTCACTGCCTCGATGAAAAGAGTATGTATCTATGTATGGCTTATTCAGACTCAAAATGACACCCCACCTCCTTTTCCCCCCTTGTTTCACTTGGGAAGAGGCCTGACGTAGTCATTAAGCAGATGATGATGTGACTTTGGAGATGCCTCCCAAAGTCCTTCTACCCGGTTGAAATCTAATAGATGGGAAGCAGCTTGGATCCCCTCCAGATCATAAGGTTTGCATGATTTAATACCTCATTATTCTGCATTGGAGGAGCTACATTTTATGTCCATCTTGGAACAATGGAGATAAACAATGTTAGCTTGGAAGGGGATGGATCCCGCTTTTTTGCTGATGGGTGCAATATTAATCTGCAACAAGAATGTCCATGTATGGTCGAAGGCTTTCATGGCTGGAATCACTGGGTTGTTGTAGGTTTTTTGGGCTATAAGGCCAAGTTCTAGAAGCATTCTCTCCTGATGTTTCCCCTGCATCTATGGCAAGCATCCTCAGAGGTTGTGAGGATACATCCTACCTCTGTTCATGCCCAGCGTTTATTTTAAAATTTTAACTATTACATCTGGCCTGGCAATAGGTTTTTAAATTTCTGCATGTTATTGTCTATATGTGAGTTATATTAATTGTATTCTAGGGAAGTAATGCTACCCCTCTATTCTGTTTTGGTTAGACCACATCTGGAATATTGTGTCCAGTTCTGGGCACCACAATTCAAGAGAGATATTGACAAGCTGGAATGTGTCCAGAGGAGAGCGACTAAAATGATAAACGGTCTGGAGAACAAGCCCTATGAGGAGCGGCTTAAGGAGCTGGGCATGTTTAGCCTGAAGAAGAGAAGGCTGAGAGGGGATATGATAGCCATGTATAAATATGTGAGAGGAAGCCACAGGGAGGAGGGAGCAAGCTTGTTTTCTGCTTCCTAGGAGACTAGGATGCAATGGAACAATGGCTTCAAACTACAAGAGAGGAGATTCCATCTGAACATGAGGAAGAACTTCCTGACTGTGAGAGCCG
Source organism: Anolis sagrei ordinatus (assembly GCF_025583915.1). NCBI lineage: Eukaryota > Metazoa > Chordata > Lepidosauria > Squamata > Anolidae > Anolis > Anolis sagrei. The sequence continues at coordinate 129,471,199 of NW_026847660.1, read as the reverse complement.
TTCAGCAGTGGAACTCTCTGCCCCAGAGTGTGGTGGAGGCTCCTTCTTTGGAAGCTTTTAAACAGAGGCTGGATGGCCATCTGTCAGGGGTGATTTGAATGCAATATTCCTGCTTCTTGGCAGGGGGTTGGACTGGATGGCCCATGAGGTCTCTTCCAACTCTTTGATTCTATGATTCTATGTTTTATTTGCTTATTGCTTGTTGTTTTTATTGATGTGTTGTTGGGCTTGGCCTCATGTAAGCCGTATAAATAAATTATTATTATTATTATTATTATTATTATTATTATTATTATTATTATCAAGTCCTCTAACAACCTTCTCTTACGGAGGCTAAACACTCCCTAAATTGCTCCTTATGGTTTCCAGACCTTTGGCCATTTTGATCACCCTCTTTTGGTTACATGGAGGTCACATTCGATTGTGCTTCCAGACGCACACCTGACCATGCATGCCATTGTCCTCACCAAAAATGTTGCACTCACAACACATTTAATGCACAAACCCACCTTGAGAGATTCAGGACATAGAAATGTCATGCAAGTGTCTCTAGATCAGTGTTTCTCAATCTGGTGGTCGAAACCCCGGGGGAGGTGGGTCATGTGGAGGTGTCAAAGACCATCAGAAAAAACACAGTATTTTCTATTGTTCTTGGGGCTTCTGTGTGTAACGTTTAGCCCAATTCGATCATTGATGGGGTTCAGAAAGCTCTTTGGTTGTAGGTGAACTATAAATCCCAGCAACTACAATTCTCAAATGTCAAGGACTATTTTCCCAAAACTCCACCAGTTCACATTTGAGCATATTAAGGATTCTTAACAAGTTTGGTCCAGATCCATCATTGTTTGAGCCCACAGTGCACTCTGGATGTAGGTGAACTACAACTCCAAAACTCAAGGTCAGTGCCCATCAAACCCTTCCACTATTTTCTGTTGGTCATGGGAGAAATGTGTGCCAAGTTTGATTCAATTCCATCACTGGTGGAGTTCAGAATGATCTTTGATTGTAGATGAACTATAAATCCCAGCAACAGCAACTCCCAAATGACAAAATCAATTCCCCTCTGCAACCCCAAAAGTATTTAAATTTGGGCATATAGAATCTGGGGAGCTGTGTGTGAGCTTCTGCTGTCAGCCCCAGCTTCTGCCAATCTAACAGTTCGAAAACCTGCAAACCTGAGTAGATCAATAGGTACTGCTCTGGTGAGAAGGTAATGGCGCTCCATGCAGTTATGCCAGCCACATGACCTTGGAGGTGTCTATGGACAACACCAGCTCTTTGGCTTAGAAATGGAGATGAGCACCAACCCCCAGAGTCGAACACGACTGGACTTAATGTCAGGGGGAAACCTTTACCTTTTTATGGGGTATTTGTGCCAAATTTGGTCCAGTGAATGAAAATACATCCTGCATATCAGATATTTACATTACAATTCCTAAAAGTAGGAAAATTACAGTTATGAAGTAGCAACGAAAATAATGTTATGGTTGGGGGTCACGACAACATGAGGAACTGGATTAGGGGTTGTGGCATTAGAAAGGTTGAGAAACACAAGTCTAGGTTCAGGAAGCTGGATACATTTAGCTTGGAAAAGAGGACACGAGAGCCATGTTTAAATACTTGAAGATGGGACAAGATGGTTTTCTCCTGCTCTAGGCATGGAGTAATGCATTCAAACTTCAGGAAAAGAGCTTCCATTTAAACATCAGGAACAACTTCCCAACATTAAGACCTATTTGACAGTGGCATATGCTGCCCGGGGATCAGGTGGAGCCTCCTTCTCTGAAGGTTTGTAAACAGAGTTGGATGGCCATCTTTTGGGACTGCATGGATTGTGCCTTCCCGCGTGACAGAATGGGGTTAGACAAGATGGCCCTTGGTGACTCTTCCAACTGTATGATTCTATGGTCCTCATGTCCCAAGCTGCAATATCTGAAAGAATCCCTAGAATGTTGTAGACTACTCAGTCAACTCTAGAAAAATGGAAGAGGTTTGTGGTTGGGACACGGTTTGTATGGTGTGAGGCAAGGAGAAAGGCCAAAACATCCATCAAGGAGTTAGTGAGGGAATGCATGCTCTGGGAAGATGTCAGTTTCTCAAACCAAAAGTATGTATCATTCTAAAAAAGGCAAAGAATCCCCAGCCGCCATCCGGTAACAATTTTGATGCTGGAAGCCAACAGGCATCCTTTTCTGCTTGGTTGCTCCAAACCACAGCAGGACAGTTCTCCATTCCAGAGCTGGAGACCTAGCAAAGGAGCAAAGTCACATCTGTTTTCATGTGCATGGTCCATGTTTCTTGCAAGGGGTTGTCCCTTTGCTGTGGTCTCTTCGTTAAGATAATGCCCTCTCCAAAGAGGCTTATCTGGTACCGGCACCGTTTATCTTTCCAGGTCTGAGCAAAGACTTTCATAGAATCATAGAATCAAAGAGCTGGAAGAGACCTCATGGGCCATCCAGTCCAACCCCATTCTGCCAAGAAGCAGGAATATTGCATTCAAATCACCCCTGACAGATGGCCATCTAGCCTCTGTTTAAAAGCTTCCAAAGAAGGAGCCTCCACCACACTCCGGGGCAGAGAGTTCCACTGCTGAACGGCTCTCACAGTCAGGAAGTTCTTCCTCATGTTCAGATGGAATCTCCTTTCTTGTAATTTGAAGAATTGTTCCGTTTCCTTTTCTTCCAGATTCCTGGATTTTAAATTTAAATGACCAGAGAAGCAGATGGCGAAAACAGAAGAACTGTCCATCAATGCTTAACATTAGCCTGAAGAAGAGAAGGCTGAGAGGAGACATGATAGCCATGTATAAATATGTGAGGGGAAGTCCTAGGGAGAAGGGAGCAAGCTTGTTTTCTGCTTCCCTGGAGACTAGGACGCAATGGAGCAATGGCTTCAAACTACAAGAAAGGAGATTCCACCTGAACATTAGGAAGAACTTCCTGACAGTGAGAGCCGTTCAGCAGTGGAACCCTCTGCCCTGGAGTGTGGTGGGGGCTCCTTCTTTAGAGGCCTTTAAACAGGGGCTGGATGGCCATCTGTCAGGGGTGATTTATATGCAATATTCCTGCTTCTTGGCAGAATGGGGTTGGACTGGATGGCCCATGAGGTCTCTTCCAACTCTATGATTCCATGATTCTATTATTCTAAATGACCAGCCACTGCCAAAAGGGGCAGAGAATTTCATCTACGCCGATGATTATGCCATCACCACTCAAGCAGGGAGCTTTGAAATGGCTGAACAAAGCTTTTGGTGCTCTTACTGCCTATTACAGGAAAAACTAACTGATTCCTCATCCATCTAAAACACAGATGTATGCATTTTATCTTAAGAACAGATAAGCATCTCGATCTCTGAGGATGATCTGGGAAGGAATCCCACTGGAGCATTGCAGCACACCCAAATACCTGGGAGTTACCCTAGACTGTGCTCTAACTTGCAACAACCACTGCTTAAATATCAAGCAAAAGGTGGGTGCTAGAAATAATATCGTATGAAAGTTGACTGGCACAACCTGGGGATCACAACCAGACACAGTGAAGACATCGGCTCTTGCATTTTGCTACTCTGTTTCTGAATATGCATGCGAAGTGTAATGCATTGCACCACATTAAAACAGTGGATGTGGCTCTTAATGAGATGTGCCACACTATCACAGCATGTCTACAGAATTATTTTAAATATATATGTGCTATTTTGATTTTTTATGCTTATTGTTGTTGTTCATTCATTCAGTCGTCTCCGATTCTTTGTGACCTCATGGACCAGTCCACACCAGAGCTCCCTGTTGGCTGTCACCACCCCCAGCTCCTTCAAGGTCAATCCAGTCACTTAAAGGATACCATCCATCCATCTTGCCCTTGGCTGGCCCCTCTTCCTTTTTCCTTCCATTTTCCCCAGCATCATTGTCTTCTCTAAGCTTTCCTGTCTTTTCATTCTATGGCCAAAGTACTTCATCTTGGCCTCTACTATTCTTCCCTCCAATGAAGTATGGACTGGTTGGATCTTCTCGCTGTCCAGGGCACTCTCAGAACTTTCCTCCAACACCACAGTTTAAAAGCTTATATTGCTTTGTTAATGTTATGTTTATGTTGTTTATTCTGTATGTATTGATGATGTTACTTGCAAACTGCTCTGAGTCCCCTTGGGGAGGTAGAGCAGTATATAAATAAAGTGTTGTTGTTGTTGTTGTTGTACACCCCACACCAATGGAGAAATTACACTGTTTAGTTAGTACTGCACCACCTGACATCCACTGGGAAGTAGCAGCCAACAATGAAAGGACCCAGGCAGTGACCTCTCCAGCCCATCCTCTGTTTGGATATCAGCCAGCATGCCAATGCCTTAAATCAAGAAACAACGTCCTAAGATCAAGAGAGATACTCGCAGGGACACCTCAGCAAGCAAGAATCCAAAAGCGGCAGGTTAAAACCCAGCACTTTAATCAGTGGCTGAGACTGGATGAGAAACTCCCTCCTGGGCACACAGAAGGCTGGGCAACCTGGAAGGTGCTGGGCAGGCTGTACTCTGGCACCACGAGATGCAGAGCTAACCTTAAGAAATGGGGCCACAAAGTGGAGAAGAGCAAACCACAGACCACCTACTGTAATGCAACCTGAGTAGTGCCACATGCACAATGGAGGACCTTCTCACAGCCACACCAGAGGTATTCCAAGTGGCCAGCTTCTGGACATATAGCATAATATCAAGTTTTTTCTTAACTTTGTGTTTTAAATGCATTTAACTGTACCTTCAACTCGCCTCTGAAATGATAAATAAATAAATGGAAAACACCTATGTCAACATAGGCTAGTAGATTTCTATTTTCTCCATTGCATATTCTTTTTCCTTTCATGGTGGAAGAGCAAGAGTGTCTCTGAGCGATTTTGCCCGAGGTCACGCATCCAGATCCTGTCATTCTTTCCCCAGCTTTGCAGAGATACGGAAAGAATGAGAAAGCTCATTAGGCCACGGAGAGAGGGTGCTTTCCTCTTGTTTTGCTTGTCTCCATCAGATTCCTCCTTGGTCAATCCCTTGTTTAAAGGTCAGCCATCCTCACCTGGCGAGGTTTCCGGAGACACAATTCATTTCAGCGGCTCGGAAAGCTGTGCCTCGGCCGCACAGCTAATCCACCCAAAGGACACACAGGAGGAAAGGCTTAAGCAACCGAGTGTCAATTTTTGAAAGGGCAGACACCATGGAAGTGCAAAAGATTGGACCTGTTTACGCAGAAGGTGCTCCCACTCAAAAACGATGTATTTCAGCATCCCGGAAAGGTGCACAGCTGGACATGCATGTAAGCAAAATGGAAATGCCTTGAGGATTTCCAAAAGGTTGGGAAATCCCTGCCATCTTCCAAACCTATTTCTCAGTAGCGGCTGAACAGAATGAGATGAGCTGACCTTTATCCAGGCAATTGGTGGAGTGTTTGCGGATCACAGGGGATAAAAGGCTCTGAGGAAATGCAAAGCTCTCATTATGAGCGATGCCGGAGAAACCCATAGACAACAGCTGCGAGTTGGAAAAAGTAGAGGCGGAGCAGGGTTTGTTGAGCAGAGGTTTCCTGCTCCGAAACATTTCTTGTCTATCTGCAGCAGTGTTTCTCAACCTGGGGGTCGGGACCCCTGGAGGGGTCGCGAGGGGGTGTCAGAGGGGTCGCCAAAGACTATAAGAAAACAGTATTTTCTGTTGATCATGGAGGTTCTGTGTGGGATGTTTGTCCCAATTCAATCATTGCTAGGGTTCAGAATGCTCTTTGATTGTAGGTAAACAATAAATCCCAGCAACTACAACTCCCAAATGTCAAGGTCTATTTCCCCCAAATTCCACCAGTGTTCACATTTAGGCAAGTTGAGTATTTGTGTCAAGTTTGGTCCAGATCCATCATTGTTTGAGTCTACAGTGCTCCCTGGATGTAGGTGAACTACAACTCCCAAACTCAAGGTCAATACCCACCAAACCCTTCCAATCTGTCTGCCAAGATTGGTTCAATTCCATCGTTGGTAGAGTTCAGAGTGCTCTTTGAGTGTAGGTGAACTATAAACCCCAATAACTACAACTCCCAAATGTCAAGGTCTGTTTTGCCCAAACTCCACCAGGGCTCACATTTGAGCATATGGAATAGTGTGTCAAGTTTGGTCCAGATGCATCATTGTTTTCCACAGTGCTCTCTGGATGTAGGTGAACTACAACTCCAAAACTCAAGGTCAATGCCCACCAAATCCTTCCAGTATTTTCTGTTGGTCATGGGAGTTCTGTATGCCAAGTTTGGTTCAATTCCATCATTGGTGGAGTTCAGAATGCTCTTTGATTGTAGCTGAACTATAAATCCCAGCAACTACAACTCCCACAGGACAAAATGTGGACAATTTCAATAGAAAGGAGGAAACCATGAAAATGAACAAAGTCTGGCTACCAGTATTAAAAAACACTAAAATTACAACAGCACAACAAGACAGAAGAAACAAACAAGGACATCTAATCACCTCTCAACAAAAGTTTGCCCCAGGCACTATCAGGCCATTATATGCTAATCAAGTTGGTCAGTTGAAACATTCACACCTAGCTCCAGCAGACAAGAGTCCTTTGTCTCACCCTGGTCATTCCACAGATATATAAACCAATTTTCCTAGTTCCAACAGACCTCACTCCCTCTGAGGATGCTTGCCATAGATGCAGGCGAAACGTCAGGAGAAATGCCTCTAGAACATGGCCATATAGCCTGAAAAAACCTACAACAACCCATCTAGAATAGACTCATCAAATTCTATAACTATAGTAGATCCCCCAGGTCCATCGACTCCAATGCCATTCTGCCAGGTAGGAAGACACAACCCCATCCCTCCTGACAGATAGCCACCCAGTCTTAGAAACCTTAACATAAAGGGGACTCCACCAGATTCCCAAGAAGCATATTCTATTGCCGAACAGCTGTTACCCTTATGAAGTTCTTCCTAACGTTTAGGTGGAGCCTCTTCTCCTGAAATTTGAATCCATTGCTCCTTTGGGTCTTAGTCTCTGGAGCAGCAGGAAACAAGTTTGCCTCCTACTCAGTGGGACATAATTTCAAATATATGTATGTATGTCTCCCATGTCACCTCTTGGAGTCACTCCAAGAGTCACTCTGGGAGTCACTCTGGACCGTGCTCTGACCTACAAGAAGCACTGCCTGAACATCAAGCAAAAAGTGGGTGCTAGAAACAATATCATACGAAAGCTAACTGGCACAACCTGGGGATCACAACCAGACACAGTGAAGACATCTGCCCTTGCGCTGTGCTACTCTGCTGCTGAGTATGCATGCCCAGTGTGGAACACATCTCACCACGCTAAAACAGTGGATGTGGCTCTTAATGAGACATGCCGCATTATCACGTGGTGTCTGCACCACTGGAGAAATTACACTGTAGCCGGTATTGCACCACCTGACATCTGCTGGGAAGTAGCAGCCAATAGTGAAAGGACCAAGGCAGAGACATCTCCAGCTCATCCCCTGTTTGGGTATCAGCCAGCATGTCAACGACTTAAATCTAGAAATAGTTTTCTAAGATCTACAGAGACACTCGCTGGAACACTCCAGCAAGCGAGAGTCCAAAAGTGGCAGACTCAAACCCAGAACCTCAATCAATGGCTGATACCAGATGAGAGACTCCCCCCTGGGCACACAGAAAACTGGGCAACTTGGAAGGCGCTGAACAGACTGCGCTCTGGCACCACGAGATGCAGAGCCAGTCTTAAGAAATGGGGCCACAAAGTGGAATCCACGACATGCGAGTGTGGAGAGGAGCAAACCACTGACCACCTGCTGCAATGCAACCTGAGCCCTGCCACATGCACAATGGAGGACCTCCTTGCGGCAACACCAGAGGCACTCCAAGTGGCCAGATACTGGTCAAAGGACATTTAATCAACTACCAAGCTTGCAAATTCTGTGTTTTGTTTGTTTGTTTGTTTTTGTTTTGTTTGTTTGTTAAAAATATAATACAAATGTCTGGTTGCTGATGACACAATAAATAAATAAATAAAATAAATAATGTCACCTCTTCATCTTCAGATATGAAGATACAGAATGGGGGATGCCTGGCTCAATAGCAGTACGTGTGAAAAAGATCTTGGAGTCCTCGTGGACAACAAGTTAAACATGAGCCAACAATGTGATGTGGCAGCAAAAAAAATCCAATGGGATTTTGGCCTGCATCAATAGGAGTCTAGTGTTGAGATCCTGGGAAGTCATGCTACCCCTCTATTTTACCTTGGTTAGAATGCAGTTCTACTGCTTCTGCCCCGGAGTGTGGTGGAGGCTCCAACTTTGGAGGCTTTTAAACAGAGGCTGGATGGCCATCTGTCAGGGGTGCTTTGGGCAGAATGAGGTTGGACTAGATGGCCCATGGGGTCTCTTCCAACTAGGATTCTAGGATTCTATGACTAGACCTGGAATAACACTGTGTCCAATTCTGGGCACTGCAGTTGAAGGGAGATGTTGACTCTAAGCTCTACCTATGAGGAGCAGCTTAAAGAGCTGGGCATGTTTAGCCTGCAGAAGAGAAGGTGGAGAGGAGAGAGATGAGGGCCATGAATCAAGAGGTGAGGGGAAGTCATAGGGAGGAGGGAGCAGGCTCCCTTTCTGCTGCCCTGGAGACTAGGACGCAATGGAACAATGGTTTCAAATGACAGGAAAGGAAGGCTATGCCACCTGAACCTGAGGAAGAACTTCCTAATGGTGAGAGAGAGCTGTTCAGCAGTGGAACTCTCTGCCCCAGAGTGTGGTGGAGGCTCCTTCTTTGGAGGCCTTTAAACAGAGGCTGGATGGCTATCTATCAGGGGTGCTTTGAAGGTGATTTTCTTGCTTCTTGGCAGGGGGTTGTACTAGATGACCCAGTAGGTCTCTTCCAATTCTATGATTCTATGATCCTACTCAATGGGACATAATATCAAATATTTAAATATGTCTCCTGTGTCATCTCTTCATCTTCTCTTCTCCAAGCCAAATCTGCCCAACTCCCTCATCATTCATGTGTTCCAGACCTTTAATAACACTGTTCTACAAATTTTCAGTTTTTCTCAGTTACGGAAACGAAATGTGCCGTTTCTTAATAAATTTAACATGCTGAATTCAAATATAATAATTAAATGTGTTAATTGGCTCTGGTTTTTATGCAACAGCTATTTCAATTTTCTCCACAATAGGTAATTCGTTAATATTATGATAATTCGCCTAACCTTACTGCATGTATATAAACCGTGAATATTTACTAAATTTTAGTCAAATTATATTGCCAATAGTTTATACATGAGAAATATTTATTTAATTAGTCTATTGTTTATGTTTGTGCAGCAAGAAACTATATTAGTAGGCCTAATGCAGTTGAAAAGTCTGAAAGTTTAAATGTCGCTTTAATCGTGACTTTAGTTTCTATCCTGTTTGCTTCTCTTGACTTTTCTTTTGTATTCAAGGAAAGGATTGCCTCTTCCAATGCTCCAGCAGTAGTCTGACAGCATTGACGGAGTCCATTGGCCTTGATATCTTTTTTCCATAGTGCTTTATTTACACACGTGCGAGGCATAACTACAGTAAAAAGAACAATGTAAAACGATGTTTAACGATACTGTCTCAGTCTTCAACTGACTGACCCTCACCGTTCAAAAGTCTGGCCTTATATAGGGCTTTCTGGCTTTTGCACACGGCACTAATACTGCGTCATCAAACTTTCTAGAGTATTCTAGAATCTTCCATAGTGTAAGTCGCAACATGCATTTTTTCAACCATACGTGATCACGTGATTGCTTATATCATAAAAACTAGAGCCAATATACATTTTTAAATGTCATTTTCGTTTTCAGCACCCCAAAATCATAAAAGAACAACTATTTTCAGGCCCGCAACTTTTTCTCCGTTGAACAGTGTATATAATCATAGAATCATAGAGTTGGAAGAGACCTCATGGGCCATCCAGTCCAACCCCATTCTGCCAAGAAGCAGGAAAATTGCATGTAAAGCACCCCCACAGATGGCCATCCAGCCTCCGTTTAAAAGCTTCCAGAGAAGGAGCCTCCACCACACTCCGGGGCAGAGAGCTCCACTGCTGAATGGCTCTCACAGTCAGGAAGTTCTTCCTCGTGTTCAGATGGAATCTCCTAATGTTCAGATCATTTTCCCACCCTTCTCTGGACCTCTTCCAGCTGAAGCAACGGCTTCAAACTGTGGAAGAAGAGATTCCACGTGAATATTAGGAAAAATTTCCTGATGTTAATTGCTTTTTGATGGTGGAATATTCTTCCCGGGAACCTAGTGGAGTCTCCTCCTTTGGAGGTGTTGAAGCAGAGGCTAGATGGCCATCGGTTGGGAGGGCTTAGATTGTGGCAGAAAGTGTTGGACTGGATGAATCTTCAGACTTTAGGATTCTATGATTCTATTCTTCGATGATCCTGGAAAAATTGAAATGTCTTACATAATGCAGCCATAGCAATCCGTTGTCTTTTGTAGCATCTTCATTCCAAGCTCTGCATTCTATTGTTGTACGTTAGGCTCTTCAATCCCACAATATACAGAGTATTGGGGAAATTCGTCCCAGCGGGATGCACTCTGCTGCGAACTTGGAGTCACAGCCAAAGAACTCCTTAATCCCTTCTATCCTAAGGGGAGCAAAACATGGAACGTTTGGCAGGGTTTCCTCCTTGGCTCCCCAAATTACTTGTTCTCATTTGACCATGTCTTGGCTTTTGCACTTGAGAGAACCTGGGGAGTTGGCTCCATTTGGGTTTTGATGGCTCAGAGGAAAACGTTTGGCCCAGAATCAACAAAACTAACAATACTGGATAATTTTTTATGGGAAGGAAGGTTTGAATAGGACCAAAATTGTCAGGGAAACCAGATAAATAGAAGAGGAATTAATCACAGTTCTCTGTATATTTAACAGCCATGTAGATTTTACACAGATAAAGGTTGAATGATTTCTCCAGTTTGCAGTACTCATTCATTAAAAGCAAGGCAAGACCATATGGACTACCTATTTCACTGACCAACACACATTTTGGTGCCTTCAGTGTGAGCCCTGTTTCTGGGTATACAGTGTTCCCTCACTTATAGCTTGTGTTATGTTCCAGGACCACCTGTGAAAAGTGAAAATCTGCAAAGTAGGGACGCTATATTTATTTTAATATTTATACATTATTTTAGTAGTTGCACTATTTTTGTGATGGCGCAAGTAGCGCCACCTATGTGTAGAACTATTAGTTGCAAGATTTAAACTGTTGTATCATGCTTAATCCTGCCTTTTTACCCTGCTTATGTATAGTTGGATTGATTGGTTATTTATAGCTGTCAATCAGTGTTGTTTGCCCCAGTTGAATTGCTTTCTCAAGCTCAATTGTTTGGCTCCACCTCTTCCTGGAGGAGGGGAGTGCTTCCCTTTTTTCATTCTGCCATCAGAGTTTCTATCAGATGGACATGAGTAAGAGACTTGGCTCTAAAAGCCCCTGCTTAAATTACCTCTCAGCACCAATTCTAAGGTTTTTTTTACCCTTGGGACTCATGCTTTATGTCCAGATCGTCCTGGACAACATTGAGGAGACCCAAGCGCCTTCAAACTGGTTCTTTTGGCACCAGAGGAAGGTCTTGTCCCTTCAACATAGGCCATTGGACTGGGGTTGTGTTTATTCCGATATTCACAGCCATTGAGGAAAGAGGAAACAGGAAAAGCTTCTCAGCTACAAACTCCTTGGACTTGAGAGATTGTAAAGTATATTTCCTTTATCCCTGTTGAAACACCAAGCTTATGCCTGAGAAAGATAACTCATTGTGAACAATAAATACCATTTCGAGTTATCTGTTGTGTTTTGGTCTTTGGGAGTTCCAGTTTCCTATAGGAGGGCAAGAAGCAATCCCCTGGGGAAAGATGCCACGTCCATGCCTCTTTCACTAAGAGTTATAGCTCCCAGGCGCGACAACACAATTTTAAGTCTTTATAAACCTCCCCACATTGCATAACCTTCCTTGAATGTTTTGTTCACATAATCCTTGGTCGGTCTTAGCATCTCAGTCAAAGGAGCAAATGCTTAAATGGCATTCTCTCCTGACATTTCGCCTGCATCTATGGCAAGCATCCTCAGAGGTTGTGAGGTCCCACAACCTCTGAGGATGCTTGCCATAGATGCAGGCAAAACGTCAGGAGAGAATGCCTCTAGAACATGGCCATATAGCCCGAAAAAACCTACAACAACCCAATGATTCCGGCCATGAAAGCCTTCGACAATACATTTTTTTAGCTCTTGTGAACCACTGGTGGTCCACGGACCACAGGTTGGGAACCACTGCCCTAAACAGACAAGGGTTCTTTCGCCAACCCTGGGCATTATTCCACAGTATATATATACTCCACTTGCCTCACTTCCGCCGGGAAGTAGCAGCCAATAGTGAAAGGACCAAGGCAGAGACATCTCCAGCTCATCCCCTGTTTGGGTATCAGCCAGCACGTCAATGACTTAAATCAAGAAATAGTTTTCTAAGATCTACAGAGACACTCGCTGGAACACCTCAGCAAGCGAGAGTCCAAAAGTGGCAGGCTCAAACCCAGAACCTCAATCCATGGCTGATATCAAATGAGAGACTCCCCCCTGGGCACACGAAGACTGGGCGACTTGGAAGGCGCTGAACAGACTGCACTCTGGCACCACGAGATGTAGAGCCAACCTTCAGAAATGGGGCTCCAAAGTGGAATCCTCGACATGCAAGTGTGGAGAAGAGCAAACCACTGACCACCTGCTGCAATGCTCCCTGAGCCCCACCACATGCACCATGGAGGACCTTCTTGCAGCAACACCAGAAGCACTCCAAGTGGCCAGATACTGGTCAAAGGACATTTAATCAACTACCAAACTCACAAATTTTGTATTTTGTCTGTTTGTTTGCTTTGTTTCTGTTAGAAATGTAATATAATTGACTGGTTGCCCTGACACGACAAATAAATAATACTTGCCTCACTGCCAACAAAACCTCTGAAGATGCCAGCCACAGATGCAGGCAACATGTCAGGAGAGAATACTGCTGGAACATGGGCATACAGCCTTAAAAAACTCAAAGCAACCCAGTCATTCCAGCCATTAAAGCCTACAACAATAATACAACATTTGCTTACTAATTTCTTCAGGGCAGGACAGCTGGAGAGAGTCGTTGGATAGGTTCAATTCATTTAAGCATTTGCTCCTTTGACTGAGATGCTAAGACTGACCTTCGTTCGCATGGAGAGAAAGAGAACAGAGAGGCCAACTGGGTCTTGGCATCACCCCAGGTTGGAACTGGGAATTGTTCATTTGGAAAATAAAACCTCTTTCAAAGTGGAAGCTGCCGTGCCTCTTCGAAAGAGCTGGACTCCAGCCTTATTTGGGCTTCCAGGCGTTGACTTCCTTTGAAGTCCGGCTCATAGCGATAGCGGCAATTAAAAGCATTCAAAAGTGGCAAGATGAAAGCCAAGATTAGTCCCTTTGCAAGTGAATCAGTCATCCAGAGGCCTGAGGCTCTTGAAACAGTGCACCTGAGATTCCTCAGGTGTATTGCCATGTGCAAATTAACTTGCTGAAGGCCACATGCCCCTTGGCACCACTGATCTTCCATTGCTAGAAAAACCTGGACTTTGTGGACAAGGCTGGATATCCATTGTCATATAATGCTATTTGAACTGCATTATATGATCAGTGTAGACCAGACATGGGCAAACTTGGGCCCTCCAGGTGTTTTGGACTTCAACTCCCACAAACTACATCTCTCCAGGTATTTGGACTTCCACAAACTTCAACCCTCCAGGTGTTTTGGATTCAACTCCCACAAACTTCATTCCACCAGGTGTTTTGGACTTCAGCTCCCACAAACCTCATCTCTCCAGATGTTTTGGACTTCAGCTCCCACAAACTTTGTCTCTCCAGGTGTTTTGGACTTCAACTCCCACAAACTTCATCCCTCCAGTTGTTTTGGACTTCAGCTCCCAAAAACTTCATCTCACCAGGTGTTTTGGATTTCAACTCCCACAAACTTCATCTCTCCAGGTGTTTTGGACTTCCACTCCCACAAACTTCATCTCTCCAGTTGTTTTGGACTTCCACTCCCACAAACTTCATCCCTCCAGGTGTTTTGGACTTCAACTCCCACAAACTTCATCTCTCCAGGTGTTTTGGACTTCCACTCCCACAAACTTCATCTCTCCAGGTGTTTTGGACTTCCACTCCCACAAACTTCCTCTCTCCAGGTGTTTTGGACTTCAGCTCCCAAAAACGTCATCTCACCAGGTGTTTTGGATTTCAACTCCCACAAACTTCATCTCTCCAGGTGTTTTGGACTTCAACTCCCACAAACTTCATCTCTCCAGGTGTTTTGGACTTCAACTCCCACAAACTTCATCTCTCCAGTTGTTTTGGACTTCCACTCCCACAAACTTCAACCCTCCAGGTGTTTTGGACTTCAACTCCCACAAACTTCATCTCTCCAGGTGTTTTGTACTTCCACTCCCACAAACTTCATCGCTCCAGTTGTTTTGGACTTCAACTCCCACAAACTTCAACCCTCCAGGTGTTTTGGACTTCAACTCCCACAAACTTCATCTCTCCAGGTGTTTTGGACTTCCACTCCCACAAACTTCATCGCTCCAGTTGTTTTGGACTTCCACTCCCACAAACTTCATCTCTCCAGGTGTTTTGGACTTCCACTCCCACAAACTTCATCTCTCCAGTTGTTTTGGACTTCCACTCCCACAAACTTCATCTCTCCAGTTGTTTTGGACTTCCACTCCCACAAACTTCATCTCTCCAGGTGTTTTGGACTTCAACTCCCACAAACTTCATCTCTCCAGGTGTTTTGGACTTCCACTCCCACAAACTTCATCGCTCCAATTGTTTTGGACTTCCACTCCCACAAACTTCAACCCTCCAGGTGTTTTGGACTTCAACTCCCACAAACTTCATCTCTCCAGGTGTTTTGGACTTCCACTCCCACAAACTTCATCTCTCCAGGTGTTTTGGACTTCCACTCCCACAAACTTCATCTCTCCAGTTGTTTTGGACTTCCACTCCCACAAACTTCAACCCTCCAGGTGTTTTGGACTTCAACTCCCACAAACTTCATCTCTCCAGGTGTTTTGGACTTCCACTCCCACAAACTTCCTCTCTCCAGGTGTTTTGGACTTCAGCTCCCACAAACTTCATCTCACCAGGTGTTTTGGATTTCAACTCCCACAAACTTCATCTCTCCAGGTGTTTTGGACTTCAACTCCCACAAACTTCCTCTCTCCAGGTGTTTTGGACTTCCACTCCCACAAACTTCATCTCTCCAGGTGTTTTGGACTTCAACTCCCACAAACTTCATCTCTCCAGTTGTTTTGGACTTCCACTCCCACAAACTTCAACCCTCCAGGTGTTTTGGACTTCCACTCCCACAAACTTCATCTCTCCAGGTGTTTTGGACTTCCACTCCCACAAACTTCATCGCTCCAGTTGTTTTGGACTTCAACTCCCACAAATTTCAACCCTCCACGTGTTTTGGACTTCAACTCCCACAAACTTCATCTCTCCAGGTGTTTTGGACTTCCACTCCCACAAACTTCATCTCTCCAGTTGTTTTGGACTTCCACTCCCACAAACTTCATCTCTCCAGGTGTTTTGGACTTCCCCTCCCACAAACTTCATCGCTCCAGTTGTTTTGGACTTCCACTCCCACAAACTTCATCTCTCCAGTTGATTTGGACTTCAACTCCCACAAACTTCATCTCTCCAGGTGTTTTGGACTTCAACTCCCACAAACTTCATCTCTCCAGGTGTTTTGGACTTCCACTCCCACAAACTTCATCGCTCCAATTGTTTTGGACTTCCACTCCCACAAACTTCAACCCTCCAGGTGTTTTGGACTTCCACTCCCACAAACTTCATCTCTCCAGGTGTTTTGGACTTCCACTCCCACAAACTTCATCTCTCCAGGTGTTTTGGACTTCAACTCCCACAAACTTCATCTCTCCAGTTGTTTTGGACTTCCACTCCCACAAACTTCAACCCTCCAGGTGTTTTGGACTTCAACTCCCACAAACTTCATCTCTCCAGGTGTTTTGGACTTCCACTCCCACAAACTTCCTCTCTCCAGGTGTTTTGGACTTCAGCTCCCAAAAACTTCATCTCACCAGGTGTTTTGGATTTCAACTCCCACAAACTTCATCTCTCCAGGTGTTTTGGACTTCAACTCCCACAAACTTCATCTCTCCAGGTGTTTTGGACTTCCACTCCCACAAACTTCATCTCTCCAGGTGTTTTGGACTTCCACTCCCACAAACTTCATCTCTCCAGTTGTTTTGGACTTCCACTCCCACAAACTTCAACCCTCCAGGTGTTTTGGACTTCAACTCCCACAAACTTCATCTCTCCAGGTGTTTTGGACTTCCACTCCCACAAACTTCATCGCTCCAGTTGTTTTGGACTTCCACTCCCACAAACTTCCATCTCTCCAGGTGTTTTGGACTTCAGCTCCCACAAACTTCATCGCTCCAGGTGTTTTGGACTTCAGCTCCCACAAACTTCATCCCTCCAGGTGTTTTGGACTTCAACTCCCACAAACTTCATCTCCTCCAGGTGTTTTGGACTTCCACTCCCACAAACTTCCTCTCTCCAGGTGTTTTGGACTTCAGCTCCCACAAACTTCATCTCTCCAAGTGTTTTGGTATTCAACTCCCACAAAGTTCATCTCTCCAGTTGTTTTGGACTTCCACTCCCACAAACTTTGTCTCTCCAGGTGCTTTGGACTTCAACTCCCACAAACTTCAACCCTCCAGGTGTTTTGGACTTCAACTCCCACAAACGTAATCCCTCCAGGTGTTTTGGACTTCAACTCCCACAAACTTCATCCTCCAGGTGTTTTGGACTTCAACTCCCACAAACTTCATCTCTCCAGGTGTTTTGGACTTCAACTCCCACAAACTTCATCTCTCCAGGTGTTTTGGACTTCAACTCCCACAAACTTCATCTCTCCAGTTGTTTTGGACTTCCACTCCCACAAACTTCAACCCTCCAGGTGTTTTGGACTTCAACTCCCACAAACTTCATCTCTCCAGGTGTTTTGGACTTCAACTCCCACAAACTTCATCTCTCCAGGTGTTTTGGACTTCCACTCCCACAAACTTCATCTCTCCAGTTGTTTTGGACTTCCACTCCCACAAACTTCATCTCTCCAGGTGTTTTGGACTTCAACTCCCACAAACTTCATCTCTCCAGGTGTTTTGGACTTCCACTCCCACAAACTTCATCTCTCCAGTTGTTTTGGACTTCAGCTCCCACAAACTTCAACCCTCCAGGTGTTTTGGACTTCAGCTCCCACAAACTTCAACCCTCCAGGTGTTTTGGACTTCACTCCCACAAACTTCAACCCTCCAGGTGTTTTGGACTTCAACTCCCACAAACTTCATCTCTCCAGGTATTTTGGACTTCAACTCCCACAAACTTCATTCCATCAGGTGTTTTGGACTTCAACTCCCACAAACTTCATCCCTCAAGGTGTTTTGGACCTCAGCTCCCACAAACTACATCCCTCCAGGTGTTTTGTACTTCAACTCCCACAATTCCTACAGCCTACCGGCTGTTCGGAATTGTGGGAGTTGAAGTCCAAAACACCTGGAGGGCAAAAGTTTTACCATGGCTGCTCTATGGAATTGTAGACACCTTCCTTTTCCCCTCACATCTGAAATTGCACTCCATGTTTGTTGTCCTTTTCTCCAGAACGATTAAAGTCGTAACTCAAAAGGATTTCAATAAGAAGAAGAATTTATAAAAGCAGCATGATATTTCTCTCTCTCTTTTTCCTGCATGGACATTGCCAGCGTATTATCACCCAGAGAGAAATTTAATTAGGAACAAGCCAGTTAAGCTGCGAACCCCGGGAATCAAGGGCAAACACTGGATTTCTGGGATTCTGCATTATATTAAGCTCTTTATTATCTCCTTCGAAAACTCTGGCTTCGTCTTTGTTGGAAAAATGCTCGCCTATATATATATATATATATATATATATATATATATATATATAGTCAGTTGGATGGATTGTTATTCAATTCTAACCTCGTGGATTTGCACTTCTCCAGCCACAAAACAAGTGCTGTCTTGGGAAGAAAGGAAGTATCTAAAAAAGAGAAAACATAGATGTAATTTAGACGAACGGCATCTGGGATTTCGATCCAGCATTTGTTTTCACTGGCAGATTCAATGCAAGAAAAAGAGTATATTTGAGCATAAACAAATTGCTTCGCCACTTCGTGCTCACATGTGTGTGTCTATATGCCTTCAAGGGTACATCTACACTGTTGAATGAATGTGGTTTGACACAGGGAGGAGGGAGCAAGCTTGTTTTCTGCTTCCCTGGAGACTAGGATGCGGAACAATGGCTTCAAACTACAAGAGAGGAGATTCCATCTGAACACGAGGAAGACCTTCCTGACTGTGAGAGCCGTTCAGCAGTGGAACTCTCTGCCCTGGAGTGTGGTGGAGGCTCCTTCTTTGGGAGCTTTTAAACAGAGGCTGGATGATCATCTGTCAGGGGTGATTTGAATGCAATATTCCTGCTTCTTGGCAGAATGGGGTTGGACTGGATGGACCATGAGGTCTCTTCAGACTCTTTGATTCTATGATTCTATGCTATTGTGGGATATGTAGTTTGAAAATCGCAATAGTTGTAGTTTGATGAGGCACTAGCACTCTTTGGCGGAGTGAAATAATGAAATTCACTTTGTCCCGTGATTCTACTCTAAGGTCCCTTCTACACTGCCATATAACCCAGATTGGATTATCTGCCTTCAATTAGATTATATGAGTCTATACAGCCATATAGCCCAGTTCAAAGCAGATAATCTGGATTTTATATGGCAGTATACAAGGGGCCTACATTTGACTATTGCTACTTCTACACTAGGCATGGGCAAACATTGGCCCTCCAGCCTACTGGCTGTTAGGAATTGTGGGAGTTGAAGTCCAAAACACCTGGAGGGCCCAAGTTTGCCCATGCCTTGTCTACACTATAGAATTAATGCAGGTTTACACCAGGCACCTGAACTGCCAGGGCTCAATGCTATGGAATCCCAAGAGTTGTAGTTTTGAAAAGTATTTAGCTGTCTCAGCAAAAGAGTGCTAAGTGCATCATCAAACTACAACATCAACTATCTACAGACCCACCAAGAAAATCCAACAAATGCTACGTTCAACAAAGGACAAGAGGGATCCTCTCGCTTCTGCAGGAGTCTACCATGTACCACAAAGCTGTAGACAAGTCTACATAGGGACCACCAAATGCAGCAGCATTGCCCAGACACGAATCAAGGAACATGAAAGGCACTGCAGACTACTTCAGCCAGAGAAGTCAGCCATAGCAGAGCACCTGATGAACCAACCTGGACACAGCATATTATTTGAGAACACAGAAATGCTGGACCACACCAACAACCACCATGTCAGACTACACAGAGAAGCCATTGAAATCCACAAGCATGTGGACAATTTCAACAGAAAGGAGGAAACCATGAAAATGAATAAAATCTGGCTACCAGAATTTTTAAAAACTCTAAAATTACAACAGCACAACAACAGAGAGGAAACAAACAAGGACATATAATCACCTCTCAACAAAAGATTGCTCCAGGCACTGCCAGGCCATCAAATGCTAATCAAGGTGGTCAGTTGAAACATTCACACCTAGCTCCAACAGACAATAGTCCTTTGTCCCACCCTGGTCATTCCACAGATATATAAACCCTTTTTCCTAGTTCCAACAGACCTCACTACTGAGGATGCTTGCCATAGATGCAGGCAAAACGTCAGGAGAGAATGCCTCTAGAACATGGCCATATAGCCCGAAAAAACCTACAACAACCCATTATTATTATTATTATTATTGTTTATTTGATACACAACAAAATTAGTACACTGTAAACAAGATCACTATGCTGGCTTTTGAATTGGATCACACGTCAGACACTTCCCAGTTGCTGTTCTGGAACGGCTGTTCCAGGGGCTTCAATTTTGTGCTTTGCACTGAGTGTTTGTTCATAGTCCTAAGTTGCAGGGACTTTGCAGATAGGTGGCTTCCTTTGGCTGCATTCATAGGGCAAGCCACCTGTCAATAATAGTTAGGATCCCTGGTCCCGCCCCTCTCTGGTTTTTTGGAGGGAAGGGGCAATTTTTCAATTAGTCTCAGCAAAGGAAGTCAATGCAGAGGATGTATACAGATGTCCTCCTGTGCAAAGGCTTCGTACCTTAAGACTTTCCAGGGGAGAACAGTCTTGAGAGCCTCTGAAGATTCCCAAAGGTTCCGGGAAACAGCCTTGCAGCCCTGAGGAATTCCGGAGGGAATAACAGCTCTAACCATCAAAGCAGCTAAGTGATTACAAGCCTTTTGATAGGTTCGCTCAGCGTTGAGACGTAGTTCAGCCCGGTAGTGAATCCACATCAATAAGGTTTAGGTTCACAGCAGCCTGGGAGGAGCTAGAAAGGGGAATTTTCCTTTAAACAAGGTTTTTGAAGATAGTGCCTGTTCCCTGTGAACAAGATTGCAAGAGCCAAGAGATTGTTAAGAAAGTTTTACAATTCCTGTTTGTTCATCAATAAAAGACTGTTATATTTAAGCTCAAGCCTTATAAAGACTGTTTAATAAGGGAAATTTCTCTAAAGGCTTCTTTTCAGGGGCCCTGGCTTCCCACTGGATCCAAGTCATACATCCTCTCTTAAAGGCACTTCATTTCAGGTCCAGCAGTGACAGAACAGTTGCCGTTGTCATTGTCATTGTTGTTGTTGTTTATACACTGCTTTTTCTCTCCACAAGGAGACTCAAAGAGACTCATGGCATTGAACCATGGTAATTTAAGTGGTGTCAAACTGCATTCATTTGAAGGTACAGATGCACATCCACAGGAAAAGATATTTAAAGATGGGGTCAAAGCCAACCTTAAAAACTCTGGCATAGACACTGAAAACTGGGAAACCCTGGCTCTTGACCACTCCAGCTGGAGGTCAGCTGTGACCAGCAGTGCTGCAGAATTTGAGGAGGCACGAATGGAGGGCGAAAGGGAGAAGCGTGCCAAGAGGAAGGCGCGTCAAGCCAACCCCAACCGAGACCGCCTTCCACCTGGAAACCAATGGCCTCATTGCAGAAGAAGATGCAGAGCAAGAATAGGGCTCCACAGCCACATACAGACCCACAGGAAAACGAGGGATCGCCTAAGTAAGTAAAGTAACATCCACGTCACTTGCCCACCTATGATTACCCCAAGAATCTGATTGGGTTTTCCTTCCATTGGACCTAGAGAACAGCTCCGGAGGAATTTTTGTTACCCACCCAACAACATCAACCTGTCTCTTGCCTCCCTCCAAGGCCTTATTCTTTCCTGACCCATAAATCTCCTTCTCCCTTTTATTGAGTGCCCACTTCAACTAGACTTGGCAAAAATCTTTGTCTGAGATGCTCTCCGAGTCGTGGATGTTTCAACATTCAGATCTGGCTACAAGCCAGAAGGCAGTTTGAATTGTCAGAAGGTGACTTCTCAATGATCCCAGCCAAACTATCTCATCCGAGATGTGTGTGTTTTCAGGACTCCAAGATATTGAGACGTTGGACCTTGAGTGTGCATTAAAATTACATTCCGTAACTTCTGAACCATCCAGCCAAAACTAATAAAATGAATTCCAATAGGGAGAAAATGTATAGTACTACACCTTGGCAATAAAAATGGAATGCACAGATATAAGGATGGAGGTTTCCTGGCTTGAAAACTGTCAATCTGAAAGGGATCTAGGAGACTTGGAAGACCACAAGCTGAACATGAGTCAACAGTGTGGGGCAGCAGTGAAAAAAAGACAACGCGATTCTAGGCTGCATCCAAAGGACTCTAGTGTCCAGATCAAAGGAAGTCAAAGTCACAGTGTGTTCTGCTTTAGTCAGACCCCACCTGCAATAACCCTGAATCCAGTTCTGGGCAAAGTAATTCAAGAAGGACCTGGAGAAACTGGAAGGTGTTCAGAGAAGGATCACCAAAATGATCAAAGGTCTGGAAGCACAAATTCCTTTAGCTTGGAGAAAAGAAAACGGAGAAAAGTGGACATGAGACCCATGTTTTAATATTAGAAAGGATGTAATGTTGAGGGGGGGGGGGGAGCGAGAGCAGTTTGTTTTCTGCTGCTGCAGGGATAAGAGATTTCATCAAACTATTAGGAAGAACCTCTGCCTTGGAGTATTGTGTATGGGGTTTATCAATATGAGTTCCAGGGTCAGAGAAGCAAATGGCGAAAGTAGAAAATTGGCCTGCCTCAGGGGAGCGTGCTTGTTCCATCAATGTATCACATTTACACAAATGACCAGCCACTGCCAGAAGGGACAGAGAGTTTCATCTACGCTGACGATTGTGCCACCACCGCTTTGAAATGGTTGAACAGAAGTTCTCTGATGCTTTAGCTGCTTTTATTATTTACTTATTATTTATTTAGAGCTTTTATAACCCGGTCTTCTCAACCTCCAAGGAGGGACTCAGGCCGGCGAACAACAGAGAATCAATATACAAATAAACTAAAGCTTAATAACGTCATAGCACATTAATACATTAAAACACATAAAAATACAGATCAAGAATTACATAAAGCCAATTCGTCAAGATAAATCACAAATTCCTCACCATCCGCCTTGTAGTCAACAGTTATTGATTTGATCATCAATCTGAGAATGCTAAGTTCCAGAGCCAAGATTTTCCCATCTTTCTAAAAGTCAGGAGGGAGGGGGCAGATCTGATCTCTATCGGGAGAGAGTTCCACAGCCGAGGGGCCACCACTGAGAAGGCCCTGTCTCTCGTCCCCACCAGACGCGATTGCGAAGAAGGTGGGACCGAGAGCAGGGCCCCTCCAGAAGATCTTAACAACCTTGATGGTTTGTAGGGGAGGGAATTCATTCGGACAGGTAAACTGGGCCATAGTCGTTTAGGGCTTTATAGGTCAACACCTGCACTTTGAATTGTGCTCGGAAGCCAATTGGCAGCCAGTGGAGCTGGTGCAACAGAGGAGTAGTATGCTCCCTGTACCCCGCTCCTGTTAGTAATCTGGCTGCCGCACGTTGGACTAATTGTAGCTTCCGGGCAGTCTTCAGAGGCAACCCCACATAGAGAGCATTGCAGTAGTCTATACGGGATGTAACCAGAGCGTGGACTATGTGGGGTTGCCTCTGAAGACTGCCCGGAAGCTACACACGTACCAGAGACCGCCGTGACGTGCTCCTCACAAGAGCCATGACAGGTGCTGATGACTGCTGGACCGACCACAGGCTAATCCGATCCACGATGGCTATCAAGATCGCCCCCAAGCGCAGACTCCAAGGAAGAAAGACAAGGCGCAAAATGAACACCCAAGCCCTTCAGGAGCCCTCCAGACGAGCCCATCTCCAAACAGCACTCAAGGACCATCTACCCACAGTACACCCCGAAAATGTTGAGGAACATTGGAACAAACTGAAGACCTCCATCATCCAAGCCTGCGAAGAAACTATTGGATACCAAGCCAAGAAACATCAAGACTGGTTTGACGAAAATGACATCGAGATCCAACAGCTAATTGACAAGAAAAGGAAAGCCTTCCAAACATGGCGGAGAGACATCAACTGTGCTGCTAAGAAAAAGATCTACGCCAGCACAAAAGCTGAGGTCCAAAGAAGAACAAGAGAACTCAAGAACATCTGGTGGACAAAGAAGGCTGAAGAAATCCAACACCTGGCAGATACCCATGATGCTCAGGGATTTTTCAAAGCCACAAAGGTCATCTATGGACCAAGAAACCATGGCATACAGCCTCTACGCTCATCAGATGGAACCAAACTCCTGAAGGACCAAAAATCAATTGCACTACGTTGGAAAGAACACTACCAAAGCCTCCTGAACCGCAGCTGCAATGTGGCCGAAGAGGTCCTCTCACAAATCCCACAACAACAAACCAGGGATGAGCTTGCAGCACTGCCTAGTTTGGAAGAAGTCAGCAATGCCATCAGCCAACAAAAAAAATAACAAAGCCAGCAGACCTGATGGGATCCCTGCTGAAATCTTTAAAGACCTGAGCTGACAGAAAATCCCAGCAGATTTCAAGGATGCCACCACCATCACCTTTTTCAAAAAAGAACAGACTGCGGAAACTATCGAGGTATCTCCCTTCTAACCTCAGCTGGTAAAATCCTCGCAAGAATCCTTGCAAACCGCCTTCTGCCCCTCTCAGAAGACACCCTCCCAGAATCCCAGAATGGCTTCTGCCCCTCCAGAGGAACTGTGGACATGATCTTCACTGCACGACAGCTCCAAGAAAAATGCAGACAACAACAGACAAGCATCTCAAGCTCTAAGGATGACCTGGGAAGGAATCCCACTGGATCATTGCAGCATACCCAAATACCTGGGAGTCACTTGGGACTGTGCTCTGACTTACAAGAAGCACTGCTTGAATATCAAGGGTGCTAGAAACAACATCGTACGATAGCTGACTGGCACAACCTAGGGATCACAACCATATGCAATGAAGATATCTGCCCTTGCTCTTTACTACACTGCTGCTGAATACACATACCCAGTGTGGGATACATTGCACTACGTTAAAACAGTGGATATGGCTCTTAATGAGACATGCTACATTATCACAGGATGTCTACGCCCCACACCGCTGGAGAAATTATACTGTATTGCACCACCTGACATCCGTCCAGAAGCAGCAGCCTGAAATGAAAGGACCAAGGCATTGACATCTCCGGCCCATACTCTGTTCGAATATCAGCCAGCACACAAATGCCTTAAAGCAAGAAATAGCTTCTTAAGATCTACAGAGATACTCGCAGGAACACCTCAGCAAGTGAGAGTCCAAAGTGGCAGGCTAAAACCCGGAACTCAATCAGTGGCTGAGACCAGATGAGAAACTTCCTCCCGGGCACAAAGAAGACTGGGTGATTGGAAGGAGCGGAACAGGCTGCGATCTGGCACCACAAGGGCTACAAAATGGAGTCCATGACATGCGAGTGTGAAGAAGAGCAAACCACAGACCGCTTACTACAATGCACCCTGAGCCCTGCCACATGCACAATGGAGGACCTTCTTACAGCAACACCAGAGGCATTCCAAGAGGCCAGCTTCTGGTCAAAAGAGATTTAGCATAATGCCAGGTTTTTAACTTTGTGGTTTATCTATACATAATAACTCTATTCTCAATTAGCTTCTGACACAATCTATATAAATAAAAATGCAATGTTCGTTTGTGGGATTAACAGAACTCAAAAACCACTGGACGAATTGACACCGAATTTGGACACAAGACACCTAATAACCTAATGTATGTCCTTCACTCAAAAAATTGGTTTTGTCATTTGGGAGTTGTAGTTGCTGGATTTATTGTTCACTTACAATCAAAGAGCATTCTGAACCCCACCAATGATGGAATTGAACCAAATTTGGCACACAGTTCTCCCATGACCAACAGAAAATACTGGAAGGGTTTGGTGGGCAGTGTCCTTTGGTTTTGGAGTTGTAGTTCACCTACATCCAGAGATCACTGTGCACTCAAACACTGATGGATCTGGACCAAACTCTACACGAATACTCAATATGCCCAAATGTGAACACTAATGGAGTTTGGGGAAAATAGAATCTTGACATTTGGGAGTTGTAGTTGCTAGGATTTATAGTTCACCTAAAATCACAGAGCATTCTGAACCACACCAATGATAGAATTGGGCCAAACCTCCCACACAGAACCCCCATGTGGGCCACAGCAACGCGTGTCAGGGAACTGCTAGTGTGTGTGTATATGTGTGTGTGTGTGTGTTCGTTTGTTGGATTAACATAACTCAAAAACCACTGGACGAATTGACACCAAATTTGGACACAATACACCTATCAGGCCAACAAGTGATATCACTCATAAAACACTGAAAAACACAGCAGAAGGGACTTAAAAAACAAAACAAAAAACATTACAACACATGTGCAAAACCACATCTATACACACAAACACATATATAAACATATGCACAAATATATGCGCTCACAAAACACATATGCACAGACTGGGCCACAGCAATGCGTGGCAGGGGATGGCTAGTAACTCAATAAATAAATAAATATCTGTAGCCATACGGGGCTGTGATTTGAAGAGACAAAAACCCACACAAACTCTCCCCGCTCACCACCCCGTGCTCAAGACAAAGCCAAGATCTTTCCAAGAGGCTCTGATGATTGCCAGTTTGAAGGGGCTCATTCCATGATCCCTGGCAGCTTGGCTCCCTTTGGCCTCAAGATAAAATATGAGCCATTCTTGGAGACCTGCGTGGCATTGAATTTGAAGGAGAAGGGATGCCAACCCAACCACCCATCATAAAGACAGAAGGCCAAGTGTTTGAGAAAAGTCTGTTGCTGTAAGAGGGAGGAGAGAAGGAAGGCATATTTTAAGGCCCCACCATGTGTCATCTGGATAGCCTATAAATCTTTTCAGGAAGAAGATTTATAGGATTTCTGTCCATGGGATCGAAGCTCCTCTGCATTCTCCTCTCGTTCCGTTGCCATAAAAAACCAGAGCGGCTGGCCAAGAATGAAGAACTTGCAGAAATCTCCGATCTCTGCGATGGCAGAATGGTGCGATTGCACTCATGGATTATAGGGATGTACAGATAGTGTGCATTTAATGATGATGGTGATGACCACACCAGAAATATTGTGTCCAGTTCTGTGTACCACAATTCAAGAGAGATATTGACAAGCTGGAATGTGTCCAGAGGAGGGTGACTCAAATGATCCAGGGTCTGGAGAACAAGCCCAATGAGGAGCGGCTTAAGGAGCTGGGCATGTTTAGCCTGAAGAAGAGAAGGATGAGAGGAGATATGATAGCCATGTATAAATATGTGAGAGGAAGCCACAGGGAAAAGGGAGCAAGCTTGTTTTCTGCTTCCCTGGAGACTAGGGTGCGGAACAATGGCTTCAAATTACAAGAAAGGAGATGCCATCTGAACATGAGGAAGAACTTCCTGACTGTGAGAGCCGTTCAGCAGTGGAACTCTCTGCCCCGGAGTGTGGTGGAGGCTCCTTCTTTGGAGGCTTTTAAACAGAGGCTGGATGGCCATCTGCCAGGGGTGATTTAAATGCAATATTCCTGCTTCTTGGCAGAATGGGGTTGGACTGGATGGCCCATGAGGTCTCTTCCAACTCTTTGATTCTATGGTTCTATGATAATGATGATTATGATGATGATGTAGAAGAGGAAGATTCAGCACAAAATGCAAATCCTGGTGAAATTCTTTCTCCTATGCAATCTTAAAAGTACTGGATCCATTTCCAGTTTTCACTCTGGCAAAGTAGAATGAAAACTAGACCTTGATATTTGGGAGTTGTAGTTGCTGGGATTTATAGTTCACCCACAATCAAAGAGCATTCTGAATTCCACCAATGATAAAATTGGGCCAAACTTCCCAAACAAAACCCTGTAACCAATAGAAAAAACTGTGATTTCTGATAGTCTTTGGTGACCCCTCTGATACCGCCATCACAACCCCCCCACCTCGGTGTCCCGACCCCCAGGTTGAGAAACACTAGTCCAGTGTGAATGGATATGGGACTCATCATGTTCGGAAACACTCTCTGTAACCCAGTTTGAAAACTCTTTTTAACAATGGGTTTCAGATTTATTTTTTATTTCAACCCCTCCACACCTCTGACTTATGGGCCCGCCATGTGTTTATCGTCTGCTCAGTGTTTTCTGCAAAAAATATATATCCTTGCTCTATCTGGTTAATATGATTTAGGCAATTTCTCAGAGATGCCAAAGAAGGAATGTCTCCCTGGGAGGAACGGGAGGGGAGGGGAGGGTTGTATCTCCCTTGCAGCGCATTGCCCTGAATCAAAAGGCTGGGTTTGTGGTGGAGATAGCTGGGCTCCTTCTGTGGCTGAGCAAAATCTGTCCATAAGCGAATGCTAACAATAAGTACAACAATAACAATAAGTCTCTTTTTTCAGCTGAGTTGTAAATCAAATATGCTGTTTTGATGAATTGATATCTTGAGTGATGGATTCTCGTAGATGTTTTCGGAAGAGAGCAGAGACAAAACTGGCATGCAGGTCTGGAATGGTAGACTGAAAAAACAAGGCAGGGAAGGGGAGAAGAAGGGAAAAGAAGGGGAAATGTTGAAATGTTTGCCTTTGGCCAGAAAAGAAGAAAATTACTCTCTGGATATCCCCCCATGGTGTACCCAGCTGGCAATAGATGCATCTACAGCAGGCATGGGCCAACTTGGGTCCTCTGGGTGTTTTGGACTTCAACTCCCACAATCCCTAACATCCTCAGGCTCCTTCCTTTCCCCCCTCAGCTGCTCATGCTCCCCATGCTCTATTCTGCCTTGGTTAGACCACACCTGGAATATTGTGTCCAATTCTGGGCACCACAATTGAAGAGAGATATTGACAAGCTGGAATGTGTCCAGAGGAGGGTGACTAAAATGATCAAGGGTCTGGAGAACAAGCCCTATGAGGAGAGGCTTAAGGAGCTGGGCATGTTTAGCCTGAAGAAGAGAAGGCTAAGAGGAGATATGATAGCCATGTATAAATATGTGAGAGGAAGCCACAGGGAGGAGGGAGCAAGCTTGTTTTCTGCTTCCCTGGAGACTAGGACGAACAATGGCTTCAAACTACAAGAAGGAGATTCCATCTGAACATTAGGAAGAACTTCCTGACTGTGAGAGCTGTTCAGCAGTGGAACTCTCTGCCCCAGAGTGTGGTGGAGGCTGCTTCTTTGGAAGCTTTTAAACAGAGGATGGTCATCTGTCAGGGATACTTTGAATGCATTATTCTTGCTTCTTGGCAGGGGGTTGGACTGGATGGCCCATGAGGTCTCTTCCAACTCTATGCTTCTATGATTCTAAGATTCTAAGTCCAACATGCCTGGAGGACCCAACTTTCCCCATGCCTGATCTACACAGTAGAATGAATGCAGTTTGAGACCACTTTAACTCACACAGATCAATGCTATGGGTTCCTCGGAGTTGTAGTTTGGCCCCTTTGGGAGAGAAAGCTGCAACTCCAGAGCACTGATGTCAAACTGTATTAATGCTGTGGTGTAGAAGCAACTATAGACAATGGAGAGTGCAGCCACACTGCCATTCTGTTAACTCAGAGAGGATACTGAAGGCATTAACAAGAAGATACAACCACATCGTTTGACATTGTAACCATGTGGGTCAATAGTTGTTTTGTTGTTGTTGATTCATTCAGTTGCTTTCGGCTCTTGGTGACTTCCTGGCCAGAGCTCCCTGTTGGCCATGGCCACTCCCAGCTCCTTCAAGGTCAATCCAGTTCCTTCAAGGATACTATCTTGCCCTTGGTTGGCCCATCTTCCTTCTTCCTTCCCTTTTCCCCAGCATCATTCTTTTCTCCAAGCCTTCCTGTCTTCTCATGATGTGGCCAAAGTACCTCATATTTGCCTCTACTCTCCTTCCCTCTAATGAGCAGTTTGGCTTTCTTTCCTGAAGTATGGACTGCTTGGATCTTCTCGCAGTCCAAGGCACTCTCAGAACTTTCCTCCAGCACCCCAGTTCAAAAGCGTTTATCTTCCTTTGCTCAGCCTTCCCTAAGGTCCAGCTCTCACATCCATAGGTTACTACAGGGAAGACCATGGCTTTAACTTTGTGGATCTTCGTTGCCAGTGGGATGTCTCTATTCTTCACTCTTTTATCAAGATTGGTCCTTGCTCTCCTCCCAAGAACGAAACATCTTCTGATTTCCTGGCTGCAGTCTGTCTCTGCCTCCACGTTTTCTCCCTCTATTTGCCAGTTATCAATTAGTCTAGT
This sequence comes from Anolis sagrei ordinatus, assembly GCF_025583915.1. Lineage (NCBI taxonomy): Eukaryota > Metazoa > Chordata > Lepidosauria > Squamata > Anolidae > Anolis > Anolis sagrei. The sequence goes on along the minus strand of NW_026847660.1, from coordinate 129,441,359 downwards.
TGCCATCATCTTGGTTGTTTCGATGTTGAACTGCAACCCAGCTTTTGCCCTTTCTTCTTTCACCTTGGTGAGAAGGCTCCTCAGCTCCACCTTGCTTCTAGCCCTCAAAGTGGTATCATGTGCATATCTAAGGTGGTTAATGTTTCGTCCAGCTATTTTAACTCCAGCCTTGGATTTTTCAAGCCTCACATGTTGCGTGATGAGTTCTGCATACAAGTTGTATAGGTCGGGGAGAGTAGACAGCCCTACCGTATGCCTTTCCCAATCCTGAACCAGCCAGTTGTTCCGTGGTATGTTCTTACTGTTGTGACTTAGTCTTTATACAGATTCCTTAGGAGACAGACAAGTGATTTGGTCTCCCCAGACCACCAAGAACCTGCCACAATTTATTATGATCCACACAGTCAAAGGCTTTAGAATAGTCAACAAAACAATAGAGCCAATAGAGTTCAATGTATTGTTGAAGGCTTTCATGGCCGGAATCACTGGGTTGTTGTAGGTTTTTCCGGGCTATATGACCATGTTCTGGAGGCAATTTGATGCATCTATGGCAAGCATCCTCAGAGGTAGTGAGACCTCACTACCTCTGAGGATGCTTGCCATAGATGCAGGCGAAACGTCAGGAGAAAAATTGCCTCCAGAACATGGCCATATAGCCCGGAAAAACTTACAACAACTCAATAGAGTTCAATGAATTCAATGTCTTTCTGTTCTTTGGGACAAAGAATAGGATTCAGATCACAGTGATATGGTTTGATTTGTAGCATTTCCATCTCTTAGAGTCCTTTGGTCCTCCATCACAAGTCCATGGTCTAGGATCCTACTATTAGTGCTGTGCCCATTGACTTTATTTGTTGACTTTTATGTTGACTCACCAGGCCAGATCAGCTTCAACGAGCCTACCTTCGAACACATTGTTCACGAGGGCATCTTTACAACTCCACTAATTCCTCAAACTGACTCCAGATTGCACAGGTCTGGCTCACTGGCCAAGTCCCTCCCTTGACCTTCACGATTTTCCATCCTTTAGTCCATCTTTCTCTCCCCCTTCCCCCTAATTAAACTATTTATGTCTTTGACAAAACTTTCCAGAATCAATTAATTTGAAACATAAAAGCAGCTCCGCTGGCTGATCAAGAGATGTTTTTCCCCCTTCAGGGAGAAGGCTTGAAAAAAAAAGTCTGATTTAATTTTATTATTAAGATTTTGGAAGGTTTTAAATAGAATGAGAAGAGAATGTGGTGTTTACAAGCACAAATTCCAGGCTTTGCATTGCTACCAGATGTTTGCATGAGGAGAGCAAGGAGAAGAAGAGAAGGGGCTCATGGACCGTGATCACAACACTTTGAAGATTTGGGAGCATAATACAAAGTTGTCATGTTCTTCTAGTTCCCATATTTGGGACAGAATTTGGTGAGCAGCACAAGATGGACACCACTGAGATGTCTGTGGGTCAATGTGTTACTGTGACAGGGATCATCTACATGGCCGTTGAAATCCAGGGCCAGGCAAAGTGTTGCTGCTTCACATCAGTCCCAGATTCAAAGGAACTGTTTACACACGCCATCCCTGGTTGTAGTAGAAGCCGAGTCCAGATGTCCAGTCAAGTCAATCCTGGTTTGGCTGTGATTAATGCTACTTTTGGGCAGTTTGGGAATTAACTAACTGAACCCAACAGGTGCTTCCCAATGGCTCCTCCTCTTCATCCTGGAGAGAAGTGACCCCTGGCACCCCAAAGGAGGATCCTGTCCTAGGTCCAGGGCTATTCAACATGTTGATCAACGATTTGGTGATGGGATAGAAGACATGCTTATCCAATTTGCAAATTAGCTGAGTCAAAACTAATCAAATGAATTCCAACAGGGAGGAATGTATTGTACCCCACTTAGCAGGCCCGTAGCCAGGATTTCGATTCGGGGGCTGAGTTTTTTTCAGGGGGGGTTTCGGGGGGGGGCTGAGTCTGAGTGAAAGAGGGTCTACCCTAGCAAACCTTTTGTATCATTACCCCAATACCCCCATGCATATGGGATATATTGAGTATGGTGATCAGATCATGATATGAATAAACATAACAGTTTAAATAATGCACCAGTAAGGCCTTTTGCGAACCACCATGAGAATTTCGGGGGGGGGGGGGAAGCCCCTCAAGCTCCCCCCCCCCCCCCGGCTACATGCCTGCCACTTAGGCAATACAAAGGAAATGCACAGATATAGGAAAAGGGACCCCTGGCTTGGAAACAGTCCACGGGAAAGGAATGCAGGAGACTTAGTAGACTACAAGCCAAACATGAGTGTGGGGTGGCAGCTAAAAAGGCCAATGTGATTCTAAGCTGCCTCAATTGGAGCAGAGTGTCTAGACTACTGGTTCTTAACATGTGGATCCCCAGATATTTTGACCTTCAACTCCCAGAATTCCTAACGTTTGGTAAACTGGCTGGGATTTCTGGGAGTTGGAGGCCAAAACACCTGGGGACCCACAGGTTGAGAACCACTGGTCTAGGTCAAAACTTCCCAAACAAAACCCCATGACCAGTAGAAAAAACTGATTTCTGGTTCCACACTATTCCATTTTGGTCAGACCAAATGACCTGACGTTTCACCGAATTTATGGTAGGCATCCTCAGAGGTTGTGAGGTCAGAGGTTTTGAGGAAATTGGCATGTTTCGCTTTGAGAAAAGAAGCCAAAAAGCTGTTCAGTTGTGGAATCTGCAGCTGTCTGGGAATCCAGAAAAGGTTAGAAAACCTTCTCTGGAGGGTTTTCTACAGAAGCTGGAAGGCCATCTGTTCTGTGGGCTTATATTGGGTGTTCCTGAATAGAAGAATGTGGTTGGACTGGAGGACTCTTGTGGTTTTTTGCAATTCTACATATCTTTGATTCTAGGTTGGATGGACATTTTCCAGGAATGCTTTACCTGTGAATTCCTGCCTGGCAAGGTTTTGGAGTAGATGGCCTATGCCAGCATTTCTCAACCTGGGGGTCGGGACCACTGGGAGAGTTGTGAGGAGGGTGTCAGAGAGGTCGCCAAAGACCATCAGAAAACACAGTATTTTCTGTTGGTTATGGGAGTTCTTTGTGCCAAACTTGGTTCAATCCCATCATTGGTGGAGTTCAGTATGCTCTTTGATTGTARRTGAACTATAAATCCCAGCAACTACAACTCACTAATGTCAAGGTCTCTTTTCCTCAAACTCCACCATTGTYCACATTTGGGCATACTGAGTATTTGTGCCAAGTTGGTCCAGATCTTTCATTGTTTGAGTCTACAGTGCTCTCTGGATATAGGTGGACTACAACTCCAAAACTCAAGGTCAATGCCCACCAAACCTTTCCAGTATTTTCTGTTGGTTATGGGWGTTCTTTGTGCCAAACTTGGTTCAATTCCATTGTTGGTGGAGTTCAGTATGCTCTTTGATTGTAAGTGAACTATAAATCCCAGCAACTACAACTCACTAATGTCAAGGTCTCTTTTCCCCAAACTCCACYAGTGTTCACATTTGGGCATATTGAGTATTTGTGCCAAGTTGGTCCAGATCTTTCATTGTTTGAGTCTACAGTGCTCTCTGGATGTAGGTGAACTACAAYTCCAAAACTCAAGGCCAATGCCCACCAAACCCTTCCAGTATTTTCTGTTGGTCATGAGAGTTCTGTGTACCAAATTTGGTTTAATTCCATCATTGGTGGAGTTCAGAATGCTCTTTGATTGTAGATGAACTATAAATCCAAGCAAGTGCAACTCCCAAATGACAAAATCAATCCCCCCTCCCAACCCCACCAGTATTCAAACTTGGGCGTATCGGGTATTTGTGCCAAATTTGGTCCAGTGAATGAAAATAGATCCTGCATATCAGATATTTACATTACGATTCATAACAGTAGCAAAATTACAGTTGTGAAGTAGCAACAAAAATAATTTTATGGTTGGGAGCCACCACAATATGGGGAACTGTATGAAGGGGTCACAGCATTAGAAAGGTTGAGAACCACTGGCCTAGAGGATCTCTTCCAACTTTGATTCTAAGCGTCTATGCTTCTCAACCATCTCATTTGTTTCCTTGCTTTTCACAAGGCAGGAGGGAATCAGTTCCATACCGCGATCCAAGTGGACGCGTCCATATTTTTTATGTTCTTTTATTAGCTCTGACGGGAAAGATATGGTCCCTGTTAAAGGTTTTGCTGTAATAGCTTTCTTATGATGGCTACAGGATGCCCTGCCATGTAGTTCTGCCGCTGCCTTCATCCCGCTCCAAGAAACGAGGAGGAAAAATGTTAATAGTTTATTCCTGCTTTGAACATGTGCAAATTCCGTATCTGGAGAGGTTTGGCCAACGCCAAGAGAAAAAACAGCGCGACCTTGATACGCCCCTCTTCGCTGCTTTTCGTAATTGTTTCATCGGTTGTGGAGACCACAGCAATGCCAGTGCTGAGGGAAAAACAAAATATGAGAAGAAGAAGAAGGAAAGAAGTCCACTGACAACCATTCAAACGTCTTCTGAGTTCCCCCTTTCCAAAGGTCTCAACTTCAAAGCCTCCGCGAGTGTGCGCTTCGAGGATGTGGCACTATCCGAACACATGGATGGAAAGTGTTTTGGCTTTGATCGCTATCAGATGTGTGTAGAGAAACAACAAATATTAATTCAGGCTCAGAGGGAGAAAGAGAAAAGGGGGAGAAAGAGAAAACATAACAAGTATAGAATGAATGTCAGTCATCCGTTTCATGAAACCGTAAAGCTGGGCCAGAGCAGAAAGATATGTAAAAGGGATAAAAATGCTGTCTATTCTGTTGTTGTTGCTGCTGCTTTTTGTCTCCAGGCTTTTCTGACTTATGGAGACTCTACAGTTGATCTATCATGAGGCTTTCTGGGGCTGAGAGGGTGTGACTCAACCAAGGTCACTCAATGGGTTTTCATGGCCAAGCAAAGGATCAGACCCTAGTCTCCAGAGCCATATGCAGATGGTGTTCAAATCTGTCACTCCTTCTCACCTGTCACCAAGGAGGCTGTCCAGACCTTGAATCAGTGCTTGGCTGCTGTGTCGGACTGGATAAGAGCTAACAAATTGAAATTGAATCCAGACAAGACAGAGGTCTACTGGTCTCTGGTTGGATTAGCCTCCAGTGCCTTTCATGTTCCTTGATTTGTGTCTGGGCAATGCTTCTGTGTTTGGTGGTCCCTATGGAGACCACCACAGCTGCATGGTCTACGGTAGACTCCATCAGAAGTGAGAGGATCCCTCTTGTCCTTTGCTGAACGTAGCATTTGTTGGATCATCTTGGTGGGTCTGTAGATAGTTTGTAAGTTGTATTTCCTCATCAGCTTCCCCATGCGGTCAGTGGTTCCCTTGATGTATGGCAAGAACAAGAGGCTAGATGGCCATCTGACGGGGATGCTTTGAATGCAATTTTCCTGCTTCTTGGCAGAATGGAGATGGACTGGATGGCCCATGAGGTCTCTTCCAACTCTATGATTCTATGATTTATTATTGTCTGGAATTCCCCTGTTTTTGAGTGTTGTTCTTTATTTACTATTATAATTTTAGAGTTTTTAAAATACTGGTACCCAGAAATTCTGCTTTGCTTCCCAAATCAAGAGTGTGTTATAGTCCACGGTCTTGGGAGATCTACTAAACCAGTAGTCCTCAGTGTTTGATCCCAACTCCCCAAATCCCCAGCCAGCAGGCACAATGCTCAGGAATTCTGGAAACTCAAGTTCAAAACGCCTTGGATGTATATACACTGAAGACTGAAAGAGGTCTGACACCATTTGAACTACCATGGCTCAGTGCTATGGGATTTGGGGAGTTGGAGTTTTGCAAAGTGTTCCACCTTCTCTGCCCAAGAGTGTTGGTGCCCCAGAAATCTACAACTTCCAGGACATAGATGATGTCCAAATCTGTTACTCCTTCTTACCTACCACCAAGGAGGTTATCCGGACTCTGAACAGCTTGGAAGCTGTGTTGGACTGGACTAGAGCTAACAAATTGAAATTGAATCCAGATAAGACAGAGGTCCTACTGGTCAGTCGTATGGCCGAACAGGGCATAGGGTTACAGCCTGTGTTGGATGGGGTTACACTCCCCCTGAAGACGCAGGTTCACAGCTTGGGAGTGATCCTGGACTCATCGCTGAGCCTGGAAGCCCAGGTCTCGGCGGTGGCCGGGAGAGCTTTTGCACAATTAAAACTTGTGCGCATAATTAAAACTTGTGTGCCTTGGGAAGTCTGATCTGGCCACAGTTGTCCACGCTCTTGTTACATAGAATAATAGAATCAAAGAGTTGGAAGAGACCTCATGGGCCATCCAGTCCAACCCCATTCTGCCAAGAAGCAGGAATATTGCATTCAAATCACCCCTGACAGATGGCCATCCAGCCTCTGTTTAAAAGCTTCCAAAGAAGGAGCCTCCACCACACAGAGAGTTCCACTGCTGAACGGCTCTCACAGTCAGGAAGTTCTTCCTCATGTTCAGATGGAATCTCCTCTCTTGTAGTTTGTAGTTTGAAGCCATTGTTCTGCGTCCTAGTCTCCAGGGAAGCAGAAAACAAGCTTGCTCCCTCCTCCCTGTGGCTTCCTCTCACATATTTATACATGGCTATCATATCCCCTCTCAGCCTTCTCTTCTTCAGGCTAAACATGCCCAGCTCCTTAAGCCGCTCCTCATAGGGGTTGTTCTCCAGACATCCCGAATAGATTACTGCAACACACTCTACATTGGGTTGCCTTTGAAGACAGTTCAGAAACTTCAACTAGTCCAGCGGGCGGCAGCCAGATTACTCACCGGAGCATCATACAGGGAGCATACCACCCCTCTGCTATGTCAGCTCCACTGGCTGCCGATCCAATTCTGAGCACAATTCAAATTGCTGGTTTTGACCTACAAAATCCTATATGGCTCCGGCCCAGCATATCTATCCAAACGTATCTCCTTCTACGTCCCACCTCGGAGTTTAAGGTCTTCTGAGGGGGCCCTGCTCTTGGCCCCACCTCTATCACAAGTGAGGTTGGTGGGGACGAGGAGCAGGGCCTTCTCAGTGGTGGCCCCTCACCTGTGGAATTCACTCCCTGGGAAAATTAGGTCATCATCATCCCTCCTTTCATTTAGAAGGAAATTAAAAACATGGATCTGGGACCAGGCCTTTGGGTAATCTGGCAGATAGACAAAGAACTAGTGACGACAACTGATGGACTTGACTGTGYGRARCTGAATTTATGAACTCTGARTTGGCAAACGCTGWGCATTAGATTAGTTTTATAGATTTTGATGATGTGATGTTTTYRATGTGTGATGTATAATGGACTGTTTTAATTGTTTTAATTACTGTTTACATATGTTTATTTTTACCTTGTTGTGTGCCGGCATCGAATTGTGCCTTTTGTAAGCCGCCCTTAGTCCCCCCTCAGAGGTTGAGAAGGGCGGGGTAGAAGTGCAAGAAACAAACAAACAAATAAATAAATAGTCCAGGGCTGTTTTTTCGGTGTCAGGAGCAACTTGAGTAACTGCAAATCGCTTCTGGTGTGCGAGAATTGGCCGTCTGCAAGGATGTTGCACAGGGGACAGCCAGGTGTGTTACCATCCTGTGGGAGGCTTCTCTCATGTCCCCACGTGAGAAGCTGGAGCTGTCAGATGGGAGCTCACCTCTCTCCCTGGATTCAAACCGCCAACCTTTCGGTCAGAAGCCCTGCCGGCTCCAGTCCAAGGCTGAAAGCATTGCATCATAAAGACTTCTGGACAGACAACATTTCACAAGGCATCTGAGATCGTTCCAAAAGTTGGCTCGGTGAGCACTGATGTGTCCCACGTTAATGGGACAGTGAATCTGTGCTGTCTTTCTGTCTCAGTGTCAACATTGCTGTCCAAGATGCTGAACCAATTTAGAGTATTGGCTTCAGCACCATGGCCAGCTCCCTTTAAATTCAAACCGAAACCCAGAGCAGATGCATCGCTTGATTGCCACAGAAAACAGTTGCTGTTCATAGCAACAACAACAAAATCACACTTGATGCCTATTGCAGTTCTAGAACAAAGATGGGCAACAACACATGGCACACAGTTTTATCGCAATCGTGGTACATTTCAAGGGATGAATAAAATGGGAAGATTGGCTTATTTCACCTCTCTTCCCAACTGAGAAACATATTCTTCTTTGGGTTGCTGTGAGGTTTCTAGGCTGTCTGGCCATGTTCCAGAAGCATTCTCTCCTGACATTTCACTCACATCTATGGCAGGCATCCTCAGAGGTTGTGAGTTCTGTTGGAAACTAGGCAAGTGAAGTTTGTATATCCATGGAATAATGTCCAAGGTGGGAGAAAGAACTCTTGCCTGTTTGAGAAAGGTGTGAATGTTGCAATTGGCTACCTTGATTAGCATTTGAATGGCCTTGCAGCTTCAAAGCCTGGCTGATTCCTGCCTGGGGGAATCCTTTCTTGGGGGGTGTTAGCTGACCCTGATTGTTTCCTGTCATGAATTCCTTTGTTTTTTTAGTGTTGTTCTTTCTTTACTGTCCTGATTTTAGAGCTTTTTTAATATTGGTAGCCAGATTTTGTTCATTTTCATGGTTTCCTCCTTTCTGTTGAAATTGTCCACATGCTTGTGGATTTCAGTGGCTTCTCTGTGTAGACTGACATGGTGGTTGTTGGAGTGGTCCAGAATTTCTGTGTTCTCAAATAATATTGCTGTGTCCAGGTTGGTTCATCAGGTGCTCTGCTATGGCTGAATTCTTCTTTCTTTGCAGATTTTGGGTATTGTGCAGGGAGACAGTGTTCACTCTGAAGGGCCTATAAGCCCTTGAAATGCACTAATCTCCAAGGCTTGGGAAAATTCCTTCTTTTTGCTACCACTCCCAGAATCCTCAAAGCAGCATAGCAAGGATAAATAGTCCATCTTTTATGCTTGGCGGTTAGTGTTTTCGATCATTCCTTCTTCCATCCTTTTCATGTTGGTAAAATTGGTTTCCCAAGACCACAGATATCTCAAATACTCCTCCCAAAAGCTGCAAACATAAGGACTCCATTGGATGCAGCCATGGAGAATAAAATGGTATCATAGTGTTATAATTACATCGTGTAGAACAGCATTTCTCAACCTGGAGGTTGTGACCACTGGGGAAGGGGGTCACGAGGGGGTGTCAGAGGGGTCACCAAAGTCCATCAGAAAACACAGTATTTTCTGTTGGTCATGGAGCTTCTGTGTGAGAAGTTTGGCCCAATTCTATCATTGGTGGGGCTCAGAATGCTCTTTGATTGTAGGTGAACTATAAATCCCAGGAACTACAACTCCCAAATGACAAAAGCAATCTTGCTCCAACCCCAGCAGTATGCAAATTGGGGCGTATTGGGTATTTGTGCCAAATTTGGTCCAGTGAATGGAACTACATCCTGCATATCAGATATTTACATTACAATAGTACAATTACAATTATGAAGTAGCAACAATTAATTTTATGTTTGGGGGTCACCACAAAATGAGGAACCGTATTAAGGGATCGCAATATTAGGAAGGTTAAGAAACACTGGTGTAGATGATCCCTTATAAGCAGACACCATAAAGCAAACGCGAAGGGTGCAAAAATTATTTTCATACCTGACCAGAAAACTTCCTGGAAACTGGAATCGTTTCAGTTGAACTCTAGTTACTCAGCCTCCTTTCCAACGCATGTCTCTGCTTCTGCTAAAGATATATCTGAGGTTGTGGACAGAGACGCCATCCAACAATGGTGTTAAACCCCCCCCCCCCCCCAAAACCGAATGGTAGGATAAGCTTCAACCATAATTTGATTTACTGGACTGAAATTCTAAACACTTTTAGTTCCTGGGAGGTAAAGTACAGAGGAAAACGATGAACTGAGATGTTTGGATCCATGGCGGCAAAAACAATGAAATGGAGAGAGGAAACCCAAGTTGCTTATGGGTTATGTAACCGCCGCAGATCGGATTGGCCAAAATGGGGCTTGAAGGAAGGTCATGAACCCAAGAAGTTGGGGACTGAACTGGAACAACGCACTACTGTGCACCAAGGCAAGCTGGTTAATGTTTTGGTGGCCATTCTGGGCCACTGCGGCTCTTCAGGTGGCCATTCCCAGGGCAATGCTCAGATATTGTCCTGGGCGTAAGCCAAGCCACGGAGCTGTGGGCAAATGGAGAAGTGCTTGCATAAGGAGGGATTTGATACTTCTCCAGGCAAGCCATGAAAAAGTACAACCACGGACATAATTCAGACTTAAACTGGTGCAATGATGTACCCGGGCTCGGGTTGGAGCCAGCTGCAAATTTTGGCAACCCAGGATGAAAGTTTGCACACACAAAAATTCCAGGCAAAATGTTCTGTATGTATTATTTTCTTTATTGACTTTAATTTTTATCCCTCGTTTCTCTCAATACTGGGAGTCAAGTCCAACTAAAACAGATTTCATTGGGATCTGTAAACAAATGGCCCATTCCTCAACAGCCTGGGGTGCTTCTACACTGCAGAACTAATACAGTTTGACAGTATTGTAACTGCCCTGGCTCGATTCAATGGAATCCTAGGATCTGTAGTTTTAAAGGGTCTTAAACCTGCTCTGCCAAACAGTGCTGGTGTCCTGTTGTTGTTGTTCATTCGTTCAGTCGTCTCAGACTCTTTGTGACCTCATGGACCAGCCCACGCCAGAGCTCCCTGTCGGCCGTCACCACTCCCAGCTCCTTCAAGGTCAGTCCAGTCACTTCAAGGATGCCATCCATCCATCTTGCCCTTGGTCGGCCCCTCTTCCTTTTGCCTTCCACTTTCCCCAGCATAATTGTCTTCTCTAGGCTTTGCTGTCTCCTCATGATGTGGCCAAAGGACTTCAACTTTGTCTCTAGTCTCCTTCCCTCTAGTGAGCAGTCGGGCTTTATTTCCTGGAGGATGGACTGGTTGGATCTTCTCACAGTCCAAGGCACTCTCAGAACTTTCCTCCAACACCACAGTTGCATCTATCTTCCTTCGCTCAGCCTTCCCTAAGGTCCAGCTCTCACACCCGTAAGTGACTACAGGGAAGACCATGGCTTTGACTAGGCGGATCTTTGTTGCCAGTGTCCTACTGGTGTCCTGCTGGTATCCTACCAAACTACAAATCTCATCATCCCGTAGCATTGAGCCACAACAGTTCAAGTGGTGTCAAACTGGATTAATTCTATTGTGTAGATGCACTCTGACTTTTCCAAACTGTCCAACACACTTTTGTAATGAATCCTAGAATCAAAGAGTTGGAAGAGACCTCATGGGCCATTCACTCCAACCCCATTCTGCCAAGAAGCAGGAATATTGCATTCAAATCACCCCTGACAGATGGCCATCCAGCCTCTGTTTAAAAGCTTCCAAAGAAGGAGCCTCCACCACACTCCAGGGCAGAGAGTTCCACTGCTGAACAGCTCTCACAGTCAGGAAGTTCTTCCTCATGTTCAGATGGAATCTCCTTTCTTGTAGTTTGAAGCCATTGTTCCATGCGTCCTAGTCTCCAGGGAAGCAGAAAACAAGCTTGCTCCCTCCTCCTCCCTGTGGCTTCCTCTCACATATTTATACATGGCTATCATATCTCCTCTCATCCTTCTCTTCTTCAGGCTAAACATGCCCAGCTCCTTAAGCCGCTCCTCATAGGCTTGTTCTCCAGACCCTTGATCATTTTAGTCGCCCCCCTCTGGCCAATGGTTCTGCATTGGGTTGCTGTGAGTTATCCAGGCTGTATGGCTATGTTGCAGAAGCGTTCCCTCCTGACGTTTCACCCGCATCTATGGCAGGCATCTTCGGAGCTTGAGAGATCTGTTGGGAAGGAGGAAACCATGAAAATAAACAAAATCTGGCTACCAGTATTAAAAAACTCTAAAATTACAACAGCACAACAACAGAGAGGAAACAAACAAGGACATCTAATCACCTCTCAACAAAAGATTGCTCCAGGCACTGTCAGGCCATCAAATGCTAATCAAGGTGGTCAGTTGAAACATTCACACCTAGCTCCAGCAGACAAGAGTCCTTTGTCCCACCCTAGTCATTCCACAGATATATAAACCCATTTTTCCTAGTTCCAACAGACCTCACTACCTCTGAGGATGCTTGCCATAGATGCAGGCGAAACGTCAGGAGAGAATGCCTCTAGACCATGGCCATATAGCCCGAAAAAACCTACAACAACCCAGTGATTCCGGCCATGAAAGCCTTCGACAATACAGGTTTATATATCTGTGGAATAATGCCCAGGGTGGGAGAAAGAACCCTGGTCTGGGTTGCTGTGAGTATTCTGGGCTGCATGGCTATATCCCAGAAGCATTCTCTCCTGACGTTTTGCCCTCATCTATGGCAGGCATCCTCAGAGGTTGTGAGGTCTGTTGGAAACTAGCCAAGTGGAGTGTATATATCTGTGGAATAATGTCAAGGGTGGGAGAAAGAACTCTTGTCAGCTTAAGGCAGGTGTGAATGTTGCAAATGGCCAGCTTGATGAGCATTGAATGGCCTTGCAGCTTCAAAGCCTGGCTGCTCCCGGCATGGGGGGAATCCTTTGTTGGGAGGTGGTAGCTGGCCCTGATGGATTCTTCTCTGCAATTCCCCTGAGTTTTTTTTAGTGTTGTTAATTTACTGTCCTGATTTTAGAGTTCTTAAATACTGGAAACCAGATTTTGCTCATTTTCATGGTTTCCTCATATCTGTTGAAATTGGTTGCATGTTTGTGGATTTCAGTGGCTTCTCTGTGTAGTCTGACATGGTTGTTGTGAGAGTGGTCCAGCATTTCTGTGTTCTCAAACAACATGCTGTGTCCAGGTTGGTTCATCAGGTGCTCTGCTATGGCTGACTTCTCTGGTTGAAGTAGTCAGCAGTGCCTTTCGCGTTCCTTGATTCGTGTTTGGGCAAGGCTGCTGCGTTTGGTTCTGTATTGCTTTCAGCTATTAAGGCTGATGTTATTGCATCAGCCATAATCTGCCCTTGCGCTATGCTACTCTGGGCACTAGAAACAATATCATACAAAAGCTGACTGGCACAACCTGGGGATCACAACCAGACACAGTGAAGACATCTGCCCTTGCGCTATGCTACTCTGCTGCTGAGTATGCATGCCCAGTGTGGAACACATCTCACCACACTAAAACAGTGGATGTGGCTCTTAATGAGACATGCTGCATTATCACGAGGTGTCTGCGCCCTACACCACTGGAGAAATTACACTGCTTAGCCGGTATTGCACCACCTGACATCCGCCGGGAAGTAGCAGCCAATAGTGAAAGGACCAAGACAGAGACATCTCCAGCCCGTCCCTTGTTTGGGTATCAGCCAGCACATCAACGACATAAATCAAGACATAGTTTTCTAAGATCTAAAGAGACACTCGCTGGAACACCTCAGCAAGCGAGAGTCCAAAAGTGGCAGGCTCAAACCAAGAACCTCAATCAATGGCTGATACCAAATGAGAGACTCCTCTCTGGGTACACAGAAAACTGGGCGACTTGGAAGGCGCTGAACAGGCTGCGCTCTGGCACCACGAGATGCAGAGCCAACCTTCAGAAATGGGCACAAAGTGGAATCAACGACATGCGAGTGTGGAGAAGAGCAAACCACTGACCACCTGCTGCAATGCACCCTGAGCCCTGCCACATGCACAATGGAGGACCTTCTTGCGGCAACACCAGAGCCACTCCAAGTGGCCAGATACTGGTCAAAGGACATTTAATCAACTACCAATCTTGCAAATTCCGTGTTTTGTCTGTTTGTTTTTGTTAAAAATGTAATACAAATGTCTGGTTGCTGACGATACGATAAATAAAATCAGCCTTAATAGGGGTGGGTCAGAAATGTGTACAACTCATTAATTAATTGTGTCCAGTTGCCACTAATAATAATTTTAAAATAATGTTCCAGGGCTTTCTAACAACATGTTTCCTTAATGGTTTGTTTTGCATTCATTTCTGGGGGGAAGAGAGGGAGGTGTTCAAGGGATGGGCCTTGGGGGATCGGTTCCGGGTGGCTATCCTTAATTTGGCCCATTGTCCCGCCATTGATGGGAAATGGTTTGGGTGGAGAGCCGGGCTGGACCAAATAGTTTCCATTTGCCATGAACCCAGAGATTAGGGGCGCATGTAATCTTGCAAATTGGAGATCTGGGAAGCGAGAAGGGATCCAGGCGCGCAGGCGGAATTTCAGCAAAGTGTACATCACACGTCGGGTGATAAAACATCTGGAAGGCATTAGCGGCCGAGGGCTTGTTGAAACAACAGCGCAGAAATGAGTTTCAGGAGACGCATCGCCGGCCTGGGGAACCGAGCGAAGCGGTGATGGAGAGGCAGGCGGGACGTGTAAATGAGAAGCATGCCGGCCCATGTGCAATCTCTGCCTCCCGGCTCTAAGTGGCCTTGACGTGTGTTTTGCGTGGAAGGTGGGAAGGTGTGAAGCATTGCGTGGGCCTCATTACCCATGTTCTGGAGATCCTATACGTTTCCATATGTTGGACCCTGCTACTGATGAATGAGGGATGTTCAGGTGCAATGGGATGTCTCTCCTAGTTATATCTCGGGGCGGGGGGGGCGGTTTGTCATGTCAGGAGCAACTTGAGAACCTGCAAGTCGCTTCTGGTGTGAGAGAATTGGCCGTCTGCAAGGACGTTGCCCAGGGGATGCCCGGATGAGTTGATGTTTTTATCATCCTTGTGGGAGGATTCTCTCATGTCCCCGCATGAGGAGCTGGAGCTGATAGAGGGAGCTCATCTGCCTCTCCCCGGATTCAAACCTGCGACCTATTGGTCTTCAGTCCTGCCGGCACAGGGCTTTAACCCACTGTGCCACCGGGTGCTCCGGTGAACTAGGCATTATTACACTAAGTCACGTGACTTTTGTTCCTGTGTTCTAAATATTTCCTAATTATTTTGATCATAAAAACAAGGAAAAAATATATTAAACTTCAAAAACTTTTTTATATAGGTGAATGCAAAGTGACAAACAACCTCTGGGCTCACCCAGGTGTTCCTCTGACAATCTTGGACAATACCGCCATTGTTGTGTGTCCTGCTGTAGGAACACAGCTGGAGCTTCTCCATTGATCCCTCTCTTTCCAGATTGAGGGGCTTCACAGAGAAGGTGGGTTTGGGGGCCAATGGACTGAGCATGTCATAGTTGTGTATGTGCAATGCAATTTCATCTTAAGAACAGACAAGCATCCCGAGCTCTGAGGATCACCTGGGAAGGAATCCCACTGGAGCATTGCTGTGCACCCAAATACCTGGGAGTCACTCTGGACCGTGCTCTGACCTACAAGAAGCACTGCCTGAACATCAAGCAAAAAGTGGGTGCTAGAAACAATATCATACGAAAGCTGACTGGCACAACCTGGGGATCACAACCAGACACAGTGAAGACATCTGCCCTTGCGCTGTGCTACTCGGCTGCTGAGTATGCATGCCCAGTGTGGAACACATCTCACCACACTAAAACAGTAGATGTGGCTCTTAATGAGACATGCCGCATTATCACAGGGTGTCTGCGCCCTACACCACTGGAGAAATTACACTGCTTAGCCGGTATTGCACCACCTGACATCGCCAGGAAGTAGCAGCCAATAGTGAAAGGACCAAGGCAGAGACATCTCCAGCTCATCCCCTGTTTGGGTATCAGCCAGCACGTCAACGACTTAAATCAAGAAATAGTTTTCTAAGATCTACATAGACACTCGCTGGAACACCTCAGCAAGCGAGAGTCCAAAAGTGGCAGGCTCAAACCCAGAACCTCAACCAATGGCTGATACCAAATGAGAGACTCCCCCCTGGGCACACAGAGGACTGGGCGACTTGGAAGGCGCTGAACAGACTGCGCTCTGGCACCACGAGATGCAGAGCCAACCTCAAGAAATGGGGCCACAAAGTGGAATCCACGACATGCAAGTGTGGAGAAGAGCAAACCACTGACCACCTGCTGCAATGCAACCTGAGCCCTGCCACATGCACAATGGAGGACCTTCTTGCAGCAACACCAGAAGCACTCCAAGTGGCCAGATACTGGTCAAAGGACATTTAATCAACTACCAAACTCACAAATGTTGTATTTTGTCTGTTTGTTTGCTTTGTTCTGTTAGAAATGTAATATAATTGACTGGTTGCTCTGACACGACAAATAAAAATAAATAAAAATTCCAATCCAAGATCATAGTCACCAGATCATTCTATTTGAGAACCAAAGTGCTGGAGTCAAAAGTGACCAGACCAGTGGTTCTCAACCTTCCTAATGCCGCGACCCCTTAATACAGTTCCTCATGTTGTGGTGACCCCCAACCATAACCCTAACGTTATGAATCGCCATGTAAATAATGATCTGTAGGATGCATTTTCATTCTCTGGAGCAAATTTGGCACAAATACCAGGTATGCCCAAATTTGAATACTGGTGGGGTTGGCGGGGAAATTGATTCTGTCATTTGGGAGTTGTAGTTGCTGGGATTTATAGTTAACATGTAAACAAAGAGCATTCTGAATCCCACCAGCAATGGAATTGAACCAAAGTTGGCACAGAGAATTCCCATGATCAACAGAAAACACTAGAAGGGTTTAGTGGGCATTGAACTTGAGTTTGGGAGTTGTAGTTCGCCTACATTCAGAGAGCACTGTGGGCTCAAACAATGATGGATCTGGACGAAACTTGGCACAGATACTCAATATGCCCAAATGTGAACACTGATGGGGTTTGGGGAAAATCGACTTTGACATTTGAGAGTTGTAGATACTGGGATTTATAGTTCACCTACAATCAAGGAGTGTTCTGAACCCCACTAATGATAGAATTGGGCCAAACTTCCCACACAGAACCCCCATGACCAACAGAAAATACTGTGTTTTCTGATGGTCTTTGGCGACCCCTCTGACACCCCTTCGCGACCCCCTCAGGGGTCCCGACCCCCAGGTTGAGAAACACTGGACCAGACTCTGACTTCCTTGGGTCCGTATTTGAGTTGTTCCCATCTCTTCATATTCCAGTTCCTAACTACAGTGAAGCAAACAAGTCTCAGGAAAATGTACACTCAAAAGAAAGAAAGAAATGTTGTCTTCCCTCCAGACATCTGTCATGAAAAGCTTTCATTACAACGGTGCATCTCCCTCATGTCGAAATTTATGGGAATGGACCTGACATTTATTCATTTTTCCAGTTCGACGGTTACCATTAAACCTTTTTTAATCATTATTATTGAGAAGGGAGCTTTTCTTTTGCAAAGGAGGCAGCTCTCAGCGCTTTGAAAGCTGGAAAGGGCTTGGCTTTTTCCATTGTGTTGGATAACATGTTTCCCTTTTCTTCCATGAAAATGAAAACGGGACAGACGGAGGCGGGGGTCGAGAGCCAGAAAAGTCAAAATATCTCCTGCTTTGGATTATTTTCATTGTCTGGAACATGGTGATTATGCTCTAAGTGTCATATCTCAGTCTTAACTTGGAAACCCTACCCATTAATCCCAGAAGCTGATGGGACAGATAGAGCAGTTTTCCACCAAGTAAAGAACATCAGAACATAGAGAAATCCCCAAATAGTGCACCATAAATTATGGGGTTGGGCTCTGAATCCTAAAGTATCCCTGTTCAAATTAAACAGGAAAAATGTTGACCGCTGTCTGGCTTATAGAGTTTGGGCACACTCTCATTTTTGGATTGTTTGGATGTTTGGATAAAGTATTATTATTATTATTATTATTATTATTATTATTATTATTATTATGGCCACCAGACTGGTAATAGTTCGGTAGACTGTAAATATATTGTTTTAATGTTTTTATGCTTTTAACTATTGTAATTATTGGTGTTTTGTATTTTATAATGCGGCATTGAATTGTTGCCAATTGGAAGCTGCCCTGAGTCCCCCCAGGGGTTGAGAAGGGCAGGGTAAAAGTGTTCAAAATAAATAAATAAATGGAAGAATGAGGCTGGCCTGGATAGACCTTGTGATCTCTTCCAACTCGTGGAAGAGGACAGGATAGACCCTGTGGTCTCTTCCAACCACCAAAGTCTTCACATGAAAGGCACTGCAAACTACTTCAACCAGAGAAGTCAGCCATGGCAGAACACCTGATGAACCAACCTGGACACAGCATTTTATTTGAGAGCGCAGGATCGCTGGACCACTCTCACAGCCACCATGTCGGACTGCACTGAGAGGCCCCTGAAATACACAAGCATGTGGACAATTTCGAGAGAGGGGCGGAGACCATGAGGGTGAGTAGAGTCTGGCTACCAGTATAAAAAAAAACTCTAAAAGTACAACAGCACAACAACAGAGAGGAAACAAACAAGGACATCTAATCACCTCTCAACAAAAGATTGCTCCACGCACTGTCAGGCCATCAAATGCTAATCAAGGTGGTCAGTTGAAACATTCACGCCTAGCTCCAGCAGACAAGAGTCCTTTGTCCCACCCTAGTCATTCCACAGATATGTTGTTCATTCATTCAGTCATCTCCGACTCTTCGTGACCTCATGGACCAGCCCATGCCAGAGCTCCCTGTCGGCCGTCACCACCCCCAGCTCCTTCAAGGTCAGTCCAGTCACTTCAAGGATGCCATCCATCCATCTTGCCCTTGGTCGGCCCCTCTTCCTTTTGCCTTCCACTTTCCCCAGCATAATTGTCTTCTCTGGGCTTTGCTGTCTCCTCATGATGTGGCCAAAGTACTTCAACTTTGTCTCTACTCTCCTTCCCTCCAGTGAGCAGTCGGGCTTTATTTCCTGGAGGATGGACTGGTTGGATCTTCTCGCAGTCCAAGGCACTCTCAGAACTTTCCTCCAACACCACAGCTCAAAAGCGTCTATCTTCCTTCGCTCAGCCTTCCCTAAGGTCCAGCTCTCACATCCGTAGGTGACTACAGGGAATACCATGGCTTTGACTAGGCGGATCTTTGTTGCCAGTCTGATGTCTCTACTCTTCACTATTTTATCGAGACTGACATTGCTCTCCTCCCAAGAAGTAAGCGTCTTCTGATTTCCTGGCCACAGTCTGCATCTGCAGTAATCTTTGCACCTAGAAATACAAAGTCTGTCACGGCCTCCACGTTTTCTCCCTCTATTTCCAGTTGTCAATCATTCTTGTTGCCATAATCTTGGTTTTTTTTAATGTTGCCATACTGCAACCCAGCTTTTGCGCTTCCTTCTTTCACCTTGATTAGAAGGCTCCTCAGCTCATCCTCGTTTTCGGCCATCAGAGTGGTGTCATCTGCATATCTGAGGTTGTTAATGTTTCTTCCAGCAATTTTCACCCCAGGTTTGCATTCATCAAGCCCCGCACATCCTCGCATGATGTGTTCTGCATACAAGTTAAAAAGATATATAAACTACAGATATATAAATCCAATTTTCCTACTTCCAACAGACCTCACTACCTCTGAGGATGCTTGCCATAGATGCAGGCGAAACGTCAGGAGAGAATGCCTCTAGACCATGGCCATATAGCCCGAAAAAACCTACAACAACCCAAAGTCTTCACAGATTCCTCTTTTCCTTATTTCCTCTTCACGGCAGTGGTGGAAGAGAAACAGAAAGGACTGAAGGAGAGGAACAAGATGCAGGAGGGGGAGATTATTTTTATTGGCATCGCCTTTGGTGAAACAATTCATTTCAGCTTTGCCCTTACCATTTTTCAAAGCATTTCTGAAAAGCGTGCATTCCAGCTCAGTGCATGAGGAGGGCGAGATAATGTCAGTCGGAGTCTCCATTTGCTTTAGTTCTCTTGCTAGTTCAGAAGTGCTTTCATTCGGGAATCCCTCCCCTTCCTTTCTGCCTCCCTAGGAATCAATTTCATGAAAGGCTTTCTCCTTCCACCTTTGCCCTTGGCACCTCCCCATCTGGACCGCCTCCCATGGCTCTTCCTTGTGCCCCGTTGAACCATTGCAGATGATTCTTCAGCCCTTCCAGTTTGCCTTCACAGCTTGGAAGTTTCTCAGCTGTTGCCGCATCCCCTTCACCCTTGACAGTGAGCTCTAGTGCAGCCAAACCATACATCTTCAAGGGCTATCGCCTTCCCTTCCTGTGCCATGTCTCCATACATCTCCTTCACCATCGCAACCTCAACAGCATCCGATTTCAACCCATTTCTTCCACTGCTCCCCAGTAAAGAAGTGTCCCAGAACAGAATTTGGTTGCAATCGCACTCAGGTTGCCTCTGTGCCGGTCTTGTCACCCTCCTGGAGGACGTAGACCTTCCCTGTCTCTGCAGCGTCTTGACTCTCTTTGCAGGCCAACGCCACTCCAAGGTCATCAGCCGCCTGCAGTGGCCTCGAACTTGGGTCCTAAGCCAAGAAATACATTTGTTTCAAATTAAGTCTCTCCATACATACATATAGACACAAATGTACCCTCAAATGTGCTGTACGAACCACATTCTCTTCCCCATAGGCACTCACAGTCAAATTTATTTTGTTTTTGTTGTGCAGGAAGAAGCAGATGCACTCTTCCCTCACAACTGGGAGTGAATCCGCCTTCTGGGGTCGACCATTCTACTATTCAGCAGCTCTTCCTGTCAGGAATCAGAGAATCATGGAGTTGGGAGAGACCTGGTGGGCCATCCAGTCCAACCTCATTCTGCCAAGAAGTAGGAAAATCTCATTCAAAGCATCCCTGACAGATGGCCATCCAGCCTCTGTTTAAAAGCCTTCAAAGAAGGAGCCTCCACCACAGTCTGCGACAGAGAGTTCCACTGCTGATCAGCTCTCTCTCACAGTCAGGAAGTTCTTCCTAATGTTCTGGTGGAGTCTCCTTTCCTGTAGGTGCTGAACTTGCTGACCGAAAGGTTGACAGTTTGAATCCAGGAAGCGGGGTGAGCTCTCACTGTTAACCCCAACTTCTGCTAACCTAGCAGTTCAAAAACATGCAAATGTGAGTAGATCAATAGGTACTGCTTCTGCAGGAAGGTAACAGCACTCCTTGCAGTCATTTATTTATTTATTTCAAATACTTCTACCCTACCCTTCTCAACCCCCGAGGGGGGACTCAGGGCGGCTTACAAAAAGGCACATCTTGGTGCCCACACAAATACAATAACATATAAAAACAGCAATTAAATGGTCAACAATTAAAACAATTAAAACAACAATATATCTCACAATCGATAGCCAATCTCAGACACAGCGTTCGCTAACTCAGAGTCCATATTTCGTTCCACATTGTCCATGCCTATCCGTCGTCACAGTCCTTTATTCATCTGCCAGATTGCCCAAACGCCTGGTCCCACATCCATGTTTTTAATTTCTTTCTGAAGGAAAGGAGGGATGTTGCTGATCTAATTTCCCCAGGGAGTGAATTCCATAGGTGAGGAGCCACCACTGAGAAGGCCCTGCTCCTCGTCCCCGCCAATCTCACTTGTGACAGAGGTGGGGCCGAGGGCAGGGCCTCCCCAGAGGATCTCAGACTCCGAGGTGGGACGTAAAGTGAGATGCGTTCGGACAGATATGCTGGGCCGGAACCATATAGGGTTTTGTAGGTCAAAACCAGCACTTTGAATTGTGCTCGGAACGGGATCGGCAGTCAGTGGAGCTGACATAACAGGGGGGTGGTGTGTTCCCTGTATGACGCTCCGGTGAGCAGTCTGGCTGCCTCCCGCTGGACTAATTGAAGTTTCCAAACAGTCTTCAAAGGCAACCCCACGTAGAGTGCGTTGCAGTAATCTATCCGGGATGTAACAAGAGCCAGATCCGACCGTGCCAGATCCGACTTCCCACCCTGGCCAGATCCATCATGCTGGCCATATGATCTTGGAGGTGTCCATGGACAACGCCGGCTCTTCAGCTTAGAAATGGAGATGAGCACACACATACACACGCCCAAAGAGTTGGGCACGACTATACTTACTGCCAGGGGCAGCCGAAAACAAGCTTGCTCCCTCCTCCGTATGACTTCCCCTTGCATAGTTATACAAGGTCATCATGTCTCCTCTCAGCTTTCTCTTCTGCAGGCTTCACATGCCCAGCTCTTTAAGCCACTCCTGATAGGGCTTGTTCTCCAGTTTGATGCAATCTCTGTTCTTGCTCTTGTTCTAGGGTGCATCTACCCTGGCCTGACACCATTTATCTGCCATGGCTCAGTGCTATGAAATCCTGGGAGTTGTGTTTTTATGAGTTCTCTAGCCTTCTCTGCCCAATTGTGTTGGTGCCTCACTAATCTGCAAGTCCCACAATCCCAAATCATTGAGCCATTGCTATTAAAGAGGTGTCATTCATTCTACAACACAGATGCACCCAAAGTCTCTGGAGCAATGGGATATGCATGCACCCTATCTTCTACATGGCATCCACTCAGCTATGTAAAGAACACTATCCTGTCACCAAGTTAAATATTCAGATCCTGATACTATATCTTATTGGACTTGATTTTCAGATATCGTGCCTTCTTGGTCACCCTCCTCCGGACATGTTCCACCTTCTTAGACTTCTTTCAGGTGAGATTCACCTTCCTTTTATATCTAGGTTGTTGGTGCAACCTAGAATTGCATTGGCTGTTGTTGTTGTTGTCTGCTAATATACCACAGAATGGATTCATGTTTCACTGGAGGTCCCTCAAGATCTTCTAGCAAGCCCTATGAGGAGCGGCTTAAGGAGCTGGGCATGTTTAACCTGAAGAAGAGAAGGCTGAGAGGAGATATGATAGCCATGTATAAATATGTGAGAGGAAGCCACAGGGAGGAGGAGGGAGCAAGCTTGTTTTCTGCTTCCTTGGAGACTAGGACACGGAACAATGGCTTCAAACTACAAGAGAGGAGATTCCATCTGAACATGAGGAAGAACTTCCTGACTGTGAGAGCCGTTCAGCAGTGGAACTCTCTGTCCCGGAGTGTGGTGGAGGCTCCTTCTTTGGAAGCTTTTAAACAGAGGCTTGATGGCCATCTGTCAGGGGTGATTTGAATACAATATTCCTGCTTCTTGGCAGGGGGTTGGACTGGATGGCCCATGAGGTCTCTTCCAACTCTTTGATTCTATGATTCTATGATTCTATGACAGTTTGAATCCAGGAAGTGGAGTGATCTCCCACTGTTAGCCCCAGCTTCTGCTTACTTAGCAGTTCTAAAACATGCAAATGTGATAGGTACCACTTCTGCAGGAAGGTAACATTGCAGTCATGCTGGCCACATGACCTTGGAGGTGTCCATGGACAACGCCGGCTCTTTGGCTTAGAAATGGAGACGTGCCCCCTCCCCCCCCTTTGAGTTGGGCAGGACTATACTTAATGTCAGGGGCTGCCAAAAACAAGCTTGTTCCCTCCTCCCTATGACTTCCCCTTACATAGTTATACATGGTCATCATGTCTCCTCTCAGGCTTCTCTTCTGCAGACTTCAAATGCCCAGCTCTTTAAGCCAGTCCTGATAGGGCTTGTTCTCCAGTTTGATGCAATCTCTGTTCTTGCTCTTGTCCTAGGGTGCATCTTCCCTGGTTTGGCAACACTTATCTGTCATGGCTCAATGCTATGCAATTCTGGGAGTTGTGTTTTTATGAGTTATCTAACCTTCTCTGCCCAATTGTGTTGGTGCCTCACTAACCTACAAGTCCCACAATCCCATAGCATTGAGCCATTGCTATTAAAGAGGTGTCATTCATTCTACAACATAGATGCACCCAAAGTCTTTGGAGCAATGGGATATGCATGCACCCTATCTTCTACATGGCATCCACTCAGCTATGTAAAGAACACTATCCTGTCACCAAGTTAAATATTCAGATCCCTATGCTGTATCTTATTGGACTTTATTTTCAGATATTGTGCCTAGAATTGCATTGGCTGTTTCCAAAGGTTCCTTCTTTATTCATATCACCTTCCACTTTACCCAGAATTATCTTTCTTTCTAGAAACATTGTCATTCAAAATGGTTGCATTTCTCCAAGAAAGAGACTAATTTAAACACAACAATAAGCATTTTGGATGGATAAAACAACCTCATTTATTGCTAACATTTTGGCAGGGCAATCGAAAAAAAAGTTTTACAAACTCTACTACATGAGAATTAGGCAGGTTATCTCCCAAAGATATACATTACGTGTCTTTTAGATATGAAGCCCACGATAAGAAGCAATTGGCTTTGATATTTTCAGATGTGGAAAAAGCTTTTGATAACGTGTCTTGGTTTTTTTATGTATGGCCAATACTGGAGAAGGTGAAATTTGGGAGAAATTTTGGAGGATGGATTCAATGGATTTAAGATAACCAAAATGCCCAGATTTTGATTGATGGAAAGGTACTAGACAGGGATGTCCTCTTTCCCCATTGTTCTTTTTAATGCAGATAGAGGCATTAAATAGAGCAATTAGAGCTGGAAAGGAGTCTATAGAAAGAGTCCCTAGAATGCGCAAATCCATCTATTACTCCTGTCCAAACTCTGTCCTCCCCCTTTTTGATCAATTACCTCCAGGTACAGTTTGCATCTATCTCCCAGTTTGCGTTTTCTTTGAAAGGTCGCTGCTAATGGGATCCAGCCCTCCCAGGGCCTTTGCATGCCAGAAATGTTTTTGCGTTGCCTTTTTTTCCCAAAGAGCCCCCACTTCCCAAAGTACCACAAGGGCAGGGCTTGATGTAGTATGTCAGCATCTGTTCCATGAGGTTTTCATTTGGACATGCCACAAGATGCATTTCTAATTTGCGTGTGTGCGCGTGTGACAGAACGTGTCGGCGTGCATACATGATGCAGCCAAATGAGAAACACATGGTCCGAGAAAAATGCCCAGAATGGTATTCTCCTTTGTAAACATTCTCATGAAACACCCAGGCAATTCAGAGTTGAAAGGAACGAATTAGTGGCCGGATGGAAAGATGGAGGAGGAGGAGGAGAAAGATGGACAGCCAGATGTGAAGGGATGCATCTACACTGCAGATTTACTGCAGTGTGATACCACTTTGACTACCATAGCTCAGTGCTGTGGAATTCTGAGAGCAGTAGTTTGGTGAGGCAACAGCACTCTTTGAACAAGGTAAAATATGTTGTCAAACTACAACTCCCATGATTCCATAGCCTTGAGCCCTAGTAATTCAAGTGGCATCAAACTGCATTCATTCCACAGTGTAGATGCATCCTTAGATATTGATCAGTTTCTGTCCTTTGAAAGAAATGATGAGTGGTTCTGTTCTGAGTCTAGTGTTGTTCTCCTTCTATATCAATGACTTGGATGATGGAATGGAGAGCATGTCCATCAGGTTTGGAGATGATAGCAAACCAGGAGAAATACCTCATATCTCAGAAGATGGAATCAAACTCCAAAATGAGCTTAAGAGACTGGTTGTTGTTGTTAGGTGATCCCTCATTGTCCCCCAAGGTCAGTGTCCTGTGGAGCCCTATTCTTGATCCGCATCTTCTCCCACAGTGAGGGCATTGGTTTCCAGGTGGAAGACGGTCCCGGTCAGGGTTGGCTTGACGCACCTTCCTCTTGGCACATTTCTCTCTTTCGCCCTCCGTTTGTGTCTCTTCAAATTCTACAGCACTGCTGGTCACAGCTGACCTCCAGCTACAGCACTCAAGGGCCAGGGCTTCCCAGTTCTCGGTGTCTATGCCACAATTTTTAAGGTTGGCTTTGAGCTCAAAGCTCAAAGAGATTGGAGAGCAAAGGTGAACTAACATAACAATGATAAATAAGTTGAGGTTCATCAAGCTGGATGCCCATCATGTTTAACGGGAGGTCCTTCAAGATCTTTTGACATGTATTATATCATGGCACATACATGTCATCTTGCAGTTCTAAATCTGAACCTTGTGAGGAAAATGCAAGAAGATCTTGAGGGACCTCCAGTGAAACATGAATCCATTGTGTGGTATATTAGTAGACAACAACAACAACAACTACAACTACAAGCCAATGCAATTCTAGGTTGCATCTTCTTCCGCAGTGAGGGCATTGGTTTCCAGGTGGAAGGCGGTCTCGGTCGGGGTTGGCTTGACGCGCCTTCCTCTTGGCACGCTTCTCCCTTTCGCCCTCCATTCGTGCCTCTTCAAATTCTGCAGCACTGCTGGTCACAGCTGACCTCCAGTTGGAGCGGTCAAGGGCCAGGGCTTCCCAGTTCTCGGTGTCTATGCCAGAGTTTTTAAGGTTGGTTTTGAGGCCATCTTTAAATCTCTTTTCCTGTCCACCAACATTCCATTTTCCGTTCTTCAGTTCGGAGTAGAGCAACTGCTTTGGGAGACAGTGGTCGGGCATCTGGACTACATGGCTGGTCCAGCAGAGTTGATGGCAGAGGACCATCGCTTCAATGCTGGTGGTCTTTGCTTCTTCCAGCACGCTGACGTTTGTCCTGTCTTCCCAAGAGATTTGCAGGATTTTCCGGAGGCAGCGCTGATGGAATCGTTCCAGGAGTTGCATGTGACGTCTGTAGACAGTCCACGTCTCACAGGCATATAGCAGGGTTGGGAGGACAATAGCTCTATAAACAAGCACCTTGGTATCCCTACGGATGTCCCGGTCCTCAAACACTCTCTGCTTCATTCGGAAAAATGCTGCGCTTGCAGAGCTCAGGCGGTGTTGTATTTCGGCGTCGATGTTGACTTTGGTGGAGAGGTGGCTGCCAAGGTAGCGGAAATGATCAACATTTTCTAAAGTGACACCATTAAGCTGTATCTCTGGCATTGGAGAGGGGTTGGCTGGTGACTGTTGGAACAGCAACTTGGTTTTTCCAATGTTCAATGACAGGCCGAGCTTCTCGTATGCTTCTGCAAAGGTGTTTAGAGTGGCTTGTAGATCTTCTTCTGAATGTGCACAGATATTCCCCAGATGACTTGAGTATATGGGATGGATTATATGGGAAGAGATGATCCCATAGGTAACCTGGACTCAAACCATGTAGGTTTTAAATGGTATGTATCAACACTTTGCCTATAAAGTTAATAGTAACAATTGAACTTTGGTCTCCCAGAGCTGTAGTCAAATGCTCAAGCCATTATGCCATGTTGGTTTTTATCTATAACCTCATCCTAAAAACAAAGCCAACCTGATGGGAAAGAGCAAGCGAAAGAATGTCTAAAGCATCTCTCAATCCCATCCCTGTGCCATCCTGCCCAATTTAAGTCCAATATCTCCAGGCTGCCTTTTCTCGTTGTTTTAATCATTTCCCCAGCCATTTTCAGCCATAGGAAAAAGAAGCCCCATTCCCAACAATCCCCTGAAGCCTGCAATTCCAGCAGCCTGGCAAAAACTTCATTTTGCTACTGGATGTGGGGTTGGCCAGTGTGGCTGATGCTTTCCATCCCACCTTTGCTTCCTTCCTTCCCTCTTCTCTGTGTCATAATACTCTGCTAATCCACAGCCTACAGCTTTGCAAAATGTACCCAAGAGGGACCCCAAATAAAGACAGAGAACATCTGATTTTTTACAAAGTATGATGGAGGTCCTACAGCACTCTCGTGTTCAAAGCAAACAAATGCACTGAGCAACTACACACATGGCCTGCCAAACCTACAGCTTGCTTATAATCTGAGAAAGTGATGGGAATTAAGGTCTGTGTATGTTGGCATCCCATGTCGGAGGGATGCCTCGATTTACACGAGACTATGGCTCTTTCTGAGAAAAGCGGGTGTTCTCCTAGAATCATAGAATCCTAGAGTTGGAAGAGACCTCATGGGCCATCCAGTCCAACCCCCTGCCAAGAAGCAGGAAAATCGCATTCAAAGCACCTCGACAGATGGCCATCCAGCCTCTGGGTTGTTGTAGGTTTATTCAGGGTGTATGGCCATGAGACATTCTCTCCTGACGTTTCACCTGCATCTATGGTAAGCATCCTCAGAGGTAGGGAGGTCTGTTGGAACTAGGAAAAAGGGTTTATATATCTATGGAATGACCAGGGTGAGACAAAGGTCTCTTGTCTGCTGGAACTAGGTGTGAATGTTTCAACTGACCACCTTAATTAGCATTTGATGGCCTGGCAGTGCCTGGAACAATCTTTTGTTGAGAGGTGATTAGATGTCCCAGATAGTTTTCCCTCTGTTGTTTTGCTGTAAGAAGGTCCTCCATTTTCCCTCTGTTGTTTTCCCTCTGTTGTTTTATTGTAAGAAGGTCCACCATCCAGCCTCTGTTTCAAAGCCTCCACCACACTCCGAGGCAGAGTTCCACTGCTGAACAGCTCTCTCAACAGTTAGGAAGTTCTTCCTCATGTTCAGGTGGAAACTGCTTGAGATCTTTCCCAGGTAAGTCAGATCTGTCACAGGGAGCCTGTAGGATGCTCTCTAAATCCCATTGCTGAGACCCAGGCTCCCTTGAAGGGAAGAAAGGAATGGCTCCCAGGGGAAAGGGGAACCTTGTAAGTTCTCCATTGCCACCAATGAACTGGAAAAAACCCACTTTTTTCAGATGTGGAACAAAAACGCCCATTCGGCAATATTTTCGGGAGGTGCTAGAGAACGGATATGGGGGGTTTCCAATATCCAGCAAGCAGAATCGGATAGTGATTCACCCAAAATGCACAAGTCTTGCAAAGAATAACAAGAGTTTCCAAAACAATTAGCACTTAATAAAGTGGCTTGCTTGAACTATAACTGTTGTGGTTCAGCATGATTCTGGGCCTGAGATGTTCTCTGATGATGAGGATGATGGGATTCAGATTCCTGGCTCTTTTGCTGTGCCTCATATCCCTGGGCCTGATTCTGAGGCTCCCACAAACAGTGCAGAGTCAACACAGCGGTTCTCAGAAGAAAAGAATGTTAATGAAGTAGATAACGAACAGGTGGAGAGGCCTTTGCCTTCCCATGCTGATAGTGAAAGTGCAGAAAGCCTTGATAGTGACCTGGCCCGGTAAGCCCATCTTGATTTGCGGGTCTGGCGGAGTTCTTGCCTAGCCAGCAGATGAGAAGCCAGCTCGGGGAAAGGTCATCACAATGCTTTTATGTTGGTGAGGGCATAATGTTTTGATGTTAGCAAAAGGTATTTAGCCTTCTTGCAAACGAAGGGAAAGTGTCAGTTCAATGTAACTTGTTAGCCTGGAAGCTCCATGGAATAACCTTAGCTGGAAAGCATCACGCTTGGGATTTCTTGCACTGTGATTCTTGGGGCAATTGTTTCACTGCCTGTACCATGGACTCTGTTTTGAACTTTGCCTATAGGATTGTGCCTCTTGTTTTTACCTGAAGATCTTTGGAACTATATTCTGCATTTAACCAAACTCATTGGAACTTTGCAATGCTTATTCTTTATTTTGACTTGGACTTTTTCCTCTATAAACTATAAAACTACAGCTCTCGTGTGGTGGTGTTTGGAAGCAAGGCGAAGCTTACTCTGAGTTGCAACAATAACTTCTCATTAAGGTCAATGGAAATCTAGAATTCTAGGAGATGCATTCTTTTAAAAAGGGGAAAAGGGCACTTCCGAAGTATTGCAGAACATACTACTGGGTTCTTAATTAATTATAGCTCATTAGATTAAATTTCACACCTTTCTCGGTTGATTAATCTACCTAATGCAACCAATTTCCACTTTCAGTGTCTCCTAAAAGAGCAGTATTACACGGAAGAATTCACATCCATTATCATCAGGATTTTAGATTACTCTGCTGTCTCATTCTAATACTCTGGATAGAATCGGCTGCGTTCTCACTTGCATTAATTCCACCTGACATCTTTGTTTTCACGGCAACGAGGTGCGTGTGTCTTGTGTGTGTTTCCTAATAATACAGTGAGGAAATGAATGAGACAGTTGCACCGGGGGAAAGCCCCAGGAATGGAATCAAGAGTGAGGCTCATGTTCGAAATGTTTACGGGCATAAATCTCTCATTAATTTTAGCCAGCCCTCATTAAATCAGTCAACGGGGTTGTGTAACGAGGAAATGAATTAGACCCTTTGCTGACCTTTCCAACACAACGTGCGGGGAAAATTCAACACAAAGGTCTCTCGGTTCCCTTCTGCATGCTTCTTCCACCCCTTGCAGGAAAGAGGGACCTTGCAGGCAATACCTGCCCTCTATACACCCCATTCCAATGGAGCAGATATGCCCCGGATGCAGGTCCGATGAGAAAGGAAGTTGACAAAGCAATAACACTTTATTCACAAAGGACAAAAGGCCATTTAATAGCTCATCACACCAAAAAAAGTTCATAAAAAGTATTGTTGAAGGCTTTCATGGCCGGAATCACTCGATTGCTGTGTAGCTGCACCTAAGGATGCATCTACACTGTGGAATTAATGCACTTTGGCATCACTTTAACCACCACAACTCAATGCTATGGAATCCTGGTCTTCAGTCTTCTATGCCAAAGAGTGTTGGGGTCTCGCCAAACTCCAAATCCCAGGATCCCATTGCATCAAGCCATGGCAGCTCAAGCAGTGTCAAACTGTGTTGTCGAAGGATTTCATGACCAGAATCATTGGGTTGCTGTGAGTTTTCTGGGCTGTCTGGCCATGTTCCAGCAGCATTCTCTCCTGATGTTTCACCCACATCTATGGCAGGCGTCCTCAGAAGTTGTGAGGGCTGTTGGAAACTAAGCAAGGGAGTTGTATATCTCTGTGGAAGGCCCAGAATGGGAGAAAGAACTCTTGTCTGTTGGAGGCAAGCGTGAATGTTGCAATTAATCAAAGAAGGCTTTAATGCAGTGTCAGGACCCCTGGGGGGAGGGGTTGCAAGGCAGTTTCAGAGGGTTCACCAAAGACCATCAGTAAACACATATTTCTGATAGTCTTAGGAACCTTTTGGCAGAGAAGTCTGAAAATCTCTCTGCCTGTTCTTCCTTTTTGATGTAGGTGAACTACAACTCCCAGAATTCAAAAACAGCCCCCACCCCACCAGTATTCAATGTAGGCCATGTAGGTAGTGTGCCAAGTTTGGTGCAGATCCATTGTGGGCTGGGTTTAGAGTGCTCTTTGATTGCAGGTGAACTATAAATCCCAGCAACTACAACTCCCAAATTTCAAGCTCTATTTCCCTTAAACTCCATCTGTGTTCATATTTGGGCATATGGAATATCCATGCTAAGTTTGGTCCAGATCCATCATTGTTTGAGTCCTACATCTCTCTGGATGTAGGTGAACTACAACTCAAAAACTCAAGGTCAGTGCCCACCAAACCTTTCCAGTATTTTCTGTTGGTCACTGGAGTTCTGTGTGCCAAGTTTGGTTCCATTCCATCATTGGTGGAGTTCAGAATACTCTTTGCTTGTAGGTGAACTATAAATCCCAGCAACTACAACTCCCAAAGGACAAAATCAACCCACCCCACCCCCACCAATATTGAAATTTGGGTGTATTGGGTATTTGTGCCAAATGAGGTCCAGTGAATGAAAAGGCATCCTGCCTATCAGATATTTACATGATTCATAACAGCAGCAAAACGACAGTTATGAAGTAGCAGCAAAAATAATGTTATGGTTGGGGGTCACCACAATATGTGGAGCTGTATTAAGGGGTCGCGGCATTAGGAAGGTTGAGAAACCCTGCTTTAATGTCATACAGGTGATGGGTTATGTTTGGATGTGGTTGACTGAAAATTATTGCTTGGTAGCAGGCTGTAACCATCATTCATTAGTTTTGGAAGCCTATCTTGTTTAGTTGGAGAGTGTTTAGTTTATCTTGTTTATCTTGTTTAGTTGGAGAATGAATGCAGTTGGATACCTCTTGAACTGGCATGGTCCAATGCTATGGAGCTGTGGGAGTTGTAGTTTAACAGGATATTTAGCTTTAGAAAGAATTCTAGTGCATCACCAAACGACAACTCCCAGGATTCCATAGCCTTGCCCCATGGTGTCAAACCACAAAGTGTAGATCAGTGGTTCTCAACCTTCTTAGTGCAGCGACCCCTTAATACAGTTCCTCATGTGGTGGTGACCCCCAACCATAACATTAATTTAGTTGCTACTTCATAACTGTCATTTTGCTACTGTTATGAATCGTCATGTAAATATATGATATGCAGGATATATTTTCATTCACTGGACCAAATTTGGCACAAATACCTGATACACCCAAGTTGGAATACTGGTTGGAGGGAAATAGAACTTGTCATTTGGGAGTTGTAGTTGCTGGGATTTATGGTTCACCTACAATCAAAGAGCATCCTGAACTCCACCAACAATAGGATTGAGCCAAACTTGGCACAAAGAACTCCCATGACCAACAGAAAATACTAAAAGGATTTGGTGGGCATTGACCTTGAGATTGGGAGTTGTAGTTCACCTAAACCCTGAGAGCACTGTGGACTCAAAAGAATGATGGATCGGGACCAAACTTGGCATGAAAATCAATAAGCTCAAATGTGAACTCTGGTGGAGTTTGGGGAAAATAGACTTGACATTTGTAGTTGTAGTTGCTGGGATTTATAGTTCACATACATTCAAAGAGCCTTCTGAACCCCACCAACAATAGAATTGTGCCAAACTTGCCACACACAACCTCCATGGCCAACAGAAAATGCTGTGTTTTCTGATGGTCCTTGGCGACCCCTCTGATACCCCCTCGCGACCCTCCCAGGGGTCCCGACCCCCAGGTTGAGAAACACTGGTGTAGATGCACCTTTAAGCAGTTTTGATTATTTGTAATTTTTTGCATGTTGAACTGTTTTTAAACTATTCCACGGAATTGATTTCCTTTGAATGCTATCCCAAGATCTTGCCAGATATGACAGGGCACCAATGCTTCCAATTAATTGGAGGCTTAATGAATCGATAGCTTGCATGACAGTAATCTGAGCTGCATGCATTTCAACACAAGCTTAAATCCAAATTTTTCAGCTTAAGTGGGTTGCCTTGTAGCTTAAACGGTTAGGTTATTTGAGCATTTTGCCATAACCAGCAACATAAATCCGTCCGCATTTTACCACCTTTGACCTTCGAAAGCAAACCACTTTCGGAACAAAAGCCGTCCAAGTTTGGTCTCCGCTGAAAGACAATCTGGACGGATTTTTTTCAAGAAAAGAACCACTTTCCCTGATTTATGCAAGACTGAGTTTGGAAGAGGAGAGAAGGAAGGAGCGGTTGTTTTTCTAGACAGAGCAAAGATTAGAGCTCCCAGCTTTAAATTTTAACCTGGAGCACGATTCAAAACCAGCTGGACTTTGAAATGCAGTCACTGTAAAGCAACCATATTATTCATTCATTGGAAAGCAGCCATATTAATATGCGAAAACAGATCAATTAGTTAATAATCACAGTTGCGCATTCGTGAAAGTGACACTTTGGAGAGCATCTGCATTGTAGAACTACTGCAGTTCGAGACCACTTGAACTGCCATGGCTCAGTGTTATGGAATCATGAGAGTTGCAATTTGATGATGAGTCAGTGATTTTTCACAGAGGATAAAAGTTATATAAAACTACAACTCCCATTATTCCATAGCCTTGAGCCATGCCAAACTGCATTCACTCTAGAGCAGAGTTTCTCAATCTGGGGGTCACAACCCCTGCGGAGGTCAAACGACCCATTTCGCAGGGGTCGCCAGACCATCAGAAAACACAAGGCTGAAGATCTCTCTGCCTGTCCTTCTCTTCCTTTTTGGAACCAGATGGCAAATCCTCACACCGGTTGTATGTCAGCTTGCTCAGCCAATGATTGTGTCTGATGTCCATGATGGTTGGCAATGGCAAAGAGTTAAGCTCAGACAAGAGACCCGAGATGTCTCAGGAAGATTCACAAGGTCACATTCCTGGGAGAGGCCATTTGCAGTTTTTCTCAGAGCAACTGTCTGAAGATAATTTGTCAGGTGCAGAAGTTAATGAGAGTCAAGTTAATGAGAGTGTAGATAGAAATCAAGGCTTTTGTAAACAGAGACAGAGTGCTCAGGTGCTAAGAAGATCCATTCATTTACAGGAAAAGAGAGATAAGAAATCTTTATCTGGTGGTAAGGTCAAGAGAAATGCTTTCCTTTCAGTTTTGGGATCTGTAAAAGCTTTATTTTGATTCATGGGAAAGAGTTGCCTCAGTTGGGTCAACGTTGGAAATTTCAAGTGTTCTTAGTTTCATGTACCAAGTTTTTGCCAAGCTCCTGATTTGTGTATTGGATTTTTCATGCTGCCTTGTTTCATGGATTGTTGTTTTAACAAATCTTATTTTGCCTTGAAGCTCGTGGACTATCCTTTGTTTTGAGAACTTTGCTGTTTTTGCTAATTTTACTGCTTTGCCTACATATGTTCTTCAATAAACTGCTTGCTATTTATTTATCGTGTCATCAGCAACCATCCCATTGTATTACATTTCTAACAGAACAAAACAAACAAACAGATTTAAAAAAAAACACAAATTTTGCAAACTTGGTAGCTGATTAAATGTCCTTTGACCAGTATCTGGCCACTTGGAGTGCCTCTGGTGTTGCCGCAAGAAGGTCCTCCATTGTGCATGTGGCAGGGCTCAGGTTGCATTGCAGCAGGTGGTCTGTGGTTTGCTCTTCTCCTCACTCGCATGTTGTGGATTCAACTTTATAGCCCCATTTCTTAAGATTGGCTCTGCATCTCGTGGTGCCAGAGCGCAGTCTGTTCAGCGCCTTCCAAGTCGCCCAGTCTTCTGTGTGCCCAGGGGGGAGTCTCTCATCTGGTATCACCCACGGATTGAAGTGCTGGGTTTGAGCCTGCCACTTTTGGACTCTCGCTTGCTGAGGTGTTCCAGCGAGTGTCTCTGTAGATCTTAGAAAACTATTTCTTGATTTAAGTCGTTGACGTGCTGGCTGATACCCAAACAAGTGATGAGCTGGAGATGTCACTGCCTTGGTCCTTTCACTATTGGCTGCTACTTCCCGGCGGATGTCAGGTGGTGCAAGACCGGCTAAGCAGTGTAATTTCTCCAGTGGTGTAGGCGGCATGTCTCATTAAGAGCCACATCCACTGTTTTAGTGTGGTGAGATGTGTTCCACACTGGGCATGCATACTCAGCAGCAGAGTAGCATAGCGCAAGGGCAGATGTCTTCACTGTGTCTGGTTGTGAACCCCAGGTTGTGCCAGTCAGCTTGCGTATGATATTGTTTCAACTGCTTGCTGATTTTACCAAACTGGTATGGTGTTTAAGGTCAGAGGTGTTCCTGCTCTTGTGTATGACAACACCAAAAGCCCTCCTCCGTTGTGATTGGCCAGCCCCTCACCCCACCAGAGTTTCTGAGACACAGGAAGGGGAGAGCATGCATGCATGATGAGGGAAAGATACCAAATGACAAAATCAATCCCACCCAACCCCACCTGTATTCATTCAAATATTGGGTATTATTTGTGCCAAATTTGGTCCAGATCCATCGTCATTTGGGTACACAGTACTCTCTGAATGCAGGTGAACTACATCTCTCCTAAATCACTGTCAATTTCTCCCAAACCCCTCCAGTATTTTCTGTTGGTCATGGGAGTTCTGTGTGCCAAGTTTGGTCCAGGTCTGTCATTCATGGGGATCTTAGTGGTCTGTGGAAGTCAGAATAGAAGCAGTTGAAGATACTGTAAATCCCATCATCTGTTGTCCATACTCCCCAAAAAATATTGTTTTTGGGATTAGTCACTATGCTTTAATTATGTCTAGTTAGTAACAATGAGAATACATCCTGCATTTTGGATATTTACACAGCAATTCATAACAGTAGCAAAATTGCAGTTATGGAGAAGCAACAAAAATAGTGTTATGGTTGAGGGTCACCACAACATGAGGAACTTATTAAAGGTTCACGGCATCAGGAAGGTTGAGGACCACTGCTCTAGAGTGTAGATATACCCTACATAACATTCAGTGACCTCTAGTTCTTAATGCAGGGTAAACTATGGGGTTTTCTGCCATGTGAAGGAAAGTTGGCAAATGCTCCGGAGTTTCTATGAAATTCAGGAGCAACGCTACATTTCCTTGTGAACAAGGACCATATAACCAGCTTCAGTCCAAACCAGTCCATTGTCCTCATTGGCCATTCAAGCACAACGTAGGATGGATCTCAGTCTATTCCTTCTTTCCTCTCCTCCCAAATGTGCAAGTATGATTCCTTGCAATCTCAGTTTACAACCAAGCACTCACTCCTTGGGTCTCCAGAGATCCAGAGCCGGCTTCCCGGTGAAGTCTGGTCGTACCCCTGCCAGTATTTGGGGGTCTGAACTTCAGTATATGGATTTTCCAGCTGCTTTCTTGCAAACACAATCATGTCAGGAGCCCATCTGCTTTCTGTATTATTCCTGGAGCCAAAGGCACGATCGGGTTCGTTGCTGAGAGCGGAGGAGTGCTGTCAATGTTTTGTCTTCTCGCTACAACTTCTCTTATTATTTTGAATATAGGTGAATATGTGATGCCAACATGTGGCCTTGGTGGGGGATTATATAATGTATAATGTCTACCTTTGATACGTAAATGCATTTTTGAAATAGTCCTTCTTTGCCCCATTTCATGTGGGATATGAAAACTGGAATCCTGTGCAGTCGTTGAATAAAATCATGGAAAATTAGATTTGGAAGGAGCCACAAAAGGCCATCAAGAGCAACCACAATCTGCCATACAGAAAGGCACAATCATCCCAAAAGTCACAAAACAGTGGTAATTGGTTGCGTTGGGAGCAATGAGGAAGTCTGTGGATAAAAAGTTTGACATTAAAACTGTAGCCCCATCTACACTGTCATATAAAATCCAGATCATCTGCTTTGAATTGGATTATATGGCAGTGTAGATTCATATTATCCAGTTTAAAGCAGATAATGTGGATCTTTGATAATCTGGCAGTGTGGAAGGGGCCCCAATTATTACCTGAAAGCTATGCTTTTTGGGGGGGGGGGGAAGAAAGCATGAGTCATCTTCTGCAGATCAGCGAAAGTTTGAAAAAATAATAATAATAATAATAATAATAATAATAATAATAATAATAATAATTGCAAAAGACAAAGAGGGAATACCGTAAAAACACAATCCAGAGCAGAAGAGAAAACTGGCAAAAGAAGGCTCTCCATGGACAGTTCCTGGGAAAAATTGAGAGCCAAATTGACAAAGAAAAAACATGGCTGTGGCTCACAAATGGAACTCTGAAAAAGGAGACAAAGGAGGGCCTGATTCTGGCAGCCCAAGAACAAGCCATTTGAACCAATGCCATCAAAGTCAGAATTGAAAAGTCGACAACAGATCCCAAATGTAGACTCTGCAAGGAAGCAGATCAAACAATAGATCACACTCTCAGCTGCTGCTAGAAGATCGCGCAGACAGACTCCAAGCAGAGGCACAACACCGTTGCTCAGATGATTCATTGGAACTTGTGCCACAAAGACCATCTGCCTGCGACAAAGAACTGGTGGGATCACCAGTAACCTGAAAAAGTTACAGAGAATAAACACGTCAAACTACTCTGGGACTTCCGAATTCAGACAGACAGAGTTTTGGAGCACAATACTCCTGACCTCATGATCATGTTAAAAAACAAAGTATGGATCATCGCTGTTACAATCCCAGGTGACAGCAGTATTGAAGAGAAACAACTGGAAAAGCTGACATGACACAAGGATTTAAAGATTGAACTGCAAAGACGCTGGTACAAGCCAGTCAAAGTGGTCCCAGAGGTGATCGGCACACTGGGCGCAATGCCTAAAGACCTTGGCCTGCACTTAAACACAATCGGCGCTGACAAAATTACCATCTGCCAGCTGCAAAAGACCACCCTACTGGGATCTGCACGCACTCTTTGCAGATARATCACACAGTCCTAGACACTTGGGAAGTGTCTGATGTGTGATCCAATAAAACAGCCAGCAGAGTGTCTGCTGTGGACTCATCTTGTTGTGTTTCAAATAATAATGAGAAGAAGAAGAAGAAGAAGAAGAAGAAGAAGAAGAAGAAGAAGAAGAAGAAGAAGAAGAAGATGTTGTTGTTGTTGTTGTTGTTGTTGTTGTTGTTGTTGTTGRTGRTGCTGCTGCTGCTGCTGCTGCTGCTGCTGAAGGCTTTCATGACTGGAATCACTGGGTTTCTATGAGTTTTCCAGTCTATATGTTTTCCAGAAGCATTATCTCCTGACGTTTCGCCCACATCTATGGCAGGCTTACCTCACAACCTCTTAAGGGTGCCTGCCATAAATGTGGCTGAAACAACGGGAGAGAATGCTTCTGGAACATGGTCATATAGCCCTGAAAACCCACAGCAACCCAATAATAATAATAACAACAACAACAACAACAACAACAACAACAACTGCAAAAGGCCACCTGACTTGAATCTGTGCACATCATTCGAAAATACATCACACAGTCCTAGACGCTTGGGAAGTGTTTGACTTGTGATATTTTTATACGAAATCCATCATATAGATCTCATTTGCTGTGGCATACTGTGCTTTTGTGTCAGTAAAATGATGATGATGATGATCTACAGTTCAGA
Organism: Anolis sagrei ordinatus; assembly: GCF_025583915.1. Taxonomy (NCBI): domain Eukaryota; kingdom Metazoa; phylum Chordata; class Lepidosauria; order Squamata; family Anolidae; genus Anolis; species Anolis sagrei. The sequence goes on along the minus strand of NW_026847660.1, from coordinate 129,403,171 downwards.
ATTAATGTTGTTTGACAGTAACTTGGAATCACAGAAGTTGTATTTCTGCAAGATTGTTAGCCTTCTCAGGCAAAGAGTGCTGGTGTGTCACCAAACTACAATGGAACGGATTCCGTCACATTGAAACATCCCATCTAAACTGGAGTCAAACTGCATGACTTCTACTGTGTAGACACAACCTTGCCTCACCCAGGCAAGGATTTCCTCTCCCTTAGCTCGCTTTCATCCTTTCTCGCTGAGCTCCCTCTATCAGCTCCAGCTTCTCATGTGGGGACATGAGAGAAGCCTCCCACAAGGATGATAAAAACATCAAATCATCCAGGCGTCCCCTGGGCAACGTCCTTGCAGACGGCCAATTCTCTATCACCAGAAGCAACTTGCAGTTTCAAGTCGCTCCTGACACGACAAAAAAAAATCCTTTCTCGCTCGCTGCTCCGTATTCTTGGAATTCCTTCCCTGAACCTTTGCAGACTTCTCCTTCCCCCAGTATTTTTCAATCTCAGTTAATAACTTTCTTGTTTTCCAAAGCTTGGGGAATTTGAGTTTAATATTGTTTTATAATCTTGTATATTTTGATTACGAGCCGTGGTCCGCTTGCTTTATATCAGATAGGACTTTTTTTGTGTATGTGTTTCATCTGGATATTTTCTTTTACAGTTGTAGTGTGTGAGTTTATATTTTATTACTCCTTCCCTCTGTGTTGTGTGTATGATGTTATCATCGTCACGTCCAAGCGCTTCTACGTTTGCTTTGAGTGCATCCACACTGTGGAATGAATGTGGTTTGACACCACTTTAACTACCAAGGCTCAGTGCTATAGAAGGAGCCCCTTTGGCACAATGGGTTAAACCCTTGTGCAGGCAGGACTGAAGACCAACAGGTCAGATGTTCGAATCCAGGGAGAGCGTGGATGAGCTCCGCCTGTCAGCTCCAGCTCCCCATGCCGGGACATGAGAGAAGCCTCCCACAAGGATGGTAAAACTTCAAACCATCCCGGCATCCCCTGGTCAACGTCCTTGCAGACGGCCAATTCTCTCACACCAGAAGTGACTTGCAGTTTCTCAAGGTGGATACTCCACTTAGGCAGAAAAAACAAAATGCAAAGATACAGAATGGGGGACAATGCCTGGCTCGAGAGCAGTACGTGTGAAAAAGATCTTGGAGTCCTCATGGACAACAAGTTAAACATGAGCCAACAATGTGATGTGGCGGCAAAAAAAGCCAATGGGATTTTGTCCTGCATCAAGAGGAGCATAGTGTCTAGGTCCAGGGAAGTCATGCTACCCCTCTATTCCGTGTTGGTTAGACCACACCTGGAATATTGTGTCCAGTTCTGGGCACCACAATTCAAGAGAGATATTGACAAGCTGGAATGTGTCCAGAGGAGGGCGACTAAAATGATCAAGGGTCTCTGGAGAACAAGCCCTATGAGGAGCGGCTTAGGGAACTGGGCATGTTTAGCCTGAAGAAGAGAAGGCTGAGAGGAGATATGATAGCCATGTATAAATATGTGAGAGGAAGCCCCAGGGAGGAGGGACCAAGCTTGTTTTCTGCTTCCATGGAGATTAGGACAAGGAACAATGGCTTCAAACTACAAGAGAGGAGATCCCATCTGAACATGAGGAAGAACTTCCTGACTGTGAGAGCCGTTCAGCAGTGGAACTCTCTGCCCCAGAGTGTGGTGGAGGCTCCTTCTTCAGAGGCTTTGAAACAGAGGTTGGATGGCCATCTATAGAGGGTGCTTTGATTGCGATTTTCCTGCTTCTGGGCAGAAAGAGGTTGGATTGGATGGTCCACAAGCTCTCTTCCAACTCTAGGATTCAATGTTTCTCTGCCAAACAGAGAAACATGGAATGTGAATGCGCAAGA
>NW_026847660.1:129366361-129399111 GCF_025583915.1 Anolis sagrei ordinatus | reverse complement strand
GTATAAATATGTGAGAGGAAGTCATAGGGAGGAGGGAGCGAAGTTGTTTTCTGCTGCCCTGGAGACTAGGATGCGGAACAATGGCTTCAAACTACAAGAAAACAGATTCCATCTGAACATTAGGAAGAACTTCCTGACTGTGAGAGCTGTTCAGCAGTGGAACTCTCTGCCCTGGAGTGTGGTAGAGGCTCCTTCTTTGGAAGCTTTAAAACAGAGGCCGGATGGCCATCTGTCGGGGGCACTTTGAGCACGATTGTTCTGTTTCTTGGCAGTGGGTTGGACTGGATGGCCCATGAGGTCTCTTCCAACTCTAGGATTCTATTATTCTAAATGGCCAGTGTGGATGTGGCCTTGGAGTCTACTTGAAGGGATAGAATAACAACCAGAGACGTTTAAGCCTATCCCAGCATCCGTGAAGCTTCATTAACTAATGGCAGATCTGCACTAACCATTTCATACATTTAGGTCAGTTTCATACCATTTAGGTCAGTTTAATATTGAAGAAAATGATTTCACTGTGTAGATGTTTACATAACAAATGCTGGAACCATTTTGAGGCCCAGATGGTGATTACTCAAAACATAGAAGCTGGCCTTGAACTGGTTAAATCTCCCCGGCAGGACTGTGCTTGTGCGCATCAGCGGAGCACTTCTGTGCAGGTACAACTGCACCAGGAGCTCCAATTTTGTTTGCTTTGCATTGAATGTTTGTTGTAGTCCTAAGTTTCAGGGACTCTGCAGATAGGTGGCTTCTTTTGGCTGCAATCATAGGGCAAGCCACCTGTCAATTATCGTTAGGTTCCCTAGTCCCGCTCCCTTTGTGGGCTTTGGAAGGGAAGTGAGCCATTTTGTTAGTTAGTCTCAGCCAGGTTAACCAATGTATAGGATGTGTTTACTTCCCCTGTACAAAGGCTTCAACCTTTAAGAATTACCAGGGTCACAGAAATTCTAACAGAATTTCCAGGGAAAGAATTTCCAGGGAAGAACAGCTTTAAGAGTCTCCTAAGAACTCCAGGGAAGCCTTCCTACAGCTTTGGGAGTTTCCAGGAATATAGCCTTAAAGTTTAAAGAACTCCAGCTGGGGAACATGCATTGCCTTGCTGGTAGGTCCACTCAGCGCTTGAGAAGCAGTTTGGCCTGGTAGCAGAACCTACACCAGTGAGGGTTGGATTTTAGTCAGCCTTGGGAGAAGTTAAAAAAGGGGAATTTTCCTTTAAAGAAAAGTTATTGAAGATAGTGCCTGTTCCTGTAGACAAGATTGAGAGAACTAATATTTTATCAAGAGAGCCTTGAAATTCCTGTTTGATTTCATTAATAAAATACTTTGTTGCACTTCTCAAGCCATTTGAAAATCCTTTGTAAAGGAAGCCTCTGAGGACTTGTCCTTGGGCCCCCTGGATTCCCACTGCACAAAGGTTACACATCCTATTTTAAAGCCAACTAAATACAGGCCCGGCGGCGACAGAACAACTTCAGATGCCCACATTCTGCAAAAATGATATTGTGCTGATGAGCAAGGAGGGCTTTCTTTCAGACTTTCTTCCACATTTGAATATGCCAGTTTAAAGTCCTCAAAGTGCGCTGCAGCGCACTTTCATCGTGTGCACTGTCTAGACATTACAGTTTTCCAGCTGACTCTAATTGATCCATGCAGATGGACTGAAAGCAACTCTTGTGGGAAAACAACTTTGGCATCATTTCTTTCTGCATTTTGCTTTGCGCAACACACGACATGCATCCAAGGTGTTCGCTGGGGGTTGTAAGAATGAAAACGAATTGTCGTCTTCGTGGTCCCAACACGGTCGAAGTGTGATCCCATTGTCTGTGTATATCCGTTGGCCTCCCTTGCTCCCAGCCTACGCTTACGGAGGGATGTGCCGTTCGCAATTTCGCACAGAAGTTACGCAACTCCCCGGACGGTGCTCAGAGCGGGACGAATGAGGTGATGATGAATGCGGAGGATGACAGAATGGGGAGAGAATGGATTCCGGTGCGTGAGCCATCCCAGCGCCCTGAGACCCATTCGTCGGAGGGAAGAAATGACGCGGACGGCGATTTTGATGCCTCCAGAAGCACGTACCACGTCTTTGGCAGGGGAAGGGGAGGGGAAGCGAGGTGGAAAACACACACACACACAAATTATTGCTGACATCCACTCAAACTATGTGAGATACCAAAACTAATTGCAGCCAGATGTTGCGTGGAACAAGGGAAAGGAGCAAGAAAGACACAGAAAGAAGAATATTCGCCTTTCCGCTTTTTCTTCTTCTCCAAAGAGTAGAAATGTTGGTTATCTCTTTGCACAAAAGAGGATTCCATACATTCCGCACTTGACAAAATATGTCCTCTCGAGGAGTTGTCTAAGTCAGTGGTTCTCAACCTTCCTAATGCCATGACTCCTTAATACAGTTCCTCATGTTGTGGTGACCCCCAACCATAACATTGTTTTCGTTGCTACTTCAGAACTGTAATCTTACTCTTGTCCTGAATCGTCATGTAAATATCTGACATGCAGGATGTATTGTCATTCACTGGACCAAATTTGGCACAAATACCTGATACGCCCAAATTTGAACACTGATGGGGATGGAGGGGGTTGATTCTGTCATTTGGAAGTTGTAGTTGATGGGATTTATTGTTCACCTACAAGCAAAGAGCATTCTGAACTCCACCAACAATGGAATTGAACAAAACTTGCAACACAGAACTCCCATGACCAACAGAAAATACTGGAAGGGTCTGTGGGCATTGACCTTTAGTTTTGGAGTTGTAGCTTACCTACAACCAGAGAGCACTGTGGACCCAAAAAGGATGGATCTGGTTCTAACTTGGCATGAATACTCAGTATGCCCAAATGTGAACACTGGTGGAGTGTAGACCTTGACATTTTGGAGTTGTAGTTGCTGGGATTTATAGTTCACCTACAATCAAAGAGCATTCTGAACTTCACCAACAATGAAATTGAACAAAGCTTGGAACACAGAACTCCCATGACCAACAGAAAATACTAGAAGGGTTTGGTGGGCACTGACCTTGAGTTTTGGAGTTGTAGTTCACCTACATCCAGAGAACACTGTGGACACAAACAATGATGGATCTGGACCCAACTTGGCATGGATACTCAATATGCCCAAATGTGACCACTGGTGGAGTTTGGGGAAAATAGACCTTAACATTTTGGGAGTTGTCATTGCTGGGATTTATAGTTCACTTACAATCCAAGAGCATTCTGAACCCACCAATGCTAAAATTGGGGCAGACTTCCTACACAAAACCTCCATGACCAACAGAAAATACTGCGTCTTTGGCATCCCCTCATGACCCCCCTAGGAGTCCTGACCCCTAGGTTGCGAAACATTGGTCTAAGTCCTCCATATATGGCATGCATCTGTTGGAAGTTGGAATTTTATGAAACATTGTCCAAAAAACTATCTTTCCACTCATGGCACAACTAAAGGTACGTCTACACCAGGCATGGGCAAAACACCAAAGTTTGCCCGTGCTAGTCTACACTGTAGAATGAATGCAGCTTGACAACACTTCACTTCCATGGCTCAATGCTAAAGAATCATGGGAGTGGTAGTTTGGCAAGATCTTTAGCCTTTCCTGCCAAAGAGTGCTGATGCTTCGCCAAACTACAACACCTAGGAATCCATCACATTGAGCCATGATAGTTACAGTGGTATCAAACTGCATAAATTCCACAGTTTGGATGCACCTTTAGGGGAAAAGAATTCCAGCCCTTGCAAATCCTTACATCCCTAGTTATTATTAGTTAAGGAATGCTGGGAGTTGCAATACAGAAAGCTCTGCAGGGCTGCACTCCATCAATGACTTAAATCCAATAGCTGTAAGCAGGGTGCATCTACTCTGTAGAATGAATGCGCTTTGGCAATGCTTGAACCGCTATGGCTCAGTGTTATGGCATCCTGGGATTTGTAGTTTAGTGAGTGGGAAATGGTAAAGATCTTGTTAAACTACAGCTCCCAGGCTTCCATAGCATTGAGCAATAGCAGCTCGAGTGGTGACAAACTGCATTCAATCTACAGTGTAGATCAAGCATGGGCATTTTGGACTTCAACTCCCATAATTCCTAAAAGCCTATCGGCTTTGGCAATACTTGAACTGCTCAATGCTTTTGGATCCTGGGATTTGTAGTTTCATGAGCTGAAAAGGATAAAGAACTTGTAAAACTACAACTCCAAGGCTTCAATAACATTGAGCCATGGCAGCTCAAATGATATCAAGCTGCATTCAATTTACACTGTAGATCAGGCATGGACAAACTTTGGCCCTCCAGGTGTTTTGGACTTCAACTCCCACAATTCCTAACAGCCTACCGGGTGTTAGGAATTGTGGGAGTTGAAGTCCAAAACACCTGGAGGGCCAAAGTTTGTCCATGCCTGCTGCAGATGCACCCATAGAAACCACACTTGTGCAAGTTCCTTTGATTTAATAGGTCTACACTAGTTCCAATTGACACTTTGATCTGGAGTTTATCCTTGTCCTCTCCTTGGATGTTGGAAGCCAGGTTGCAGCATGGATATGGTGTGGTGGAGGCTCCTTCTTTGGAAGCTTTTAAACAGAGGCTGGATGGCCATCTGTCAGGGGTGCTTTGAATGCAATATTCCTGCTTCTTGGCAGAATGGGGTTGGACTGGATGGCCCAGGAGGTCTCTTCCAACTCTTTGATTCTATGATTCTATGAAACACAAAATGACCCAAAATGTCTCTCTTTATGATCACCTATTTGTTATCTTTTGGGGCTCCAATGAGCATTTCAGCTGTTCTTGCAGTCGAGAGGACTATGGTGAAGGGCAGGGGGGAGTGATGCCCAGCGAAAACGAGAAATTAAATCTTTCCAAGTACCTGTCAGTCTCCTTGCAGCTGTTTTGCTTTCTCTCGCTGCCACTTGACGTTGTAAAAGACCCCAAGTGATCAGGACTCAAATTTCTGATGACTTCTCAGATAAAACAGGGCAGGGGGCCGATATCAGACTTATCCACTCGATATCAAATACCATTTGGCTTCATCTGTTCCCTCCCCCCATCAAAAAATAATAATAGGCTATACAATAATAAGAGCAAAGATAATTAAACTTGTCAGCATAGTACAAATAAAGTTTTTTTTTAAAGACCACTATGTGTGAGAAACCACAAATCTGCTATTTGTTCCTCCATTTCCTACTGGTTCTGGGTACATCTACACCAGTGTTTCTCAACCTGTGGGTTGGGGTCCCTGAGGGGGTGGTTTCAGAGGGGTCACCAAAGACCATCAGAGAACATATATTTCTGATGGTCTTAGGAAGCCCTTTGGCAGAGAAGGGGTAAGATCTCTCTGCCTGTCCTTCTCTTCCTTTTTGGAAACAGACACCAAATCCTACCACCAAAAACTCTCTTCCGTTGTGATTGTTTCTCAGACTCCAAGCGGAAAGGGGAGATCAGGCGTGCTCAGTGTATGGCAGCATGGTGCACATGTGCGAGTGAGGGGGAGCGTGCGAGGCTGGAGGGAGGTTCACACTAGCGAGTCCCTTCAAGGCATGGGGGGTTCTATGTGGGAAGTTTGGCCCAATTCTATCGTTAGTGGAGTTCGGAATGTTCTTTGATTGTAGGTGAACTATAAATCCCAACAACTACAACTCCCTAATGTCAAGATCTATTTTCCCCAAACTCCACCAGGGTTCACATTTGGGCATATTGAGTATTTGTGTCAAGTTTGGTTCAGAGCCATCATTGTTTGAGTCCATGGTGCTGTCTAGATGTAGGTGAACTACAACTCCAAAACTCAAGGGCAATGCCTACCAAACCCTTCCAGTATTTCCTGTTGGTCATGGGGATTCTGTGTGCCACGTTTGGTTCAATTCCATCATTTGTAGAGTTCCGAATGCTCTTTGCTTGTAGGTGAACTATAAAACCCAACAATTCCCAAATGACACAATCAAGCCCCCTCCCCCAACCCCTTCGGCATTCACATTTGGATGTATTGTCAAATTTGGTCCAGTGAATGAAAATATCTTGCATATCAGATAATTTACATTACGATACATAACAGGAGCAAAATGACAGTTATGAAGTAGCAACGAAAATAATGTTATGGTTGGGGGTCAACACAACATGGGGAATGGTATTAAGGTGGCACAGTATGAGGAAGGTTGAGAAACATTGATCTACACTGTGGAATTATTGCAGTTTGACACCGGGTTGCTTAGAATTTTCCTGGCTGCCTGTCCATGTTCCAGAAGCATTCCCTCCTGTCGTTTTGCCCACATCTATGGCAGGCATCCTCAGAGGTTGACAGACCTCACAACCTCTGAGGATGCCTGACACAGATGTAGGTGAAACATCAGGAGATAATGCTTCTGAAATATGGCCAGACAGTCCAGAAAATTCACAGCAACCCAGTGATTCCGGCTATGAAAGCTTTGGACAACACAGTTTGATATGGTTTGAACTGCCATGGCTTGATGCAACGAGATCCTGGGATTTGGAGTTTGGTGACGCCCAGCACTCTTTGGCAGGGAAGGCTGAAGACCAGGATTCTGTAGCATTGAGTTGTGGCGGTTAAAGTGGTGTCAAAGTGCATTAATTCCACAGTGTAGATGCACCCTTGGGTTTTCACCCAGAATCCCTTTCCCCAGCTCCACATAAATCCATATGTATATGAATATCCCGGGTCCAAGCATCCTGGAATTCAAAACAAGTTCCCAGCCTGAGCTTGGACTTAGATTTTAAGCCCCGGATCAGAACGAAATCCCTGCATTTAATCACAAGTTAATAAACAGAATATTAAACTCAGGCTGTGTTATGGAAACAAGGCATAGAGGTCAGGGGAACCTCTGGGAGTCAATACTCCCCCTCCTCATTATATATATATATATATATATATATATATATATCCTAGCTTCCTAGCTGTCCCCTGCCACACATTGCTGTGGCCAGTCTATGTATATGTGTTTTGTGTGTGTATATATGTGTTTATGTATGTGTATATATTTGAGTATATATGTGTGTTTGCATATATATGTGTGTGTGTATATATATGTGTGCGCATATATTTGTGTATTTGTGTGTTTATATGTGTACATGCATATTGTGTATATGTGTGTGCTTGTCTATATGCATATTTGTGTGTATGTATATATGTAGGTATGTGGATATGTATATGTACGTGCATGTGGATATGTATATATGTGCATGTGTGTATTTATGTGTGTGTGTATATTTCTGTGTGTTTGGGCATACACATACATGTGTGTGTATGAATGTGTGCATGTGCATATGTATATGAGTGTATGTGTATATGTATATATGGTGTATTTTGGGGGTTTTTAAGTTTGTTCCGCTGGGGTTTTGTGTATGTGTGCGTATGTGTTTATATATATATGGGTGTATATAATTGTGTGTATATGTGTGTGCTTGCCTATATGCATATTTGTGTGTATATATGTATGTATGTGAATATATATGTGTGTGTGCATGCATAAATGTATTTAGGCATGGGTAACTACGGAAAAATTTGGTTCTAAACTCGTTTCGTTTTTAGGGGTTTTTTGCGTTTCGTTTTTTAAAAGAATTCCGAAATTTTTCTTTAAAAAAGTTTGATATTTACGAAAATATACAAAATTTCGTAAAATTACGAATCGATTCGTTAATGGCGGACGCGATTGCGCAATATGCTAAAAAAACCTCCAAATGGGACAGGGGGAACTTCTGAAGCTTCCCTCTCCCTCTGTTGTTGACTGTTGGTGTGATAATTTATTTTTTTCACTGATAAAACAAACAACAACTATAAAACTTGCACCAGACATGCGGAAATAATAACAGAAACGATTTCGGAACAATTTCGAAACGATTTCGAAACAATTACGAAATGAATTGAAAAATTGTTTCGATTTTTAGTTGCTCCTGAATGGTTCAATATCGCTTCGTTATAAAAAAAAAACAAATTAATAACGAATTACGAAATTAACGAACGAAACCGCCCAAGCCTAATGTATATGTATATGTGCATGCATATATTTATATGTATATGTGCATGCATATATGTATACGCATATATATGTATATCCATGTATATAAGTATATGTGCACGTGTATATGTATATCTGTGTGTATGTATATGTATGCTTTTGTATATGTGAATATCTGTGTGTGTTTGTGCATATATATACTTGTGTGCATATGAATGTGTGCATGTGTACATGTATATGAGTGTATGTTTATATGTATATATGGTGTATTTTTGGGCGTTTTAAGTCTGTTCCGCTGGGGTTTTGTGTGTGTGTGTGTGTGTGTTTATGGGTGATGTACACTCTGCCTGATAGGTGTATTGTGTCCAAATTTGGTGTCAATTCATCCAGTGGTTTTTGAGTTATGTTAATCCCACAAATGAACATTACATTTTTATATATATATATATATATATATATATAAATTGTTTGTGCAGCAAACATAAAGGACAATGGTATTATACCCTGCCTTGAGCCACATCATCACCATTATTATTATTATTATTATTATTATTATTATTATTATTATTATTATTATTTGATACACATCAAGTTAGGTACACAGCAAACAAGACCACTATTCTGGCTTTGGTATTCGATCACACGTAAGACACTTCCCAAGTGTATAGGACTGTGTGATATATTGGTGAATAATGCATTCTGATCTGAGTATTTATTTATTTATTTATTTATTTGCAGTATTTATATATCGCTTTTTTCACCCCTGGGGGGCTCAAAGCGGTTTACACATAGATAATGGCAAAAATTCAATGCCTTACCACTACAACAGTAAAACCACACTATAAACATAAATCACATTAAAAACAGTGCATCATCAAATATCAAAACAGTTATTAAAACCACAAAACAATCTCATCAGTCGAGTCACCGTTCCAGTCCTTGTCCCACTAAAAGCTGCATACATATAGATGTCCGAAGGCCTGCTCCCAGAACCATGGTTTTAATTTTTTTCTAAAGGTCAGGAGCGAGGGAGCAGATCTTACGTCCTTAGGGAGTGTGTTCCATAGGCAGGGGGGCCACAGTCGAGAAGGCCCTGCCAGCCACATTTGCGCTGTTGATGGGAGCAAGAGCAGGGCCTCCCCGGATGATCTTAAATTGTGATGTGGGACATAGGGGCAGATGGGTTTGGACAAGTAAGCTGGGCCTGAACCGTATAGAGCTTTATAGGTCAAAACCAGCACTTTGAATTGGGCTCAGAGATGGACCGGCAGCCAGTAGAGCTGGCATAACAGGGGGGTGGTATGCTCCCTGTATGCCACCCCAGTTAGTAATCTGGGTGCCGCCCATTGAACTAACTGAAGTTTCCAAACTGTCTTCAAAGGCAGCCCCACGTAGAGCACGTTGCAGTAATCTATTCAGGATGTAACCAGAGCATGGACCACCATGGCAAGATCAGACTTCCCAAGATATGGGCACAGCTGGTGCGTGCGTTTTAACTGTGCAAAAGCTCCCCTGGCCACCGCTGAGACCTGGGGTTCCCTTACCCACTGTCTTTCCTGCATTTGCCAAGGGTTAATTAATAATTTTAACCATTTAACCTAGTATATGCTAGGTATATGTAAGGTATATGCTAGTATAGTATAGTATAGTATAGTATAGTATAGTATAGTATAGTATATATATATATATATATAGAGAGAGAGAGAGAGAGAGAGAGTATATATAGTATATATAGTATATACTATATAGTATAGTATATACTATATAGTATAAGCTAGTATATGCTAGTATATGTAAGGTGGCCTTCTGCAGCTAACAGATGGTAATTTTGTCAGCATTGATTGTTTTTAAGTGCAGGCCAAGGTCTTTAGGTACTACACCCAGCCAGTATCGATGCATCTAATTTTCAGGTCGAATGGTTATGGTTATCATCACTGGCTCTTGGATCAAGAATAAGAATTTCAAATCTGGTGATTCCGGGAATCCAACATCTGGATATACTAATTTTGATTTCATGCTTTCCATATTGTTATTATTATTATTCCCTGCTCCCAATTTTTTTTCTTTCCGATGAATTTATAGGAACGTTTCTACGTGGAAATATTCGTTTTATGGGATTTCATCCTATAAATTACCACCAGAATGTTCTCTGAACTTGACAGCTGACAGGTTAACAAGGGACGCGCCATACCAGACCAGAGCAGTCTTCCAGATGTGATGGATTACGATTCCCATCAATGCAGAATGGACCAGACCCATTGAACTATTTCCGGGGTTAATTGGATTCAGAAGTGATCTCAAAATCCAATGTATTTCCTTGGATTCTTGATATTCTTTGGGATATTTTAGAAGCTCTTTTTGTGGTCTTTGTTAAACTGGCACCAGCAATGTCATAAAAGTCAACCTTGTGAATCGGCCTCCAAATTTCAAAACTTGAGTTATCGAGTATATTTAACTGGGAACGGAGGCAATATACTGGAAATTCCTGGCATAGAAACCATTTCCATGCAGTTTACCCAATCTATCCATCCAACTTGAGCCCCATGTTTACCTTCTTTGGTCCTATGGAACCAAAGTTCTGAGTGGGAATCCTGCCAGCAAACAGAGACATATAGAGGGTGAGAGAGGTACTGCAACCTTCCAAGGCCATGGTCAAGCAGACTAAGAAGAAGCAACTAAAGATGGGGGGTTTTGGGGTTTTTTGGGTTGTGTATGGCCATATTCCAGCAGATTTCTCTCCCAAAATGCTGCCTGCATCTATGACTGGCATCTTCAGAGGTTCTGTTGGCAGTGAGGTAAGTGGAGAGGAATCTTGGAGTCCTCATGGACAACAAGTTAAATATGAACCAACAATGGGATGCTGCAGCTAAAAAAGCCAATGGGATTTTGGCCTGCATAAATAGGAGTTTAGTGTCTAGATCCAGGGAAGTCATGCTACCCCTCTATTCTGCCTTGGTTAGACCACACCTGGAATACTGTGCAAACAAAGAGAAAAAATAGGACAAGTGCAAAGAAGCCAGAATGATTGTCCAAAGAACTTCTAACTGTGCTATAACACAAAAGAGGCATGCACAAGAAGTGGAAAAAGGGAGAAATCACTAAAGAAGAATTCAAACAAATAGCCAACATCTGTGGGGAAAAGGTCTGCAAGGCTAAAGCACAAAACGAGCTCAGGCTTGCCAGGGACATTAAAAACAATAAAAAGGGCTTCTTTTCTTATGTCAGTAGAAAAAGGAAAAACAAGGAGGCGATAGGGCCTCTTCGAGGAGAAGATGGGGCAATGCTGACAGGGGATAGGGAAAAGGCAGAACTACTTAATGCCTTCTTTGCCTAGGTCTTCTCACAAAAAGAAGGTCATCTTCAACCTCAGCAAGATGGAGTGGATGAGGGATTAGAGGACATCCAACCCCAAATTGGGAAACAAGTCATCCAGGAATACCTGGCCACTCTAAATGAGTTCAAGTCCCCAGGTCCGAAGGAGCTACCCAACAGTACTAAAGGAACTAGCGGAAGTCATTTCAGAACCATTGGCAACCATCTTTGAGAGTTCTTGGTGAATGGGAAAAGTCCAGCAGATTGAAGGAGGGCCAATGTGGTCCCAATCTTCAAGAAGGGAAAAAAGGATGACCCAAACAACTACCGTCCGGTCAGCCTCACATCGATACCGGGCAAGATTCTGGAAAAGATTGTTAAGGAAGCGGTCTGCAAACACTTAGAAACAAGCCTTATGAGGAGCAGCTTAAAGAGCTGGGCATGTTTAGCCTGCAGAAGAGAAGGCTGAGAGGAGACATGATGGCCATGTATAAATATGTGAGGGGGAAGTCATCGGGAGGAGGGAGCAAGCTTGTTTTCTGCTGCCCTGGAGACTAGGACACAGAATAATAATAATAATAATCATCATCATCATCATCATCTTTATTTATACCCTGCCACCATCTCCCCAATGGAGACTTGGGGGCAGCGAACATGAGGCCAGGCCCAAAATTTGGTTCTGGTTTGGTCCAGAGCCATCATTGTTTGAGTCCACAGTGCTCTCTGGATGTAGGTGAGCTACAACTCCAAAACTCAAGGTCAGTGTTCACCAGACCCTTCCAGTATTTACTGTCAGTCGTGGGAGTTTTGTGTGGAAGTTTGGTTCAATTCCATTGTTGGTGGAGTTCAGAATGCTCTTTGCTTGTAGGTGAACTATAAATCCCAGCAACTCCCAAATGTCAAGATCTATTTTCCCCAAACTCCATCTGTGTACATATTTGGGCATATGGAGTATTCATGCCAAGTTTGGTCTAGATCCTTCATTGTTTGAGTCCCCAGTGCTCTCTGGGGGTAGGTAAACTATAACTCCAAAACTTAAGGTCAATGCCCACCAAACCCTTACAGTGTTTTCCGTTGGTCATATGTTCTGGAGGGCTTGATTAGCGTTTCTTGTCCTGTGAAGGGTGTTGGACCTGGGATGCCTTATAGAATGTCTGTGTTAGTGGCATGGGGTTCTGTGATGGGAATTTTGCCCGGCATTCTATCATTTGCGTGGGTTCGGATTTTGGAATTCTCTTTTGTTTGTAGTGAATACTATAAATCCTATGAACTACATGTACAAATCGCCCAAATATAAGTCTATTTCCCTACGCCCATCTTGTTCATATTTAGGCATAATGGGAAGTATTTGTGCAGTCTGTGTGGATATTTGGGCATGTCGTGTTGCAAAGGTCGACAAAGCAGATCCATCATTGTTTGACTCCACAGTGCTCTCTGGATGTAGGTGAACTACAACTCCCAAACTCAAGGTCAATGCCCACCAAACCCCACCAGTATTTTCTCTTGTTCATGGGAGTTCTGTGTGCCAAGTTTGGTTCAATTCCATCATTGGCGGAGTTCAGAATGCTCTTTGATTGTAGGTGAACTATAAATCCGCAACTACAACTCCCAAATGACAAAATCATTTTTTGAGTGATGGTCATGCATTGGGTTGTTAGGTGTCTTGGTCCAAATTTGGTGCCAATTGCCCCAGTGGTTTTTTATATGTATTTTATAACTTACTAGCTGAATCCCGCCACACGTTACTGTGGCCAACTTTCCCTCCCTCTTTCTCTCCTTCTTTCTTTCTCTCCTTTCCTCCCTCTTTCCTTTCTTTCCTCTTTTTTCTTTCCCTTCTTCTTTCTTCCTTCTCTACTTGTTTCTTTTCTTGCTTCCTTTGCTCTTTGGTTCCTTCCTTCCTTCCTTCCTTCCTTCCTTCCTTCCTTCCTTCCTTCTTTCTCTTTTTCATTCCTTCTCTCCTTCCTTTCTCTCCTTTTTTTTCTTCTCTCCTTCCTTCCTTCTCTTTCTTCTTTCCTTTCTTTTTTATTTCCTTCTCTCCTTCTTTCTCCCCCTCTTCGGCTCCTCTCGGCGGTACAATCTGGTTCCTTCTTTCTTTCTTTCTTTCTTTATCTTCTTCTCCTTCTCTCCTTCCTTCCCTTTTGCCTTCCTTCCTTCTCTCTTCCTTCTTTCCTTCCTTCCTTCCTTCCTTCCTTCCTTCTTTCTTCTTTCTTCCTTTCCTTCCTTCCTTCCTTCCTTCTTTCCTTCCTTCCTTCCTTCCTTCCTTCCTTCCTTCTTTCCTTCCTTCCTTCTTTCCTTCCTTCTCTTCCTTCCTTCCTTCCTTCCTTCCTTCCTTCCTTCCTTCCTTCCTTCCTTCCTTCTTTCCTTCCTTCTTTCCTTCCTCCCTTCCTCCTGTGTATGTGTTTTGTGTGAATATGCATATATGTGTGTATATATGTGTGTTTGTCTGTATATATGTGGTTTTGTGCGTTCGTTGTAATGTGTTTTTTTTTTGCTTTTTAAGTCCTTTCTGCTGTTTTTTTATGGGTGATGGTCACTCGTTGGCCTGAGAGGTGACTTGTGTCCAATTTGTCCAGTGGTTTTTGAGTTCTGTTAATCCCACAAACAACATTACATTTTTATTTATATAGATTGGTGGTACTGAAATGAGTTTGTGTCTTACAACCGATGGCATCCTAGAATCGAAGAAATACAGTATTGTCCTATCCCAAACCTCAATGAGGACTAGCGACTTAATCTTTCCTCAGGAAAATCCTGCTTTTCTGGCCAATGCACAACACATTACTCGTGTCTCTGGGCCTCTTTCTTCTTCTGCCTCATGGACACACAGCTGGATTTTCGCCTTTTGAGCCGTGCCAAAATTGTTAATGCAATTATGAATGAATTGGCAACCAAGTGGCATGGGGCCTGGCAGGAGGATCGACTTCCTGACCTCCTTTACAACCAGCAACCGGCTTGATCAAAAACATCAAAATCCCTCTTTGAGAGTAAAAAAAAATGACCCGGCTCTCCCTCTTCCTTGGGCTCAAGTTTATTAGTTCATATCTTTCCGCAGCAGGGGTTGGCGCTTTCATCTCGGCCGCACGGCTTCCTCATTAGAGAGGATTCAGTCCTTTCGCATCAGCAAAAAAGTATGTGATGCTCGGCACCGTCCAGAGGAGGAATTTCAGGAGACATGCCGGGAGGTGGAAGACCAACGCTGGACGCCGCAATTAATTCAATCTGGAACGAAAAACTTCTCTTCTTGGGCTCTTGGAGGGAGTAAAGGCAGAGGGGCTGGGAGCCGTGCTGTCGTTGCAGGCTTCTCCCAGGTTGCCCAGGCTTTGCTGGCTTGGCAATTTGCAAGCCTGGATCGGTGCCAGGCTCTTGGGTTGGAATGCAGTGAGTCTGCAGAATTTCTCCACCGTGGCCTTGGAAACCGGCTGGGGATGGGTCGATAAGGAGGACGCATTGGGAATTTGGTTCCTCGGAGGAGGAGGAAATCCGAGAGAGCCCTCCTGGTGCCCCACTGCTAGAATATCTGTTTCCTCACCTGCGGGTGGAAAGGGAATCATAGGATTCCTACAGTTGCAAGGGACTCCAATGCCTGGGGCCACAACCCCATCTGGTAATATATCGAACACATATAGCAATGTGCCATCCAAGAATGCACAGTCATAGAATTGTTGAGTTGTAAGGTGTGGGGATCTGAAAAAAGACACCATGATAAAAATGGGTTGTCTGGAAAGACATGTTTCGGCAGCTGATTCGCTGAACATGCCAGGAGCCAGGGTTCTGTGTATTGTCGAAGGCTTTCATGGCTGGAATCACTGGGTTGTTGTAGGTTTTTCCGGGCTATATAGTAGGCTTGGGCGGTTTCATTCGTTAATTTCGTAATTCGTTATTAATTCGTATTTAAATTAGCTTACGATCCGATATTGAGCCATGCAGGAATAGTGTGAGGAGTAATTAAGAATCGAAACAATTTTTCCAATTTTCGTAATTATTTCGTAATTATTTTCGTAATATAATATAATAATATATAACATATAATACAATATATTATAATAATATACAATAATATAATATAATATTATAATAATATAATAATAATATAATATAATAATATATAATATAATAATAATATAATATAATAATATAATAATTAATATATATAATAATATATATAATATAATATAATATAATATAATAATATAATATAATATAATATATAATATATAATATAATATATAATATAATAATACAGTCAAAGTCTGTTATTATATTATTCCAATTTATAATTCTAAGGTAGTGAGGAAGGACAGTAATACTTACTTACTTAGGCGATCCCTCGTTGGACGAGTAAGATGGTCTTCCATCATGGGTTTCCCTGTGGGTCCGTATGTGGCTGTGGAGCCCTATTCTTGCTCTGCATCTTCTTCCGCAGTGAGGGCATTGGTTTCCAGGTGGAAGGCGGTCCCGGTGGGGTTGGCTTGACGCGCCTTCCTCCTGGCACGTTTCTCTCTTTCACCCTCCACTCGTGCCTCCTCAATTCTGCAGCACTGCTGGTCACAGCTGACCTCCAGCTGGAGCGCTCAAGGGCCAGGGCTTCCCAGTTCTCAGTGTCTATGCCAGAGTTTTTAAGGTTGGCTTTGAGCCCATCTTTCAATCTCTTTCCCTGTCCTCCAACATTCCGTTTTCCATTCTTAAGTTCAGATAGAGCAACTGCTTTGGGAGACGGTGGTCAGGCATCCGGACAACGTGGCCGGTCCAGCGGGGTTGTGTTGGAGGACCATCGCTTCAATGCTGGTGGTGAACTTTGTCTTTCTTCCATCCAGCTACACTCATAGAGGTACACCGCAGGACGTTTGTGCAAGCTTTTTGTCTTGCGCTCAATGTGAGTTATTAGGGCAGGATTTTCCGGAGGCAGCGCTGATTGGATAACGTTCCAGGGACTAGCATTAGTGACTATTTGTGTTAGTACAGTGCGGGCGACGTCTCAGTCAAGGTCAATATATAGGAGCAGGGGTTGGGAGGACAATAGCTTTATAGACAAGCACCTTGGTATCCCTACGGATGTCCCGGTCCTCAAACACTCTCTGCTTCATTCTGGAAAATGCTGCACTTGCAGAGCTCAGGCGGTGTTGTATTTCGGCGTCGATGTTGACTTTGGTGGAGAGGTGGCTGCCAAGGTAGCGGAAATGGTCCACATTTTCTAATGTTACACCATTAAGCTGTATTACTGGCATTGGAGAGGGATTGGCTGGTGACTGCTGGAACAGCACCTTGGTTTTCTCAATGTTCAGTGACAGGCCGAGCTTCTCATATGCTTCTGCGAAGGTGTTTAGAGTGGCTTGTAGATCTTCTTCTGAATGCGCACAGACGACATTGTCATCAGCATACTGGAGTTCTATAACAGCTGTTGTTGTAACCTTGGTTTTGGCTTTCAGTCTGCTGAGGTTGAATAGCTTGCCATCTGTCCAATAGATTATTTCCACTCCGGTGGGAAGCTTCCCATCAACAAGGTGAAGTATCATAGCGATGAAGATGGAGAATAGAGTTGGGGCAATAACACATCCCTGTTTGACACCGGATTCCACTTTAAATGGGTCACTTTGGGAGCCACTGCTGTCCAAGACTGTTGCCATCATGTCATCATGGAGGAGCCGCAGGATGTTCACAAATTTGTTAGGGCACCCGATTTTTTGGAGGATGGTCCAGAGAGCACTGCGATTCACTGTGTCGAATGCCTTTGCAAGGTCAATGAATGCCATGTACAGAGGTTGATTTTGCTCCCTGCATTTTTCTTGGAGCTGTCGTGCAGTGAAGATCATGTCCACTGTTCCTCTGGAGGGGCGGAAGGCGTTCTGGGATTCTGGGAGGGTGTCTTCTGAGAGGGGCAGAAGGCGGTTTGCAAGGATTCTTGCGAGGATTTTCCCAGCCGGAGGTTAGAAGGGAGATACCTCGATAGTTTCCGCAGTCTGTTCTTTCCCCTTTTTTGAAGAGGGTGATGATGGTGGCATCCTTGAAATCTGCTGGGATTTTCTCAGTCACCCACACTTTTTCTATGAGCTGGTGGAGTTGTTGTGTCAGCTCAGGTCCTCCCTCTTTAAAGATTTCAGCAGGGATCCCATCAGGTCCGCTGGCTTTGTTTTTTTTTTTTTGTTGGCTTATGGCATTGCTGACTTCTTCCAAACTAGGCAGTGCTGCAAGCTCATCCCTGTAGTAATTATTTTGTAATTATTTCGTAATTATTTTCGCATGTCTGGTGCAAGTTTTATAGATGTTGTTTGTTTTATCACACCAACAGTCAACAACAGAGGGAGAGGGAAGCTTCAGAAGTTCCCCCTGTCCCATTTGGAGGTTTTTTTAGCATATTGCGCAATCGCGTCCGTAATTAACGAATTAACGAATCGATTCGTAATTATACATAATTTCGTAAATTTCAAAATTTTTAAAAGGAAAATTTTGAAATTCTTTAAAAAAATGAAACGCAATGGACCCCTAAAAACAAAACGAGTTTAGAAACAATTTTTTCCATTGTTACCCAAGCCTACTATATAGCCATAGATGCACGTTTCGCCTGCATCTGTGGCAAGCATCCTCAGAGGTAGTGAGGTCTTTACCTCTGAGGGTGCTTGCCATAGATGCAGGTGAAACGTCAGGAGAAAATGCCTCTAGACCATGGCCATATAGCCCGAAAAAAACTACAACAGACAGGGTTCTGATTGTCTGCTGTCTCTGGATTGCTGCTGAGATCAGGCTTCAGAGAGTTGGCAGCCATTTCCTTCCTGGTTGTTTCCAGTGAGCGCTCTCTTCACTCTTCAAGGTGAAAGCGGCAGTTAATAAATAAACCGTCCTTTTAAATAGTCTTTTTATCCGTCCTTTTAAATAGTCTTTAAAATATGTTTCATGCCTTAGAAATAATCAGGCTTCAGAGAGTTGGCAGCCATTTCCTTCCTGGCTGTTTCCAGTCAGCGCTCTCTTCACTCTTTGAGGTGAAAGTGGCAGTTAAAACCTTTCATCTCAGCAGCAAGCCAGAGACAGCAGCCAACCAGAACCCTGGCTCCTGGCTCTGGCTTGCTGCTGAGATTAACGGTTTTAACTGCCACTTTCACCTTGAAGAGTGAAGAGAGCACTGACTGGAAACAGCCAGGAAGGAAATGGCTGCCAACTCTCTGATCATTTCTAAGGCATGAAACATATTGTAAAGACTATTTAAAAGGACTGTTTATTCGCTCTGTTCTCTGTAAGAATTTGGAGAGACAAGGGCAAGAAAACATAATCAAAGTCCTCCTGACAAAGAGCCATCCAGCCATAGATAGAGGTAGATAGATATGATTCACACAGAGAGAGATATAGCATCATAGATTTGAAAGGGACCCATAAAGAAGGACAATTATATGTCACACGTTCCAAAGTAGGCAAACCAGACAATCTCCACATCAACACTGACATAGAAACAACAAGGAATATTGTTTACCCACAAGCATAAAGGAATTACATATATTAGAAACCATTACTTTATTTTCCAGATCACCAGACTGGGCCACAGCAACGCGTGGCAGGGGACAGCTAGTATTTTGTATTCTGGTTGTGTGTTTACCTTGTGCACCATGCTGACAGCACAAAATGCAGCATTTTTACTCAGAAAATGCAAAGATATCTGCAAACCTGGAAAGTTTCAAAAGGGGATAGGATACGTTCCAGGAACATGGGACTCTTGGCACGCTGCCTGGGGGATTCTGGGTGTAAGAGTCCCTTCTAAACATCTGAACGTCAAAAGCTTTGAGAGTGAGTGCAGACAACAGAGGTCTGTTTGTGTGGCCGGCATTCGCCCTCACCAGCAAGCTGAGAACATATTTCTTTGTCACCTCTACAACATTAAAAAATTAATATCCGTTCTTCTTGCCGAGACTCCCTCCCAGCCTCCCAGTGGGTGAGACCTTCACCCTGGGCGGTGTGAGCATGGGCTTTGCCATTTGCCATCTCTCCCTTTCCTCTCCCCTTCCTCGCTTTCTTTGTGAAATCCTAAATGCACCGCTGGGTTCAAATAGAAGTCCACCGAGTACAGCGTTTCGTTGCTCCCTCCGTGACCAAAGGAAATAATGCTGATGGATTGGATACTCCACAAGCTGAGCAAACAGCTCTTCCCAGAATCTTTTATTCCAAAATAAGGAGGCAGAAATCATTTAAAGGCATGTGCACACATTATTCATGTTGTGCATCTAGGGCCCAAAAGTCAACATATTTAGATAGGAGGAGAGAAGAGCACAGGTTCATCTGTGCCTTCGATTTGTCTGTCGTACGTTCTGCATTGTAGTTGTACATCCTATACTTTGGATAGTGGTTGTGCTCTGAAATTGTGCATCCCAGACTTTGCATTGGGAGTTACATTTGTGACTGGCTTTGGCTGGATCTACACTGCCATCTAATCCAGTTTCTGAATCCAGATTATCTGCTTTGAACTGGATTATATGAGTCTACACTACCACATAATCCAGTTCAAAGCAGATAATCTGAATTTTCTATGGAAAGGTCGCAGGTTTGATTCCTGGGAGGAGGGTGAGCTCCTGCTGTTAGCTCCAGCTTCTGCCAATCTAGGAGTTTGAAAACACGCATTTTTTATTTGTCGTGTCAGATTAACCGGTCAATTATATTACATTTCTAACAGAACAAAGCAAATAAACAGATAAAATACAACATTTGTGAGTTTGGTAGTTGATTAAATGTCCTTTGACCAGTATCTGGCCACTTGGAGTGCTTCTGGTGTTGCTGCAAGAAGGTCCTCCATTGTGCATGTGGCAGGGCTCAGGTTGCATTGCAGCAGGTGGTCAGTGGTTTGCTCCTCTCCACACTCGCATGTCGAGGATTCCACTTTGTAGCCCCATTTCTTCAGGTTGGCTCTGCATCTCGTGGTGCCAGAGCGCAGTCTGTTCAGCGCCTTCCAAGTCGCCCAGTCCTCTGTGTGCCCAGGGGGGAGTCTCTCATTTGGTATCAGCCATTGGTTGAGGTTCTGGGTTTGAGCCTGCCACTTTTGGACTCTCGCTTGCTGAGGTGTTCCAGCGAGTGTCTCTGTAGATCTTAGAAAACTATTTCTTGATTTAAGTCATTGACGTGCTGGCTGATACCCAAACAGGGGATGAGCTGGAGATGTCTCTGCCTTGGTCCTTTCACTATTGGCTGCTACTTCCCGGCGGATGTCAGGTGGTGCAATGAAAACATGAAAATGTGAGTAGATCAATAGGTACTGCTTTAGTGCTCCATGCAGTCATGGCGGCCACATGACCTTGGAGGAGCTTATGGACAATGCCGGCTCTTCAGTTTAGAAATTGAGATGTGCACCAACCCCTAGAGTCAGACATGACTGGACTTAATATAAGGGAAAACCTTTACCTTTACTGTCGAAGGCTTTCATGGATGGAATCACTGAGTTGTTGTAGGTTTTTTTCGGGCTATATAGCCATGTTCTAGAGGCATTCTCTCCTGACGTTTCACCTGCATCTATGGCAAGCATCCTCAGAGGTAGTGAGGTCTGTTGGAACTAGGAAAAAAGGGTTTATATATCTGTGGAAGGACCAGGGTGGGACAAAGGACTCTTGTCTGCTGGAGCTAGGTGTGAATGTTTCAACTGAAAATGCCTCTAGACTATGGCCATATAGCCCAAAAAAACCTACAACAACCTTTACCTTAACCTACTATGATTCTATGACCCCACTTGAACTGCTCAGAATCCCGAGAGTCATAGTTCGACAAAGTCATTCTCTGCTCTGGTGCCTTGGCAAACTAAAAATGCCAGGATTCCATAGCATGGAGCCACAGTCATTCAACCGGCGCCAAATGGCATTCATTCTATAGTGTAGACACAACGCAGAAGGATTTAAAAAATATCTGCAGAACAAATCAGCATGACTAACTAGAGGAAGCAACGTTAATTTCTCTCTCCTCGCGTCTTGTACTCATGGTCAGTGCCAAGGCAGAAAAGCAAAAAAAGGGGGGATGGTTTGCAATTACTGAGCAAACCAAACTGCGGCATTGGAGTGGGGGACAAGGAAGGAGAAGGGATGGGGCAGTTGTATGAGTTGCTGTTTAGGATGGAGGTGAACTATGCAAGGCAAGGCCTGCCAAGAAAGCGGAGGTTTCCCATTGCTGCGTGCGTGGATGTGGCGAGAAGGGAGGGAGCATATCCGAGTGTTCGTTTCCTCGGTGAAACTTTAGGAGTAGCAATTTTAATTGTGGATGCTTGCAGACAAGACGTTGTAATCCAAGACGGTTGCTGGGTTGGAGGGGTTTTTTGTTTTTTTTTAGAAAAAGAAATGTTTGGAACTGGCTGTGGTTCCCAATCTTGGCTTCCAATGCAAGTTAACTCATTTGGGTTCCTCTCCCACTCGCCTTCTCTCCTCCTTCCAAAATATGTAAAGGAAGGTTTGGAGCATTAACTGTTTGCAAGCAACAACAGGTACAAGTCCCACCACTTTGTGCTTAGAAGAGTTTCATGGACCAGCAGCTACATCAAAAGGAAAGCGCTTGGGAAAGAGCTGCACATCAAATACAATGCCCCATATTTCCCATTGTTTATGGCCAAGCTGCTGAGAGAATAGGAAGTCATTGAGTTGGGTCATGCTGCAAGTCGTCTCTGGTTGCTTCTGGATCTCCAGCTCATCCCCTGTTTGGGTATCAGCCAGCACAACAACGACTTAAATCAAGACATAGTTTTCTTAGATCTACAGAGACACTCACTGGAACATCCCAGCAAGCGAGAGTCCAAAAGTGGCAGGCCCAAACCCAGCACCTCAATCCATGGGTGATACCAGATGTGAGACTCTCCCCTGGGCACACAGAAAACTGGGCGACTTGGAAGGTGCTGAACAGACTGCATTCTGGCACAACGAGATGCAGAGCCAACCTCAAGAAATGGGGCTACAAAGTGGAATCCACAACATGCGAGTGTGTAGAAGAACAAACCACTGACCACCTGCTGCAATGCACCCTGAGCCCTGCCACATGCACAATGGAGGACCTTCTTGCAGCAACACCAGAGGCACTCCAAGTGGCCAGATACTGGTCAAAAGACATTTAACCAACTACCAAGTTTGCAAAATCTGTGTTTTTTTTCCCCCTTTTTCTTTTTAATCTGTGTGTTTGTTTTGTTCTGTTAGAATTGTAATACAACGGTATGGTTGCTGATGACACGATAAATAAATAGTTGGGTCATCTCCAAATTAGGGCAAGCTCTTCCTAGGGTTTTCTTAGCAATTTCATTCGAAAGAGGTTGGTCATTCCTTTCTTCTGAGGCTGAGAGTGTGAGACCCACACAAGGTCACTCATTACTAACCAGAGCTTCTAGCCTTGGTCTCCCAGAATCCTAGATTGCACCTATATTGTAGAATGAAGGCAGGTTGAACCCACTTGATCTGCCATGATTCAGTGTGATAGAATCCTTGGAGTTGCAGTTTGGTGAGGTACCTAAACCCATTGGCAGAGAGGCTAAAGACCTTGTAAAACTGCAGCTCTCAGGATTCCATAGAATGGAACCATGGCGGCAAGAAACTAGTCCAATGTGGGCTAGGAAAAACTACGGTGAGGTGGATCTGGAATTGGTTAAATGGACGAACCCAGAGGGTGCTACCAATGCTTCCTCTTCATCCTGGAAAGAAGTGACGAGTGGAGTGCCATCAGCAGGGTTCCGTCCTGGGCCCGGTCCTGGTCAGGATCTTTATTCATGACTTAGATGAAGGGTTAGAAGGCAGGATCATCAAGTTTGCAGACGACACCAAATTGGGAGGGATAACCAATACTCCAGAGGACAGGAGCAGGATTCAAAACGATCTTGACAGATTAGAGAGATGATTGGCCAAAACTAACAACTATGAATTCAATCACTCAGATCTGCATCACACAATCCTAGACACTTGGGAAGTATCAAATAATAATAATAGACTATATTATATTCTCTACCATTATCCCCAAATTCTGTTGCCTAAGATACCTAATAGTAGGATCTGCCCTGCTAACATTGCATTTACATACATGACTAGTCAGTACTGTTGGAAAGACAGGCAAAAAAAGTCAATGGGATTTTGGCCTGCATCAATAGGAGCATAGTGTCTAGATCTAGGGAAGTAATGCTACCCCTCTATTCTGCTTTGGTTAGACCACATCTGGAATATTGTGTCCAATTCTGGGCACCACAATTCAAGAGAGATATTGACAAGCTGGAATGTGTCCAGAGGAGAGGCGACTAAAATGATAAAAGGTCTGGAGAACAAGCCCTATGAGGAGCGGCTTAAGGAGCTGGGCATGTTTAGCCTGAAGAAGAGAAGGCTGAGAGGAGATATGATAGCCATGTATAAATATGTGAGAGGAAGCCACAGGGAGGAGGGAGCAAGCTTGTTTTCTGCTTCCCTGGAGACTAGGATGCAATGGAACAATGGCTTCAAACTACAAGAGAGGAGATTCCGTCTGAACATGAGGAATAACTTCCTGACTGTGAGAGCCATTCAGCAGTGGAACTCTCTGCCCCGGAGTGTGGTGGAGGCTCCTTCTTTGGAAGCTTTTAAACAGAGGCTGGATGGCCATCTGTCAGGGGTGATTTGAATGCAATATTCCTGCTTCTTGGCAGGGGGTTGGACTGGATGGCCCATGAGGTCTCTTCCAACTCTTTGATTCTATGATTCTAAGTGGTGTCAAACTGCATTAATTCTACAATGTAGATGCACCCCTAGTCCAACATTAAAACTTAATATTGTGAGATCCTTGAATCCATAAAGCTATTGCCTTCCCAACCCTGCTATACGTTTGTGAGACGTGGACAGTCTACAGACGTCACATGCAACTCCTGGAACGATTCCATCAGCGCTGCCTCCGGAAAATCCTGCAAATCTCTTGGGAAGACAAGTGGACAAATGTCAGCATGCTGGAAGAAGCAAAGACCATCAGCATTGAAGTGATGGTCCTCTGCTATCAACTCCGCTGGACCGGCCACATTGTCCGGATGCCCAACCACCGTCTCCAAAAGCAGTTGCTCTACTCCGAACTCAAGAACAGAAAATGGAATGTTGGGGGACGGGAAAAGAAATTTAAAGACGGGCTCAAAACCAACCTTAAAAACTCTGGCATAGACACTGAGAACTGGGAAGCCCTGGCCCTTGAGTGCTCCAGTTGGAGGTCAGCTGTGACCAGCAGTGCTGTAGAATTTGAAGAGGCACAAATGGAGGGCGAAAGAGAGAAGCGTGCCAAAGAGGAAGGCATGTCAAGCCAACCCTGACCAGGACTGCCTTCCACCTGAAACCGATGCCCTCACTGTGGGAGAAGATGTAGATCAAAAATAGGGCTCCACAGAACACCGACCTTGGAGAACCATCATCCTCGGACTACAAGGGATTGCCTAAGTAAGTAAGTAAGTAAGTAAGTAAGTAAGTAAGTGTAGCCTACAAAAGTACACGTTATGTTTCTGATCTAGGAACTGCAGAGATCAGGGCACAGTTCCTGAATTTCAAGGACTGGATATTCTTCCTATTTAATGTAAGGACTTCGAAAGGGAGCACTGCCTTGAAAATGTATGCGTTGGGTTTTTTGTTGTATTTTGAATGGCACCTTTCATAGAATCATAGAATCAAAGAGTTGAAAGAGACCTCATGGGTCATCCAGTCCAACCCCCTGCCAAGAAGCGGGAATATTCCATTCAAATCACCCCTGACAGATGGCCATCCAACCTCTGTTTAAAAGCTTCCAGAGAAGGAGCCTCCACCACACTCTGGGGCAGAGAGTTCCACTGCTGAACAGCTCTCACAGTCAGGAAGTTCTTCCTCATGTTCAGATGGATTCTCCTTTCTTGTAGTTTGAAGCCATTGTTCTGCGTCCTAATCTCCATGGAAGCAGAAAACAAGCTTGCTCCCTCCTCCTCCCTGTGGCTTCCTCTCACATATTTATACATGGCTGTCATATCTCCTCTCATCCTTCTCTTCATCAGGCTAAACATGACCAGCTCCTTAAGCCGCTCCTCATAAGGCTTGTTCTCCAGACCCTTGATCATTTTAGTCGCCCTCCTCTGGACACATCCCAGCTTTCAATCAACTGTGACTCATACCATGTATTAAAAGAGCTTGACTCTGGGAACCCCAGTGCCTATCTATTCCTATCTTGAACATCGTAATTATAGACAACAGTGTGCCTTCTACCCTAAATGTTAACATGGGACATACAACTGTTGTGTTGTGGGCCGTAGGGTCCAAACATTTGCCTTTGGGAATCAAGGAAACCATGGAAGACTGCTTATGCCTGAGACTGATGTGATCTCAGAAAATGGCCCTTTTTACAATAAATATGAGAACAAAGAACTGGGATGCATGATCAATACAACAATGAACAGGCTGGGTGTTTTTCTTTGAATGGCAGTCAATGGTTCAGTCTTGACACTGAATGTGATGTATAGTTTGCATTTAATGTCTATTGACCAACAAAGAACTATCTGCAAAACAGAGAGACTTTGGACCAAAATGGTTAGACTACACACATCCTAACACACATCTATGCTGAGCACTCAGGCCAGCGTCAATGAGGATCATTGGCTACTAAATGGCCTGCTCCTTCCCACCTGGATTTGCTATATTATTTGCTATATTCTTCACTATATAGGTCTAAAAGGTTTGTTTTCCCTCCTGAGGGCAGAAACAAAGGCGGGGAAATGGCATTTGCAGGAAAGAACCCCGATTCCCAAGGCGAACCCCAGAAGCGATTCCCTTGCCGGCTGCAAACACCTCTTTCCCCTGAATCCCCCCTTGTCCAAATTCAGGAAAGCCCTGCTATAAAAAGGGGAGGAGCGGGGGGGGGGGGGTCTTTACCAATCTCCCTTGTCACCTTTATAGGTATTTGCTTATGGCCCTTTATGTTTGTTTTTAATCAAAAAAGGCACCTGGGATGAGATGGGGAGGCAGGGCCGGAGACCACCCGTTTTCAAGCATCCCATTTTGACAGTCGTCAAACAACCTTCAAGGGAAGCTTTGTGTGTCACAAAGAAGGAAGGAAGGAAGGGAGAAGAGAAAGAGCTAAATGGATGGATAGAGATAGATAGATAGATAGATAGATAGATAGATAGATAATTAGATAGATACTTAGATGATAGATAGATGATTTATTAGAAGATAGATAGATAGATAGATAGATAGATAGGTAGGTAGGTAGCTTAGAAAGATAGATAGGATAGATAGATAGGATAGATAGATAGATAGATAGATAGATAGATAGATAGATAGAGATGATAGATAGATAGATAGATAGATAGATAGATAGATAGATAGATAGATAGGGAGGTAGGTAGCTTAGAAAGGAAGATACTTAGAGGATAGATAGATAGATAGATAGCTTAGATAGATATAGATAGATAGATAGATAGATAGATAGATAGATAGATACTTAGATAGAGATGGATAGATAGAGATAGATAGATAGATAGATAGATAGATAGATAGATAGATAGATAGTAGATGATAGATAGATAGATAGATAGATAGATAGATAGATAGATAGATGATAGATAGATAGATGATAGGACAGAGAGTGCATACATGTGCAAATGTTCACATAAGATAGATAGATAGGATGGATGGATGGATAGTAGATAGGAGAGATAGATAGATAGATAGCTTAGATATAGATAGATAGATAGATAGATAGATACTTAGAGGATAGATAGATGATAGATCGATGGATAGATAGAGATAGCGTAGATAGATAGATAGATAGATAGATAGATAGACAGATAGATAGATAGATAGATACTTGGAGGATAGACAGATATCTTAGATAGATAGATAGCTTAGATAGATAGATACTATCTATCTATCTATCTATCTATCTATCTATCTAGTATCTATCCTCTAAGTATCTGAGGATAGATACTAGAGAGATAGATGGATAGATAGATAGATAGATAGATAGATAGATAGATAGATAGATAGATAGATAGCTTAGACAGATAGATACTTAGAGGATGGATAGATGGATGGATGGATGCATGGATGGATGCATGGATGGATGGATGGATGGGTGCATGGATGGATAAATATCCTCCAGATATTGTCCATGCCACTTTGCTTTGGTAAGGTGAAAGGGCAGGAAGGACGGGAGGAAGGAAGGGAGGCAAGGAGACTGGATGGGTAACTAGATAGATTGATAGAGCAAAACACAAGTTCTCCATGATGTCTGAAAGGTTAGAAAAGCAGCAGAGATGTGCCACAAGGAGCATGTCTTTCCCTTGTGGTCCATGCAACATCATTGTCCTATCCAATGTATTGGCTCAAAAAGCCAAGGCGATCCTAGACTGCATCAAGAGCAGTACAGAGTCAGGATCAAGAGAAATAATAGTACAACTCTATTCTCCTTTGGTCAGATCTCGCCTGTAATATTGCGTTGAGTTTTGGGCCACATGAGCCAACAGGGTGATGTGGCAGCTAAAAAATGTAAATACAGTTCTAGGCTGCTTTAAGAGGAGTCTAGTGTCTTGACCAATGGAAGTCCTAGTTCAACTCTATTTTGCCATTCTAATATAACTGTGCCCACTTCTAAGCACCACCACTTCCAGAATCTAAGAGCTGTCCATCACTGGAATACAGTGACTTAGAATGTGATAGAATCTCCTTCTTTGGAGGTTTTTAAGCAGAGGTTCAATGGCCATCTGTTGGGAGGGTTTGGATTGTGTCTTCCTCAATGATAGAAGGGGGTTTGGCTGGAAGGTCCTTGCGGTCTGGATTGTTGTAGGTTTTTCAGGCTATATGGACATGTTCTAGACGCATTCTCTCCTGACTTTTCGCCTGCATCTATGGTAAGCAACCTCTGAGAATGCTTGCCATAGATGCAGGTGAAATGTCAGAAGAGAATGCTCTAGAACATGGCCATATAGCCTGAAAAAACCTACCAAGCAGGGTTGTACTGCATGGACCTTGGGGTCCCACATCCTTGAGGTCTCTTCCATCTCTATGATTCTATGCTTCTATGTTGGTGGTGGAGTCCATCCATGGGAGTTGTTCAAGAAGAAGATGGATGGCCACCTGTCAGGAGTGCTTTGGTTGTATGTTCCTGCATGGCCAAGCAGGGTTGTACTGCATGGACCTTGGGGTCCCACATCCTTGAGGTCTCTTCCATCTCTATGATTCTATGCTTCTATGTTGGTGGTGGAGTCCATCCATGGGAGTTGTTCAAGAAGAAGATGGATGGCCACCTGTCAGGAGTGCTTTGGTTGTATGTTCCTGCAAGGCCAAGCAGGGTTGTACTGCATGGACCTTGGGGTCCCACATCCTTGAGGTCTCTTCCATCTCTATGATTCTATGCTTCTATGTTGGTGGTGGAGTCCAACCATTGGAGTTGTTCAAGCAGAAGATGGATGGCCATCTGTCAGGAGTGCTTTGGTTGTATGTTCCTGCATGGCCAAGCAGGGTTGTACTGCATGGACCTTGGGGTCCCACATCCTTGAGGTCTCTTCCATCTCTATGATTCTATGCTTCTATGTTGGTGGTGGAGTCCATCCATGGGAGTTGTTCAAGAAGAAGATGGATGGCCACCTGTCAGGAGTGCTTAGGTTGTATGTTCCTGCATGGCCAAGCAGGGTTGTACTGCATGGCCCTTGGGGTCCCTTCCAACTCCATGATACTATGAGTGCACTCTCGCAGGCGCATGGCTTTCGGCCTTCAATCTATTGCAAGCTTCCCTGGTGTTGCGTCCTGGGCCCCTGTGCATGTCTCCATTGCGCCGTGGGATAAGATGCAAGTGCGTTGGCAGAGTCTCCGGCGCTCACACAATGTCGGCATTCAGCACCAGGGTGGAGCAACGCAGCCACCCTGGAGCTCTCTAAGTGTAGATTTACACCCGGCGAGCACGATGTCGGATCTCCGCCAAGGTGTAATGGATTTGTAAGGGCTGCCCGGAGAGCTCTCCGGTTCAGGTTCAGGCTCGGCGGAACAATGCTCCGGCTCAATCTGTAATCAAACCAGGCTTCGCCACAATTACACCTGCCCTCGGTGACATCCAGATGAGATGATGGCCTTAACGCGGGGCTGCTTTGGGATTGGAAAAAGAAACACTAGGCAAACTCACACGGCTAAGACAGCATTCCTAAAAAGGGAAGGGGCCTTGAAGGTCATCTAGTCTAACCCTTTCTCCATACAGGAGTACACAACTATGGGCACAGCTGCACTGTGGAATTAATGCACTTTGACAGCAATTTGGCTAGATCTACACTGCCATATAATGTATTTAATGGCAGTGTAGATGGGGCCCCAAAGATATGTAATATCTCCTGAGGTGGCTTCATATCAAGTGTCTGCTTTTTATTTACTAGCTGTACCCACCACACGTTGCTGTGGTCAACCTTCCCTCCCTCTTTCTCTCCTTGCTTCCCTCTTTTTCCTTCCCTTTTTTCTTCTTTCTTCCATCTCTACCTGTTCTTTCCTCCCTTTCTTTGCTCTTTGGTTACATCTCTTCCTTCCCTCCCTCTTTCTGTCTTTTGTTCCTTCTCTCCTTCCTTCCCTCTCTCTTTCCTTTCACCCTTTTATTTCCTTCTCTTCTTCCTTCCTTCTATACGTTTCTTTTTCTTTCCTTCTCTCCTTCCCTCCTTCTTTCTATCCAGGGCTTTGTTTACGTTTTCTTGCCCTGATGAAGGGAGTTGGACTGGATGGCCTTAAGTATTTTCTGTTGGTCATGGGGGTTCTGTGTGGGAAATTTGGCCTAATTCTGTCGTTCGTGGGGTTCAGAATGCTCTTTGATTGTAGGTGAATTGTGAATCCCAGTGACTACAACTCCCAAATGTCAAGGTCTATTCCCCCAAACTCCATCTGTGTTCATATTTGGGCATATTGAGTGCTTGTGCCAAGTTTGGTCCAGATCCATCATTGTTTGAGTCCACAGTGCTCTCTGGATGTAGGTGAACTACAACTCCCAAACTCAAGGTCAATGCTCACCAAACCCTCCCAGTATTTTCTGTTGGTCATGGGAGTTCTGTGTGCCAAGTTTGGTTCAATTCCATCGTTGATGGAGTTCAGAATGCTCTTTGATTGTAGGTGAACTATAAATCCCAGCAACTACAACTCCCAAATGACAAAATCATAATTTTTTGAGTGATGGTCACTCCTTGTGTAGTGAGACGTTTTGTTGCCAAATTTGGTGTGATTTTGTTCATTGGTTCTTTTGTTTTTAAGGTACTCATTATGACCAGAGAATTTATATATATATAGATGGCACACATTACAACACTTTAAAATATTAAATCCATCATTGTTTGAGCTTTCATTGCCATAATTAGGATTTGTAGTTCCTTCCTTAGAGTCATCCACTCGATTGACCTCGCATTGGGCGTATCTACACTGCAGAACGAATGCAGTTTGATACCACTTGAACTGCTATGGCTCAATGCTATGGAATCCTGGAAATTGTAGTATGTTTTGTTTTGTTTTGTTGTCATGTCAGGAGCAACTTGAGAAACTGCAAGTTACTTCTCGTGTGAGAGAATTAGCCGCCTGCAGAGATTTATTTATTGATTGATTGATTTGAGGTATTTATATTCCGCCCTTCTCACCAGCAAGGGACTCAGGGCGGATTACAATGTACATATACATGGCAAACATTCAATGTCATAGACACACAACATATATAGACAGACACTCAGAGGCTATTTAACATTCCAGCTTCTGGCCACCAGGTTAGCTATCACTTCACCGTCTGTTTGTGACACTGATGAAGTACTTCCTCATTCTTTGCATACTTCCTGGAGATTTTTATGGCCTCGTAAATCAGTTAAATTAGCCTCCCCACATATGTGGTACCTAAATTTCCTACTTGACAATGCAACTGTCTTTCGGGCTGCAAAGGTCGACAACAAGCTACACAATTTTGGTCGGGAGCTTACTCCAACCCAGGCTGGCTTCAAACTGGTGACCTTTCGGTCTTAATGCAGCTGACTCCCAGCCAGCTGTGCCACAGTCGCAGGCTCAGTGTTACCCAGGGGATGGCTCGATGTTTTGATGTTTTACCATCCTTGTGGGAGGCTCCTCCCATGTCCCCTCATGGGGAGCTGGAGCTGACAGAGGGAGCTCATTCACGCTCTCCGCGGATCTGAACTTCCAACCTGTCGGTCTTCAGTCCTGCCAGCACAAGGTTTTAACCCATTGTGCCACTAGGGACTCCTGTAGTTTGGTGAAGCACCAGAATTCTTTGGCAGAGAAACATAGAATCCTAGAGTTGGAACAGACCTTGTGGACCATCTAGTCTTTCTGCCCAGAATCAGGAAAATCCCATTAAAAGCACCCCCAATAGATGGCCATCCAGCCTCTGTTTCAAAGCCTCCAAAGGAGGAGCCTCCACCGCACTCAGGGGCAGAGAGTTCCACTGCTAAACAGCTCTCACGGTCAGGAAGTTCTAAATACTAAAAACTACAACTCTCAGGGTCCTATAGCACTTTTTCTTCATGTCAGGAGTGACTCGAAAAACTGCAAGTCCCTTCTGGTGTGAGAGAATTGGCCGTCTGCAAAGATGTTGCCCAGGGGATGCCCATATGTTTTTGATGTTTAACCATCCTTGTGGGAGGCTTCTCTCATGTCCCCGCTTGAGGAGCTGGAGCTGACAGACGGAGCTCATCTGTGCTCTCCCTGGATTCGAACCTCCAACCTGTCGGTCTTCAGTCCTGCCTGCACAAGGGTTTAACCCATTGTGCCATGGGGGGCTCTTTCTATAGCACTGAGCCATGGCAGTTCAAGTGGTGTCAAACTGCATGCATTCCACAGTATAGATGCACTTCTTAACGACAGGAGAAAGCAGTAGAGGATGCTGAAGCCAAACTACAAATTCCACAGCAGCAGAGAAAATGGTATTGAACATCTTCATGGTTAGGGTGCAGCAAAGCTACTTGCTGAATGAATCTTGGAAAGGGGAAAGGTTTTATGAGGTGGTTATGAAACGGCAGTGCTGTGCCAAGGGCTTGGCAGAGCTGCCAATGTCTCTGGGTGCAACGTGAAAATTAAAATAATGAGCGAGATCATAAATGCAAAGAGCCTAATGGCTGCTCTTTGCGCCCTCTCTCTCTCTCTCTCTTTCCAGAAGGAAGATTGATCCTTTTGGTTGACTGCAGATGGGACAACCCAGTTTGCAACGCACAGGACGGGTCTACACTGACCATATAATGCAGATTCGAGGCAGTGTGGATCCTGCCTTTTTCCAAATGTGTAACTTTTCAGAAGTTGGGTGCATCTATATTATGGAATGAATTGCAACCAATTTTAACTGCCACGGCTAATGCTATGGAACACTGGGATTTGTAGTTTGGTAAAGCACCATCGCTCTTTGGCAGTGTAGGATGAAGGCCTTGCAAAAGTGTTGAACTACAGTAGCATCGACATTGTAGAATAAATGCAGTCTGATAACACTTTAACTAGCACAGCTTTATGCTACTGGATCCTGAGATTCGTAGTTTACTAATGCACCAGGCATGTAGCCGGGGGGGGGGGGGGG
>NW_026847660.1:129241855-129353543 GCF_025583915.1 Anolis sagrei ordinatus | reverse complement strand
TCCTGCTGCAGTTTGAAGGAGGATCGACTTTGGATGATGGGACTTGCAGTACCATCACTCACATTCTGAGACCGCTGTTAACCTCATCCAATGTCTGATCAGGACCAAACTTGGCACATAGACCTCTCATGACCCACTTTACATCCTGGTGTGTGTTTGGCTGGGGATAGACCATGGATTATGGGACTTGCAGTACTTTTGCGCAATTCCTGAGACCACAGCAACGCTCATCCAATTACCGATAAAGACCAAACTTGGCACACTGAGTCTCCATGACGCACTCTACATCCAGGTGCAGTTTGAAGGAGGATGCACCATGGACGATGGGACTTGCAATACCTGCACTCCCTTCCTAAGACCATTACAACTGCCAACGATGATGGATCAGGACCACAATTTACACAGAGAGCCCGCATAACTCACTCTACATCCTGGTACGGTTTGGAAGAATTTGACAATGGATGATGGGACTTGCAGTCACTTCACTCACTTCCTGAGACGACTGAGACCCTCGCCAATGACTAATCAAGACTAAACTTGGCACATGGAGCTCCAATGACCCACTCTACATCCTGGTGCAGTTTGGAGGAGGACAGACCATGGATGATGGGATTTCAAGTACCTCCATTCCCTTCCAAAGATTGCTGCAATCCTCTTCTAATGACCAATCAAGACCAAACTTGGCACATAAACAGAGCCCCCATGATCCACTCTACATCCTGCTGCAGTTTGAAAGGGGATGGACTTTGGATGATGGGACTTGCAGTACCTTCACTCACTTACTGACACCACTGCCACCCTCATCTAATGACTGATAAAGACCAAACTTGGCACACAGAGCCCCCATGACCCACTCTATATCCTGCTGCTGTTTGTAGGAGGATGGGCCATGGATGATGGGACTTCAAGTACCTTCACTCACTTCCTGAAAATAATGCAGCCGTTATCCAAAGACCAATAAAGACCAAACTTGGCATACAGAACCGCCATTACCCACTTTCTCTAATAACCCGGGCAACGCCGGGTCCCCAAGCTAGTATATAATAAAGAAGAGTGTTTGTATCGGACAGAGGAATTGTGGAGGGCGGTGTATGTGGCAGCGTTCTGATTGGCTGCCGCTGTGGTGCTATTTGCATATGGTCTCTGATTGGCCAGCTTCAATAGGAGCCCCTGGTGGAGAAGAGGGTTCATGGCAGAAACGGGGCATGACAGAAGGAAATTTGCATATGGTCTCTGATTGGCCAGCCTCAAATCCAAGATTCCGAGATGAGAAAGAGAGGAAAGGAAAGGCCGGGGGCTGGGTCAGAACACTCCCAATACAGACCGAAATAGGCACACAGAGCCCCTATCACCCACTCTACATCCTACTGCAGTTTGGAGGAGTATGAACCATGGATGATGGGACTTGCAGTACCACTACTCACATTCTGAGACCGCTGTTAACCTTATCCAATGACTGATCAGGACCAAACTTCACACATAGACCTCTCATGACCCACTTTACGTCCTGGTGTGGTTTGGCCGGGGATGGACCGTGGATTATGGGACTTGCAGTACCATTGCTCAATTCTTCAGACCACTGCAACCCTCATCCAATTACCGATAAATACCAAACTTGGCACACTGAGTCTCCATGACGCACTCTACATCCAGGTGCAGTTTGAAGGAGGATGCACCATGGACGATGGGACTTGCAATACCTGCACTCCCTTCCGAAGACCATTACAACTGCCAACGATGATGGATCAGGACCACAATTTACACAGAGACCCAGCATGACCCACTCTACATCCTGGTGCG
Source organism: Anolis sagrei ordinatus (assembly GCF_025583915.1). Classification (NCBI taxonomy): domain Eukaryota; kingdom Metazoa; phylum Chordata; class Lepidosauria; order Squamata; family Anolidae; genus Anolis; species Anolis sagrei. The sequence goes on along the minus strand of NW_026847660.1, from coordinate 129,351,743 downwards.
GTTTGGAAGAATTTGACAATGGATGATGGGACTTGCAGTCACTTCACTCACTTCCTGAGACCACTGAGACCCTCAATGACTCATCAAGACTAAACTTGGCACATGGAGCTTCAATGACCCACTCTACATCCTGGAGCAGTTTGGAGGACGACAGACCATGGATGATGGGACTTCAAGTACCTCCACTACCCAAGACTGCTGCAAAACTCATCTAATGACCAATCAAGACCAAAGTTGGCACACAGAGCCCCCATGACCCACTCTACATCCTGCTGCAGTTTTGGAGAAGGGTGGACCATGGATGATGGAACTTCCAGTACCTTCACTCACATTCTGAGACCTCTGCAAACCTCATCCAATGACGGATCAAGACCAAACTTGGCACATAGACCTCTCATGACCCACTTTACGTCCTGGTGTTGTTTGGAAAAATTTGGAGATGGATGATGGGACTTGCAGTACCTTTGCTCACTTCCTGAGACCACTGAGACCCTCGCCAATGACTAATCAAGACTAAACTTGGCACATGGAGCTCCAATGACCCACTCTACATCCTGCTACAGTTTGGAGGAGGACAGACCATGGATGATGGGACTTCAAGTACCTCCACTCCCTTCAAAACATTGCTGCAACCCTCTTCTAATGACCGATCAAGACCAAACTTGGCACACAGAGCCCCCATGATCCACTCTACATCCTGCTGCAGTTTGAAAGGGGATGGACTTTGGATGATGGGACTTGCAGTACCTTCACTCACTTACTGACACCACTGCCACCCTCATCTAATGACTGATAAAGACCAAACTTGGCACACAGAGCCCCCATGACCCACTCTATATCCTGCTGCTGTTTGTAGGAGGATGGCCCATGGATGATGGGACTTCAAGTACCTTCACTCACTTCCTGAAAAGACCAATAAAGACCAAACTTGGCATACAGAACCACCATTACCCACTTTCTCTAATAACCCGGGCAACGCCGGGTCCCCAAGCTAGTATATAATAAAGAAGAGTGTTTGTATCGGACAGAGGAATTGTGGAGGGAGGGCGGTGTATGTGGCAGCGTTCTGATTGGCTGCCGCTGTGGTGCTATTTGCATATGGTCTCTGATTGGGCAGCTTCAAGAGGAGCCCCTGGTGGAGAAGAGGGTTCATGGCAGAAACGGGGCATGACAGAAGGAAATTTGCATATGGTCTCTGATTGGCCAGCCTCAAATCCAACATTCCGAGATGACAAAGAGAGGAAAGGAAAGGCCGGGGGCTGGGTCAGAACACTACCAATACAGACCGAAATAGGCAGACAGAGCCCCCATCACCCACTCTACATGCTACTGCAGTGTGGAGGAGTATGAACCATGGATGATGGGACTTGCAGTACCACCACTCACATTCTGAGACCGCTGTTAACCTTATCCAATGACTGATCAGGACCAAACTTCGCACATAGACCTCTCATGACCCACTTTACGTCCTGGTGTGGTTTGGCCGGGGATGGACCGTGGATTATGGGACTTGCAGTACCTTTGCTCAATTCTTGAGACCACTGCAACCCTCATCCAATTACCGATAAAGACCAAACTTGGCACACTGAGTCTCCATGACGCACTCTACATCCAGGTGCAGTTTGAAGGAGGATGCACCATGGACGATGGGACTTGCAATACCTGCACTCCCTTCCTAAGACCATTACAACTGCCAACAATGATGGATCAGGACCACAATTTACACAGAGAGCCTGCATGACCCACTCTACATCCTGGTGCGGTTTGGAAGAATTTAACAATGGATGATGGGGCTTGCAGTCACTTCACTCACTTCCTGAGACCACTGAGACCCTCGCCAATGACTCATCAAGACTAAACTTGGCACATGGAGCTTCAATGACCCACTCTACATCCTGGAGCAGTTTGGAGGACGACAGACCATGGATGATGGGACTTCAAGTACCTTCACTACCCAAGACTGCTGCAAAACTCATCTAATGACCAATCAAGACCAAAGTTGGCACACAGAGCCCCCATGACCCACTCTACATCCTGCTGCAGTTTTGGAGAAGGGTGGACCATGGATGATGGAACTTCCAGTACCTTCACTCACATTCTGAGACCTCTGCAAACCTCATCCAATGACGGATCAAGACCAAACTTGGCACATAGACCTCTCATGACCCACTTTACATCCTGGTGTTGTTTGGAAAACTTTGGAGATGGATGATGGGACTTGCAGTACCTTTGCTCACTTCCTGAGACCACTGAGACCCTCGCCAATGACTAATCAAGACTACACTTGGCACATGGAGCTCCAATGACCCACTCTACATCCTGGTGCAGTTTGGAGGAGGACAGACCATGGATGATGGGACTTCAAGTACCTCCACTCCCTTCCGAAGATTGCTGCAACCCTCTTCTAATGACCAATCAAGACCACACTTGGCACACAGAGCCCCCATGATCCACTCTACATCCTGCTGCAGTTTGAAAGGGGATGGACTTTGGATGATGGGACTTGCAGTACCTTCACTCACTTACTGACACCACTGCCACCCTCATCTAATGACTGATAAAGACCAAACTTGGCACACAGAGCCCCCATGACCCACTCTACATCCTGCTGCAGTTTTGGAGAAGGGTGGACCATGGATGATGGGACTTCAAGTACCTTCACTCACTTCCTGAAAATAATGCAGCCGTTATCCAAAGACCAATAAAGACCAAACTTGGCATACAGAACCGCCATTACCCACTTTCTCTAATAACCCGGGCAACGCCGGGTCCCCAAGCTAGTATATAATAAAGAAGAGTGTTTGTATCGGACAGAGGAATTGTGGAGGGAGGGCGGTGTATGTGGCAGCGTTCTGATTGGCTGCCGCTGTGGTGCTATTTGCATATGGTCTCTGATTGGCCAGCTTCAATAGGAGCCCCTGGTGGAGAAGAGGGTTCATGGCAGAAACGGGGCATGACAGAAGGAAATTTGCATATGGTCTCTGATTGGCCAGCCTCAAATCCAACATTCCGAGATGACAAAGAGAGGAAAGGAAAGGCCGGGGGCTGGGTCAGAACACTACCAATACAGACCGAAATAGGCAGACAGAGCCCCCATCACCCACTCTACATGCTACTGCAGTGTGGAGGAGTATGAACCATGGATGATGGGACTTGCAGTACCACCACTCACATTCTGAGACCGCTGTTAACCTTATCCAATGACTGATCAGGACCAAACTTCGCACATAGACCTCTCATGAACCACTTTACGTCCTGGTGTGGTTTGGCTGGGGATGGACCGTGGATTATGGGACTTGCAGTACCATTGCTCATTCTTCAGACCACTGCAACCCTCATCCAATTACCAAAAAATACCAAACTTGGCACACTGAGTCTCCATGACGCACTCTACATCCAGGTGCAGTTTGAAGGAGGATGCACCATGGACGATGGGACTTGCAATACCTGCACTCCCTTCCTAAGACCATTACAACTGCCAACGATGATGGATCAGGACCGCAATTTACACAGAGACCCAGCATGACCCACTCTACATCCTGGTGCGGTTTGGAAGAATTTGAACAATGGATGATGGGACTTGCAGTCACTTCACTCACTTCCTGAGACCACTGAGACCCTCGCCAATGACTCATCAAGACTAAACTTGGCACATGGAGCTTCAATGACCCACTCTACATCCTGGAGCAGTTTGGAGGACGACAGACCATGGATGATGGGACTTCAAGTACCTCCACTACCCAAGACTGCTGCAAAACTCATCTAATGACCAATCAAGACCAAAGTTGGCACACAGAGCCCCCATGACCCACTCTACATCCTGCTGCAGTTTTGGAGAAGGGTGGACCATGGATGATGGAACTTCCAGTACCTTCACTCACATTCTGAGACCTCTGCAAACCTCATCCAATGACGGATCAACACCAAACTTGGCACATAGACCTCTCATGACCCACTTTACGTCCTGGTGTTGTTTGGAAAAATTTGGAGATGGATGATGGGACTTGAAGTACCTTTGCTCACTTCCTGAGACCACTGAGACCCTCGCCAATGACTAATCAAGACTAAACTTGGCACATGGAGCTCCAATGACCCACTCTACATCCTGGTGCAGTTTGGAGGAGGACAGACCATGGATGATGGGACTTCAAGTACCTCCACTCCCTTCCAAAGATTGCTGCAACCCTCTTCTAATGACCAATCAAGACCACACTTGGCACACAGAGCCCCCATGATCCACTCTACATCCTGCTGCAGTTTGAAAGGGGATGGACTTTGGATGATGGGACTTGCAGTACCTTCACTCACTTACTGACACCACTGCCACCCTCATCTAATGACTGATCAAGACCAAACTTGGCACACAGAGCCCCCATGACCCACTCTATATCCTGCTGCTGTTTGTAGGAGGATGGGCCATGGATGATGGGACTTCAAGTACCTTCACTCACTTCCTGAAAATAATGCTGCCATTATCCAAAGACCAATAAAGACCAAACTTGGCATACAGAACCGCCATTACCCACTTTCTCTAATAACCCGGGCAACGCCGGGTCCCCAAGCTAGTATATAATAAAGAAGAGTGTTTGTATCGGACAGAGGAAGGGCGGTGTATGTGGCAGCGTTCTGATTGGCTGCCGCTGTGGTGCTATTTGCATATGGTCTCTGATTGGCCAAGCTTCAATAGGAGCCCCTGGTGGAGAAGAGGGTTCATGGCAGAAACGGGGCATGACAGAAGGAAATTTGCATATGGTCTCTGATTGGCCAGCCTCAAATCCAAGATTCCGAGATGAGAAAGAGAGGAAAGGAAAGGCCGGGGCTGGGTCAGAACACTCCCAATACAGACCGAAATAGGCACACAGAGCCCCCATCACCCACTCTACATCCTACTGCAGTTTGGAGGAGTATGAACCATGGATGATGGGACTTGCAGTACCACTACTCACATTCTGAGACCGCTGTTAACCTTATCCAATGACTGATCAGGACCAAACTTCACACATAGACCTCTCATGACCCACTTTACGTCCTGGTGTGGTTTGGCCGGGGATGGACCGTGGATTATGGGACTTGCAGTACCATTGCTTCAGACCACTGCAACCCTCATCCAATTACCATTAAATACCAAACTTGGCACACTGAGTCTCCATGACGCACTCTACATCCAGGTGCAGTTTGAAGGAGGATGCACCATGGACGATGGGACTTGCAATACCTGCACTCCCTTCCTAAGACCATTACAACTGCCAACAATGATGGATCAGGACCACAATTTACACAGAGACCCAGCATGACCCACTCTACATCCTGGTGCGGTTTGGAAGAATTTAACAATGGATGATGGGACTTGCAGTCACTTCACTCACTTCCTGAGACCACTGAGACCCTCGCCAATGACTCATCAAGACTAAACTTGGCACATGGAGCTTCAATGACCCACTCTACATCCTGGAGCAGTTTGGAGGACGACAGACCATGGATGATGGGACTTCAAGTACCTCCACTACCCAAGACTGCTGCAAAACTCATCTAATGACCAATCAAGACCAAAGTTGGCACACAGAGCCCCCATGACCCACTCTACATCCTGCTGCAGTTTTGGAGAAGGGTGGACCATGGATGATGGAACTTCCAGTACCTTCACTCACATTCTGAGACCTCTGCAAACCTCATCCAATGACGGATCAAGACCAAACTTGGCACATAGACCTCTCATGACCCACTTTACGTCCTGGTGTTATTTGGAAAAATTTGGAGATGGATGATGGGACTTGCAGTACCTTTGCTCACTTCCTGAGACCACTGAGACCCTCGCCAATGACTAATCAAGACTAAACTTGGCACATGGAGCTCCAATGACCCACTCTACATCCTGCTGCAGTTTGGAGGAGGACAGACCATGGATGATGGGACTTCAAGTACCTCCACTCCCTTCCAAAGATTGCTGCAACCCTCTTCTAATGACCAATCAAGACCACACTTGGCACACAGAGCCCCCATGATCCACTCTACATCCTGCTGCAGTTTGAAAGGGGATGGACTTTGGATGATGGGACTTGCAGTACCTTCACTCACTTACTGACACCACTGCCACCCTCATCTAATGACTGATAAAGACCAAACTTGGCACACAGAGCCCCCATGACCCACTCTATATCCTGCTGCTGTTTGTAGGAGGATGGGCCATGGATGATGGGACTTCAAGTACCTTCACTCACTTCCTGAAAAGACCAATAAAGACCAAACTTGCCATACAGAACCACCATTACCCACTTTCTCTAATAACCCGGGCAACGCCGGGTCCCCAAGCTAGTATATAATAAAGAAGAGTGTTTGTATCGGACAGAGGAATTGTGGAGGGAGGGCGGTGTATGTGGCAGCGTTCTGATTGGCTGCCGCTGTGGTGCTATTTGCATATGGTCTCTGATTGGCCAGCTTCAATAGGAGCCCCTGGTGGAGAAGAGGGTTCATGGCAGAAACGGGGCATGACAGAAGGAAATTTGCATATGGTCTCTGATTGGCCAGCCTCAAATCCAACATTCCGAGATGAGAAAGAGAGGAAAGGAAAGGCCGGGGGCTGGGTCAGAACACTCCCAATACAGACCGAAATAGGCACACAGAGCCCCCATCACCCACTCTACATCCTACTGCAGTTTGGAGGAGTATGAACCATGGATGATGGGACTTGCAGTACCACCACTCACATTCTGAGACCGCTGTTAACCTTATCCAATGACTGATCAGGACCAAACTTCGCACATAGACCTCTCATGACCCACTTTACGTCCTGGTGTGGTTTGGCCGGGGATGGACCGTGGATTATGGGACTTGCAGTACCATTGCTCAATTCTTCAGACCACTGCAACCCTCATCCAATTACCAATAAATACCAAACTTGGCACACTGAGTCTCCATGACGCACTCTACATCCAGGTGCAGTTTGAAGGAGGATGCACCATGGACGATGGGACTTGCAATACCTGCACTCCCTTCCTAAGACCATTATAACTGCCAACAATGATGGATCAGGACCACAATTTACACAGAGAGTCCGCATAACTCACTCTACATCCTGGTGCGGTTTGGAAGAATTTGACAATGGATGATGGGACTTGCAGTCACTTCACTCACTTCCTGAGACCACTGAGACCCTCGCCAATGACTCATCAAGACTAAACTTGGCACATGGAGCTTCAATGACCCACTCTACATCCTGGAGCAGTTTGGAGGACGACAGACCATGGATGATGGGACTTCAAGTACCTTCACTACCCAAGACTGCTGCAAAACTCATCTAATGACCCATCAAGACCAAAGTTGGCACACAGAGCCCCCATGACCCACTCTACATCCTGCTGCAGTTTTGGAGAAGGGTGGACCATGGATGATGGAACTTCCAGTACCTTCACTCACATTCTGAGACCTCTGCAAACCTCATCCAATGACGGATCAAGACTAAACTTCGCACATAGACCTCTCATTACCCACTTTACATCCTGGTGTTGTTTGGAAAACTTTGGAGATGGATGATGGGACTTGCAGTACCTTTGCTCACTTCCTGAGACCACTGAGACCCTCGCCAATGACTAATCAAGACTAAACTTGCCACATGGAGCTCCAATGACCCACTCTACATCCTGCTGCAGTTTGGAGGAGGACAGACCATGGATGATGGGACTTCAAGTACCTCCACTCCCTTCCAAAGATTGCTGCAACCCTCTTCTAATGACCAATCAAGACCACACTTGGCACACAGAGCCCCCATGATCCACTCTACATCCTGCTGCAGTTTGAAAGGGGATGGACTTTGGATGATGGGACTTGCACTACCTTCACTCACTTACTGACACCACTGCCACCCTCATCTAATGACTGATAAAGACCAAACTTGGCACACAGAGCCCCCATGACCCACTCTATATCCTGCTGCTGTTTGTAGGAGGATGGGCCATGGATGATGGGACTTCAAGTACCTTCACTCACTTCCTGAAAATAATGCAGCCGTTATCCAAAGACCAATAAAGACCAAACTTGGCATACAGAACCGCCATTACCCACTTTCTCTAATAACCCGGGCAGCGCCGGGTCCCCAAGCTAGTATATAATAAAGAAGAGTGTTTGTATCGGACAGAGGAAGGGCGGTGGGAGGGCGGTGTATGTGCCAGCGTTCTGATTGGCTGCCGCTGTGGTGCTATTTGCATATGGTCTCTGATTGGGCAGCTTCAATAGGAGCCCCTGGTGGAGAAGAGGGTTCATGGCAGAAACGGGGCATGACAGAAGGAAATTTGCATATGGTCTCTGATTGGCCAGCCTCAAATCCAACATTCCGAGATGAGAAAGAGAGGAAAGGAAAGGCCGGGGGCTGGGTCAGAACACTCCCAATATAGACGAAACTTGGCACACAGAGCCCCCATCACCCACTCGACATCCTACTGCAGTTTGGAGGAGTATGAACCATGGATGATGGGACTTGCAGTACCACCACTCACATTCTGAGACCGCTGTTAACCTCATCCAATGTCTGATCAGGACCAAACTTCGCACAGAGACCTCTCATGACCCTCTTTACGTCCTGGTGTGTGTTTGGCTGGGGATAGACCATGGATTATGGGACTTGCAGTACCTTTGCTCAATTCCTGAGACCACTGCAACCCTCATCCAATTACCGATAAAGACCAAACTTGGCACACTGAGTCTCCATGACGCACTCTACATCCTGGTGCAGTTTGGAGGAGGATGCACCATGGACGAATGGGACTTGCAATACCTGCACTCCCTTCCTGAGACCATTACAACTGCCAACAATGATGGATCAGGACCACAATTTACACAGAGAGCCCGCATGACCCACTCTACATCCTGGTGCGGTTTGGAAGAATTTGACAATGGATGATGGGACTTGCAGTCACTTCACTCACTTCCTGAGACCACTGAGACCCTCGCCAATGACTCATCAAGACTAAACTTGGCACATGGAGCTTCAATGACCCACTCTACATCCTGGAGCAGTTTGGAGGAGGACAGACCATGGATGATGGGACTTCAAGTACCTCCACTCCCCAAGACTGCTGCAAAACTCATCTAATGACCAATCAAGACCAAAGTTGGCACACAGAGCCCCCATGACCCACTCTACATCCTGCTGCAGTTTTGGAGAAGGGTGGACCATGGATGATGGAACTTCCAGTACCTTCACTCACTTCTGAGACCTCTGCAAACCTCATCCAATGACGGATCAAGACCAAACTTGGCACATAGACCTCTCATGACCCACGTTACGTCCTGGTGTTGTTTGGAAAAAAATTGGAGATGGATGATGGGACTTGCAGTACCTTTGCTCACTTCCTGAGACCACTGAGACCCTCGCCAATGACTAATCTAGACTAAACTTGGCACATGGAGCTCCAATGACCCCCTCTACATCCTGGTGCAGTTTGGAGGAGGACAGACCATGGATGATGGGACTTCAAGTACCTCCACTCCCTTCCAAAGATTGCTGCAACCCTCTTCTAATGACCAATCAAGACCAAACTTGGCACATAGAGCCCCCATGATCCACTTTACATTCTGCTGCTGTTTGAAAGAGGATGGACTTTGGATGATGGGACTTGCAGTACCTTCACTCACTTACTGACACCACTGCCACCCTCATCTAATGATAAAGACCAAACTTGGCACACAGAGCCCCCATGACCCACTCCATATCCTGCTGCTGTTTGTAGGAGGATGGCCCATGGATGATGGGACTTCAAATACCTTCACTCACTTCCTGAAAATAATGCAGCCGTTATCCAAAGACCAATAAAGACCAAACTTGGCATACAGAACCACCATTACCCACTTTCTCTAATAACCCGGGCAACGCCGGGTCCCCAAGCTAGTATATAATAAAGAAGAGTGTTTGTATCGGACAGAGGAATTGTGGAGGGAGGGCAGTGTATGTGGCAGCGTTCTGATTGGCTGCCGCTGTGGTGCTATTTGCATATGGTCTCTGATTGGCCAGCTTCAATAGGAGCCCCTGGTGGAGAAGAGGGTTCATGGCAGAAACGGGGCATGACAGAAGGAAATTTGCATATGGTCTCTGATTGGCCAGCCTCAAATCCAACATTCCGAGATGAGAAAGAGAGGAAAGGAAAGGCCGGGGCCTGGGTCAGAACACTCCCAATACAGACCGAAATAGGCACACAGAGCCCCCATCACCCACTCTACATCCTACTGCAGTTTGGAGGAGTATGAACCATGGATGATGGGACTTGCAGTACCACCACTCACATTCTGAGACCGCTGTTAACCTTATCCAATGACTGATCAGGACCAAACTTCGCACAGAGACCTCTCATGACCCACTTTACGTCCTGGTGTGGTTTGGCCGGGGATGGACCGTGGATTATGGGACTTGCAGTACCATTGCTCAATTCTTCAGACCACTGCAACCCTCATCCAATTACCAATAAATACCAAACTTGGCACACTGAGTCTCCATGACGCACTCTACATCCAGGTGCAGTTTGAAGGAGGATGCACCATGGACGATGGGACTTGCAATACCTGCACTCCCTTCCTAAGACCATTACAACTGCCAACGATGATGGATCAGGACCACAATTTACACAGAGAGCCTGCATAACTCACTCTACATCCTGGTGCGGTTTGGAAGAATTTGACAATGGATGATGGGACTTGCAGTCACTTCACTCACTTCCTGAGACCACTGAGACCCTCGCCAATGACTCATCAAGACTAAACTTGGCACATGGAGCTTCAATGACCCACTCTACATCCTGGAGCAGTTTGGAGGACGACAGACCATGGATGATGGGACTTCAAGTACCTCCACTACCCAAGACTGCTGCAAAACTCATCTAATGACCAATCAAGACCAAAGTTGGCACACAGAGCCCCCATGACCCACTCTACATCCTGCTGCAGTTTTGGAGAAGGGTGGACCATGGATGATGGAACTTCCAGTACCTTCACTCACATTCTGAGACCTCTGCAAACCTCATCCAATGACGGATCAAGACCAAACTTGGCACATAGACCTCTCATGACCCACTTTACGTCCTGGTGTTGTTTGGAAAAATTTGGAGATGGATGATGGGACTTGCAGTACCTTTGCTCACTTCCTGAGACCACTGAGACCCTCGCCAATGACTAATCAAGACTAAACTTGGCACATGGAGCTCCAATGACCCACTCTACATCCTGCTGCAGTTTGGAGGAGGACAGACCATGGATGATGGGACTTCAAGTACCTCCACTCCCTTCCAAAGATTGCTGCAACCCTCTTCTAATGACCAATCAAGACCACACTTGGCACACAGAGCCCCCATGATCCACTCTACATCCTGCTGCAGTTTGAAAGGGGATGGACTTTGGATGATGGGACTTGCAGTACCTTCACTCACTTACTGACACCACTGCCACCCTCATCTAATGACTGATAAAGACCAAACTTGGCACACAGAGCCCCCATGACCCACTCTATATCCTGCTGCTGTTTGTAGGAGGATGGGCCATGGATGATGGGACTTCAAGTACCTTCACTCACTTCCTGAAAATAATGCAGCCGTTATCCAAAGACCAATAAAGACCAAACTTGGCATACAGAACCGCCATTACCCACTTTCTCTAATAACCCGGGCAACGCCGGGTCCCCAAGCTAGTATATAATAAAGAAGAGTGTTTGTATCGGACAGAATTGTGGAGGGAGGGCGGTGTATGTGGCAGCGTTCTGATTGGCTGCCGCTGTGGTGCTATTTGCATATGGTCTCTGATTGGCCAGCTTCAATAGGAGCCCCTGGTGGAGAAGAGGGTTCATGGCAGAAACGGGGCATGACAGAAGGAAATTTGCATATGGTCTCTGATTGGCCAGCCTCAAATCCAACATTCCGAGATGACAAAGAGAGGAAAGGAAAGGCCGGGGCCTGGGTCAGAACACTACCAATACAGACCGAAATAGGCACACAGAGCCCCCATCACCCACTCTACATCCTACTGCAGTTTGGAGGAGTATGAACCATGGATGATGGGACTTGCAGTACCACCACTCACATTCTGAGACCGCTGTTAACCTTATCCAATGACTGATCAGGACCAAACTTCGCACATAGACCTCTCATGACCCACTTTACGTCCTGGTGTGGTTTGGCCGGGGATGGACCGTGGATTATGGGACTTGCAGTACCATTGCTCAATTCTTCAGACCACTGCAACCCTCATCCAATTACCAATAAATACCAAACTTGGCACACTGAGTCTCCATGACGCACTCTACATCCAGGTGCAGTTTGAAGGAGGATGCACCATGGACGATGGGACTTGCAATACCTGCACTCCCTTCCTAAGACCATTACAACTGCCAACGATGATGGATCAGGACCACAATTTACACAGAGAGCCCGCATGACCCACTCTACATCCTGGTGCGGTTTGGAAGAATTTGACAATGGATGATGGGACTTGCAGTCACTTCACTCACTTCCTGAGACCACTGAGACCCTCGCCAATGACTCATCAAGACTAAACTTGGCACATGGAGCTTCAATGACCCACTCTACATCCTGGAGCAGTTTGGAGGACGACAGACCATGGATGATGGGACTTCAAGTACCTCCACTACCCAAGACTGCTGCAAAACTCATCTAATGACCAATCAAGACCAAAGTTGGCACACAGAGCCCCCATGACCCACTCTACATCCTGCTGCAGTTTTGGAGAAGGGTGGACCATGGATGATGGAACTTCCAGTACCTTCACTCACATTCTGAGACCTCTGCAAACCTCATCCAATGACGGATCAAGACCAAACTTGGCACATAGACCTCTCATGACCCACTTTACGTCCTGGTGTTGTTTGGAAAACTTTGGAGATGGATGATGGGACTTGCAGTACCTTTGCTCACTTCCTGAGACCACTGAGACCCTCGCCAATGACTAATCAAGACTACACTTGGCACATGGAGCTCCAATGACCCACTCTACATCCTGCTGCAGTTTGGAGGAGGACAGACCATGGATGATGCGACTTCAAGTACCTCCACTCCCTTCCGAAGATTGCTGCAACCCTCTTCTAATGACCAATCAAGACCACACTTGGCACACAGAGCCCCCATGATCCACTCTACATCCTGCTGCAGTTTGAAAGGGGATGGACTTTGGATGATGGGACTTGCAGTACCTTCACTCACTTACTGACACCACTGCCACCCTCATCTAATGACTGATAAAGACCAAACTTGGCACACAGAGCCCCCATGACCCACTCTATATCCTGCTGCTGTTTGTAGGAGGATGGCCCATGGATGATGGGACTTCAAGTACCTTCACTCACTTCCTGAAAATAATGCAGCCATTATCCAAAGACCAATAAAGACCAAACTTGCCATACAGAACCGCCATTACCCACTTTCTCTAATAACCCGGGCAACGCCGGGTCCCCAAGCTAGTATATAATAAAGAAGAGTGTTTGTATCGGACAGAGGAAGGGCGGTGTATGTGGCAGCGTTCTGATTGGCTGCCGCTGTGGTGCTATTTGCATATGGTCTCTGATTGGCCAGCTTCAATAGGAGCCCCTGGTGGAGAAGAGGGTTCATGGCAGAAACGGGGCATGACAGAAGGAAATTTGCATATGGTCTCTGATTGGCCAGCCTCAAATCCAACATTCCGAGATGACAAAGAGAGGAAAGGAAAGGCCGGGGGCTGGGTCAGAACACTACCAATACAGACCGAAATAGGCACACAGAGCCCCCATCACCCACTCTACATCCTACTGCAGTTTGGAGGAGTATGAACCATGGATGATGGGACTTGCAGTACCACCACTCACATTCTGAGACCGCTGTTAACCTTATCCAATGACTGATCAGGACCAAACTTCGCACATAGACCTCTCATGACCCACTTTACGTCCTGGTGTGGTTTGGCCAGGGATGGACCGTGGATTATGGGACTTGCAGTACCATTGCTCAATTCTTCAGACCACTGCAACCCTCATCCAATTACCAATAAATACCAAACTTGGCACACTGAGTCTCCATGATGCACTCTACATCCAGGTGCAGTTTGAAGGAGGATGCACCATGGACGATGGGACTTGCAATACCTGCACTCCCTTCCTAAGACCATTACAACTGCCAACGATGATGGATCAGGACCACAATTTACACAGAGAGCCTGCATAACTCACTCTACATCCTGGTGCGGTTTGGAAGAATTTGACAATGGATGATGGGACTTGCAGTCACTTCACTCACTTCCTGAGACCACTGAGACCCTCGCCAATGACTCATCAAGACTAAACTTGGCACATGGAGCTTCAATGACCCACTCTACATCCTGGAGCAGTTTGGAGGAGGACAGACCATGGATGATGGGACTTCAAGTACCTCCACTCCCTTCCAAAGATTGCTGCAACCCTCTTCTAATGACCAATCAAGACCACACTTGGCACACAGAGCCCCCATGATCCACTCTACATCCTGCTGCAGTTTTGGAGAAGGGTGGACCATGGATGATGGAACTTCCAGTACCTTCACTCACATTCTGAGACCTCTGCAAACCTCATCCAATGACGGATCAAGACCAAACTTGGCACATAGACCTCTCATGACCCACTTTACATCCTGGTGTTGTTTGGAAAAAATTGGAGATGGATGATGGGACTTGCAGTACCTTTGCTCACTTCCTGAGACCACTGAGACCCTCGCCAATGACTAATCAAGACTACACTTGGCACATGGAGCTCCAATGACCCACTCTACATCCTGCTGCAGTTTGGAGGAGGACAGACCATGGATGATGCGACTTCAAGTACCTCCACTCCCTTCCGAAGATTGCTGCAACCCTCTTCTAATGACCAATCAAGACCACACTTGGCACACATAGCCCCCATGATCCACTCTACATCCTGCTGCAATTTGAAAGGGGATGGACTTTGGATGATGGGACTTGCACTACCTTCACTCACTTACTGACACCACTGCCACCCTCATCTAATGACTGATAAAGACCAAACTTGGCACACAGAGCCCCCATGACCCACTCTATATCCTGCTGCTGTTTGTAGGAGGATGGCCCATGGATGATGGGACTTCAAGTTCCTTCACTCACTTCCTGAAAACAATGCAGCCGTTATCCAAAGACCAATAAAGACCAAACTTGGCATACAGAACCACCATTACCCACTTTCTCTAATAACCCGGGCAACGCCGGGTCCCCAAGCTAGTCTATATATATAATAAAGAAGAGTGTTTGTATCGGACAGAGGAATTGTGGAGGGAGGGCGGTGTATGTGGCAGCGTTCTGATTGGCTGCCGCTGTGGTGCTATTTGCATATGGTCTCTGATTGGCCAGCTTCAATAGGAGCCCCTGGTGGAGAAGAGGGTTCATGGCAGAAACGGGGCATGACAGAAGGAAATTTGCATATGGTCTCTGATTGGCCAGCCTCAAATCCAACATTCCGAGATGAGAAAGAGAGGAAAGGAAAGGCCGGGGCCTGGGTCAGAACACTCCCAATACAGATCGAAATAGGCACACAGAGCCCCCATCACCCACTCTACATCCTACTGCAGTTTGGAGGACTATGAACCATGGATGATGGGACTTGCAGTACCACCACTCACATTCTGAGACCGCTCTCAACCTTATCCAATGACTGATCAGGACCAAACTTCGCACAGAGACCTCTCATGACCCACTTTACGTCCTGGTGTGGTTTGGCCGGGGATGGACCGTGGATTATGGGACTTGCAGTACCATTGCTCAATTCTTCAGACCACTGCAACCCTCATCCAATTACCAATAAATACCAAACTTGGCACACTGAGTCTCCATGACGCACTCTACATCCAGGTGCAGTTTGAAGGAGGATGCACCATGGACGATGGGACTTGCAATACCTGGACTCCCTTCCTTGTACGTCCTGGTGTGGTTTGGCCGGGGATGGACCGTGGATTATGGGACTTGCAGTACCATTGCTTCAGACCACTGCAACCCTCATCCAATTACCATTAAATACCAAACTTGGCACACTGAGTCTCCATGACGCACTCTACATCCAGGTGCAGTTTGAAGGAGGATGCACCATGGACGATGGGACTTGCAATACCTGCACTCCCTTCCTAAGACCATTATAACTGCCAACAATGATGGATCAGGACCACAATTTACACAGAGAGCCCGCATAACTCACTCTACATCCTGGTGCGGTTTGGAAGAATTTGACAATGGATGATGGGACTTGCAGTCACTTCACTCACTTCCTGAGACCACTGAGACCCACGCCAATGACTCATCAAGACTAAACTTGGCACATGGAGCTTCAATGACCCACTCTACATCCTGGAGCAGTTTGGAGGACGACAGACCATGGATGATAGGACTTCAAGTACCTCCACTACCCAAGACTGCTGCAAAACCCATCTAATGACCAATCAAGACCAAACTTGGCACACAGAGCCCCCATGACCCACTCTACATCCTAATATGGTTTGAAGTAGGGCATGCCATGGATGATGGGACTTGAAGTACCTCTACTCGCTTTCCGAGACTGCTGCAACCCTCAACAATGACTGAACAACACCAAACTTGGCACATCGACCTCTCATGACCCACTTTATGCCCTGGTGAGGTTTGACTGTGGATCGTGCATGGATTTTGGGACTTGCAGTACCTTCGCTCAATTCCTGAGACCACTGCAAAACATCATCCAATTTCCGATAAGGACCAAACTTGGCACACCGGGTCTCCATGATGCACTCTACATCCTGGTACGGTTTGGAGGATGATGCACCATGGACAATGGGACTTAGAGTACCTTCACTCAGTGAAACCACTGAGACCCTCATCCAATGACTGATGAAGACCAAACTTGGCACACAGAGCCCCCATGGCCAACTCAACATTCTGGTGAGGTTTGGGAGAGAACAGACTATGGATGATGGGACTTCAAGTACCTCCACTCACTTCCCAAGACTGGTGCAACCCTCATGTAATGACCAATCAAGACCAAACTTGGCACACAGAGCCCCCATGAGCGACTCTACATCCTGCTGCAGTTTGGAGGAGGACGGACAATGGATGATGGGACTTGCAGTACCTTCACTCACTTCCTGAAACCACAGTGACACTCACCAAATACCAATAAAGACCAAACTTGGCACAGAGAGCCCCCATGGCCAACTCAACATTCTGGTGATGTTTGAGGGAGACTATGGATGATGGGACTTGCAGTACCTTAACTCACTTTCTGCAACCCTCTTCTAATGACCGATCAAGACCAAACTTGGCACACAGAGCCCCCATGATCCACTCTACATCCTGCTGCAGTTTGAAAGGGGATGGACTTTGGATGATGGGACTTGCAGTACCTTCACTCACTTACTGACACCACTGCCACCCTCATCTAATGACTGATAAAGACCAAACTTGGCACACAGAGCCCCCATGACCCACTCTATATCCTGCTGCTGTTTGTAGGAGGATGGGCCATGGATGATGGGACTTCAAGTACCTTCACTCACTTCCTGAAAATAATGCAGCCGTTATCCAAAGACCAATAAAGACCAAACTTGGCATACAGAACCACCATTACCCACTTTCTCTAATAACCCGGGCAACGCCGGGTCCCCAAGCTAGTATATAATAAAGAAGAGTGTTTGTATCGGACAGAGGAATTGTGGAGGGAGGGCGGTGTATGTGGCAGCGTTCTGATTGGCTGCCGCTGTGGTGCTATTTGCATATGGTCTCTGATTGGGCAGCTTCAAGAGGAGCCCCTGGTGGAGAAGAGGGTTCATGGCAGAAACGGGGCATGACAGAAGGAAATTTGCATATGGTCTCTGATTGGCCAGCCTCAAATCCAACATTCCGAGATGACAAAGAGAGGAAAGGAAAGGCCGGGGGCTGGGTCAGAACACTACCAATACAGACCGAAATAGGCAGACAGAGCCCCCATCACCCACTCTACATGCTACTGCAGTGTGGAGGAGTATGAACCATGGATGATGGGACTTGCAGTACCACCACTCACATTCTGAGACCGCTGTTAACCTTATCCAATGACTGATCAGGACCAAACTTCGCACATAGACCTCTCATGAACCACTTTACGTCCTGCTGTGGTTTGGCCGGAGATGGACCGTGGATTATGGGACTTGCAGTACCATTGATCAATTCTTCAGACCACTGCAACCCTCATCCAATTACCAAAAAATACCAAACTTGGCACACTGAGTCTCCATGACGCACTCTACATCCAGGTGCAGTTTGAAGGAGGATGCACCATGGACGATGGGACTTGCAATACCTGCACTCCCTTCCTAAGACCATTACAACTGCCAACAATGATGGATCAGGACCACAATTTACACAGAGAGCCCGCATGACCCACTCTACATCCTGGTGCGGTTTGGAAGAATTTGACAATGGATGATGGGACTTGCAGTCACTTCACTCACTTCCTGAGACCACTGAGACCCTCGCCAATGACTCATCAAGACTAAACTTGGCACATGGAGCTTCAATGACCCACTCTACATCCTGGAGCAGTTTGGAGGACGACAGACCATGGATGATGGGACTTCAAGTACCTCCACTACCCAAGACTGCTGCAAAACTCATCTAATGACCAATCAAGACCAAAGTTGGCACACAGAGCCCCCATGACCCACTCTACATCCTGCTGCAGTTTTGGAGAAGGGTGGACCATGGATGATGGAACTTCCAGTACCTTCACTCACATTCTGAGACCTCTGCAAACCTCATCCAATGACGGATCAAGACCAAACTTGGCACATAGACCTCTCATGACCCACTTTACGTCCTGGTGTTGTTTGGAAAAAATTGGAGATGGATGATGGGACTTGCAGTACCTTTGCTCACTTCCTGAGACCACTGAGACCCTCGCCAATGACTAATCAAGACTAAACTTGGCACATGGAGCTCCAATGACCCACTCTACATCCTGCTGCAGTTTGGAGGAGGACAGACCATGGATGATGCGACTTCAAGTACCTCCACTCCCTTCCGAAGATTGCTGCAACCCTCTTCTAATGACCAATCAAGACCACACTTGGCACACATAGCCCCCATGATCCACTCTACATCCTGCTGCAATTTGAAAGGGGATGGACTTTGGATGATGGGACTTGCACTACCTTCACTCACTTACTGACACCACTGCCACCCTCATCTAATGACTGATAAAGACCAAACTTGGCACACAGAGCCCCCATGACCCACTCTATATCCTGCTGCTGTTTGTAGGAGGATGGCCCATGGATGATGGGACTTCAAGTACCTTCACTCACTTCCTGAAAATAATGCAGCCGTTATCCAAAGACCAATAAAGACCAAACTTGGCATACAGAACCGCCATTACCCACTTTCTCTAATAACCCGGGCAACGCCGGGTCCCCAAGCTAGTTAAGAAATAAAATGAAGTGAAAAAAAGTGACGTGACGAGACGTGATTGTAGGTGAACAATAAATCCCAGCAAACTTTTTTTTGTCGTGTCAGGAGCGACTTGAGAAACTGCAAGTTGCTTCTGGTATGAGAGAATTGGCCATCTGCAAGGACGTTGCCCAGGGGACACCCAGATGATTTTTGATGTTTTTGTCATCCTTGTGGGAGGCTTCTCTCATGTCCCCGCATGAGGAGCTGGAGCTGATAGAGGGAGCTCATCCGCCTCTCCCCAGATTTGAACCTGCGACCTGTCGGTCTTCAGTCCTGCCGGCAAAATCAACCCCCCCTCAACCCCACCAGTATTCAAATTTGGGTGTATCGGGTATTTGTGCCAAATTTGGTCCAGTGAATGCAAATGCATCTTGCATATTATATATTTACATTACAATTCATAACAGTAGCAAAATTACAGTTCTGAAGTAGCAACAAAAATAATGTTATGGTTGGGGGGTCACCACAACATGAAGAACTGTATTAAGGGGTCGCAGCATTAGGAAGGTTGGGAAACAATGGTTGGAAGCTCTTAAACAGAGGCTGGATGGCCATCTGTCAGGGGTGTTTTGAATGCAATTTTCCTCCTTCTTGGCAGGAGGTTGGACTGGATGACCCATGAGGTTTCTTCCAACTCTATGATTCTATGATTCTAAAGAGTCTGGGTACAGGCTGAAGAGTAGAGTTTGAATTCCTATTCAGCCATGGAAACTGAATGATTTTGGGTGAATCACATACTCTCAGCCCAATAAAACATCATTATGCTTAGGGTTGGCCACATGCCAGGAATGACTTGAAAGCACACAAAAACTGGGTTGTTGTGGGTTTTTTGGGCTCTATGGCCATGTTCTAGAGGCATTCTCTCCTGACGTTTCGCCTGCATCTATGGCAAGCATCCTCAGAGGTAGTGAGATATGTTGGATGTAGGAAAATGGGTTTATATATCTGTGGAATGACCAGGATGGGGCAAAGGACTCTTGTCTGCTGGAGCTAGGTGTGAATGTTTCAACTGACCACCTTAATTAGCATTTGATAGCTTGGCAATGCCTGGGGGAATCTTTTCTTTCACCTCTGCAGGAGTCTACCGTATACCATGCAGCTGTGGATAAGTCTACATAGGGACCACCAAACGCAGCAGCATTGCCCAAACACGAATCAAGGAACATGAAAGGCACTGCAAGACTCCTTCAACCAGAGAAGTCAGCCATAGCAGAGCACCTGATGAACCAGCCTGGACACAGCATATTATTGGAGAACACAGAAATGCTGGACCACATGAACAACCACCATGTCAGGCCACACAGAGAAGCCACTGAAATACACAAGCAGGTGGACAATTTCAACAGAAAGGAAGAAATCATGAAAATGAACAAAATCTGCCTACCAATATTAAAAAACTCTAAAATTACAACAGCAAAACAACAGAGAGTAAACAATCAGGCACATCTAATCACCTCTCAACAAAAGATTCCCCCAGGCACTGCCAAGCCATCAAATGGTAATTGAGGTGGTCAGCTGAAACATTCACACCTAGCTCCAGCAGACAAGAGTCCTTTGTCCCACCCTGGTCATTCCACAGATATATAAACCCATTTTCCTACTTTCAACAGACCTCACTACCTCTGAGGATGCTTGCCATAGATGCAGGCAAAACATCACGAGAAAATGCCTCTAGAACACGGCCATATAGCCCGAAAAACCCACAACAACCCAGTGATTCCGGCCATGAAAGCCTTCGAGAATGCACACAAAAACATCAGCCATCGTGCAATACCATTACAACCCTTTTGGTCCTACATATCCCCTTAAACATTTTGGACCGTTGTGAAACGGGCACATTCAGCACATTGACTCAAACCAGATTTCACAACCACAACCAATGTCACTTGCGTACCTGCCAATGTGTTTATTGCCCCATTGTGCAGTGGGGAATGCAGGGTTGCTGCCATATCAAGCAATTCAGCGGTGCACGGAAGGCACTGATACGTAGTGATGCACCATTCACGAATGCGCAAACACATTGTATCAGTACCTTCAACGCACTATGTCTCAGGGCCTTCCATGCACCGCTGGACTCCTTGGGATTGCAGAAACTCCACATTCCCCGCCGCACAATGGGACAATAAACAAGCGCATTGGCAGGTACGCAACCGCTTGCACAATGTGGGCATTCAGCAGGAAGGTGGTGTACCGTAACCAGCGTGTAATTACGCGAGTGTAGATTTACACCAGAAAAAAATCGCAATGTGAGGTCCGGACCAGCGTCATCTGAACACGCCGTCCTGGAAAGAAAGACCTTTGGAGTAAAATTGGGAGGGAAAGCTCAGTGGAAGAAAGGAAGGAAGCATTGGACGTAGCATTTGGGAAAGACCCGCAGAGAGTTCTCGATATTGAATTGATGGATGGATGGGACTAAGCTCTCCGCTTCGGATGGTGGAGCATTGGAGAGGAATGTGGCATTTACATCGGAAAGGCTGTTAGATTGGGATTAGCAACCTGGCTGTGTTTTGACTGGCCCCAAAGCCATGTTTTGACTATGATCCATGCCATCGGGGAGCCGGGCATTTGCATTTGCCACAGAAGGCCTTCTTGACCACTTTCGAAGAGGGCCGGAAAAGCAGGTGGTCCAAAGAGAGAGCATTCCTCATAGAGTCCTATATGTGCATGAGTGTGTACATGTGTGTGTGTGTATGTGAAGGTAAAGGTTTTCCCTTGACATTTAGTTGTGTCTGACTTTGGGGGGTAGTGATCACCTCGATTGCTAAGCCAAAGAGCTGGCATTGTCCAGAGACACCTCCAAGGTCATGTGGCCTGCATCACTGAATGGAGTGATGTTACCTTCCTGCTGATGCTGTACCTATTTTTTAATTTTTAAAAGTGTTTTATTGTATTTTTATTTACATGCATTAACAACTTACAGTGTAAACAAAACACAAAACACTGAACATTTTACAAACACGTATCAGTACCCATTGATCTACTCACATTTGCATGTTTTCGAACTGCTAGGTTGGCAGAAGCTGGGGCTAACAGCAAGAGCTCACCCTGCTCCCCAGATTCAAACCGCTGATCTTTCGGTCAGCAACTTCAGCAGCTCAGTGGTTTAGGCCAACAAGTGACCACCACTCATAAAAACACTGAAAAACACAGTGGAAGGGACTTAGGTAAAGGTAAAGGTAGTCCCCTGACATTAAGTCCAGTCATATCTGTCTCTGGGGTGTGGTGCTCATCTCCATTTCTAAGCCGAAGAGCCAGTGTTGTCCGTAGACACCTCCAAGGTCATGTGGCCGGCATGACTGCATGGAGCGCCGTTACCTTCCCGCCGGAGCGGTACCTATTGATCTACTCACATTTGCATGTTTTCGAACTGCTAGGTTGGCAGAAGCTAGGGCTGACAGCGGAAGCTCACGCCGCTCCCCGGAATCGAACCTGCGACCTTTCGATCAACAAGCTCAGCAGCTCAGTGCTTTAACCCACTGCGCCACCAGGGGCTCCGGAAGGGACTTAAAAGGCCAAAAAAGCAAAAAGACGCTACAGCACATGCGCAAAAACTACTCCCCCCAACAAACAAAGAACACAATAGCATATCTACGCTTTCTTCTGGACTACAGCTCCCAGTATCTCTTAGACAAGGCCCTTTAGGAGAGGAGAAGGATCCAAATGCACTGCTTTCAAGCTGCAAGTTTTCTTCACCTTGGATTTCTTTGAGAGCATCCCAATCCCTGCATATTTCCAATTTTCTATTCCTGGACTGCAGCTCCCAGTAATCCTCAAGGTAGAGATAGGTAGGTAGATTGGTAGATTGATCGGGATGACTGCTGGGAGTTGTAGTCCAAGAATAGGTAGAGAAGGAAGAAAGGGGACAAAGAGGAAAGAAAAGATGGGGGGATGGAAGGGAAGAAGAAGAGAAGGAAGGAAGGAGAGAAAGAAAGAAGAGAAAGAGGGAGGGAAGGTTGGCCACAGCAACACGTGGCAGGTACAGCTAGTAGCTTTATGAACAAGCACCTTGGTATCTCTATGGATGTCCTGGTCCCAGGGGCAGATCAACCCCTGGGTTGCAGTATAGTTGATTTTGCAGTATAGTTGATTTTGCCCAGGGGCGCTCTTGAGGCACTCTTGGGGGAAAATAGACCTTGACATATGCGAGTTGTAGTTACTGGGATGTATAGTTCACCTACAATCAAAGAGCACTCTGAACTCCACCAATGAGGGAATTGAACCAAATATGGCACACAGAACTCCCACGAGGAACAGAAAATATATATCAGTGATTGTTTGGGGGGCGGGGGGGGCACCAAAATACTGTTTGCTTACCATTGAAAATTACCTAGGGCCGTCTCTGCCTGGTCCTCAAACACTCTTTGTTTCATTCAGAAAAATGCTGCACTCACAGAGCTCAGGTGGTGTTGTATTTCAGTGTCAATGTTGACTTTGCTGGAGAGGTGGCTGGCAAGGGAGCAGAAGTGGTCAACATTTTCTAATGTTACACCATTAAGCTGTATTTCTGGCATTGCAGATTGGTTGGTTGGTGACTGCTGGAAGAGCACTTTGGTTTTCTCAATGTTCAGTGACAGGCCAAGCTTCTCATATGCTTCTGCAAAGGTATTTAGAGTGGCTTGTAGGTTTTCTTCTGAATGCACACAGACAACGTTGTCATTAGCATATTGGACTTCTATAACAGATGTTGTTGTAACCTTGATTTTGATTTTCAGTCTGCTGAGGTTAAATAGCTTGCCACCTGTCTGATACATGATTTCCACTCCGGTGGGAAGCTTCCCATCAACAAGTATCATAGTGATAAAGATGGAAAATAAGGTTGGGGCAATCACACATCCCTGTTTGACACTTATTTATTTATTTACTTACTTTATTTATATACCGCTTTTCTCAGCCCTGAGGCGACTCAAAGCGGTGAACAACATCAATACAAAACATCACGAGACAAGTGTAGGGCAATTAAAAACAATTGTAACCTAAATCATTAAACATCCGTATAACAATCATTAGCGCCTGAACAGTAAAATCAGAATCCAGTCTCATCATCCATTATTCCGTATTCCTATGTTCAATTACACTGTTTAATCAAATGCTTGTTCGAACAGCCAGGTCTTCACTTTCCTCTGAAATGCCAGCAGGGAGGGGGCCGATCTGATATCTGCAGGCAGGGCGTTCCACAGCCGAGGGGCCACCACTGAGAAGGCCCTGTCTCTCGTCCCCGCCAAGCGCGCCTGTGATGCAGGCGGGACAGAGAGCAGGGCCTCCCCAGATGATCTTAATGTCCTAGTCGGTTCATAGGAGGAGATGCGTTCGGAGAGGTAAGTAGGGCCAGAACCGTTTAGGGCTTTATAGGCTAACGCCAGCACTTTGAATTGTGCCTGGTAGCAAACTGGCAGCCAGTGGAGCTGGCGCAACAGAGGAGTAGTATGCTCCCTGAGTGCTGCTCCTGTTAGCAACCTGGCTGCTGAACGCTGGACCATTTGAAGCTTCCGAGCAGTCTTCAAGGGCAACCCCACGTAGAGAGCGTTGCAGTAGTCTATATGGGATGTAACCAGAACGTGGACTACCATGGCCAAGTCAGACTTCCCAAGGTACGGGCGCAGCTGGCACACAAGTTTTAATTGTCGCCAGGCGCGCCTGTGATGCAGGCGGGATCGAGAGCAGGGCCTCCCCAGACGATCTTAATGTCCTAGTCGGTTCATAGGTGGAGATGCGTTCGGAGAGGTAAGTAGGGCCGGAACCGTTTAGGGCTTTATAGGCTAACGCCAGCACCTTGAATTGTGCCCGGTAGCAGATTGGCAGCCAGTGGAGCTGGCGCAACAGAGGAGTGGTATGCTCCCTGAGTGCGCTCCTGTTAGCAACTTGGCCGACCATTGGACCATTTGAAGCTTCCGAGCAGTCTTCAAAGGCAACCCCACATAGAGAGCGTTGCAGTAGTCTATACGGGATGTAACCAGAGCGTGGACTACCGTGGCCAAGTCAGACTTCCCAAGGTACGGGCGCAGCTGGCACACAAGTTTTAACTGTGCAAATGCTCCCCTGGTCACCGCTGAAACCTAGGGTTCCAGGCTCAGCGACGAGTCCAAGATCACACCCAAGCTGCGAACCTGTATCTTCAGGGTTCAGACTTGATTCCTCCTTAAATGTGTCACTTTGGGAGCCATTGCTGTCCAAGACTGTTGTCATCATGTCATCATGGAGGAGCCGCAGAATGTTCACAAATTTGTTGGGGCACCCGATTTTTTGGAGAATGATCCAGAGAGCGCTGCAGTTCACTGTGTCGAATGCCTTTGCAAGGTCAATGAATACCATGTACAAGCTTAACATGATGTGAAACACACAATTCTCTCTCTCTCTCTTTGGTCAACTTAGATGTGATGGTTCCCAAATCACAAAGTCTGTCTTCTCCAGTCAAGGGAGGAATCTCAGGGCAAGGATGCTGCCTTGGAAACATGTGAGCCAATTGTTGTATAGCAGTCTGAATGTTGGGTTTTGATTGTGGAGACCAGTCACACTCTCTCGGCCGCAAAGGGAGGCAACTTCAGACCCAATCTCAATCATTCTTGCCAAGCAAACCAGGGGATAAGTTCATCTTAAGGTTATCCTCGATCAGAAAAAATATTCAGCTGCCCATGGGAGCTCAGGAAGCCTGAAACACTGCATTCAATGCCCATGTCTTTGCCTTCATTCTTATTTTATTATGATTTCTTTGCTATGTTTTGAAACCAGCCCACTAACTCCCTGGGCCGCTTCGGTGCCGCTGGTCCCGATAATACAATTGCACGATAACAATCAAATTATGGGTTGGAAGGCCTCCAAGCCGTTTCTTGAAACTATGGATGTAGTCATCCTTCGGGGAGAGGCGCCCACTGAAGTCAATGGGGCTTAAGCCAATCCTGAGTCACCGAAGCCCCATCGCTTTGGATATGACTCAGTCTGGACCCGGTCCAGGGATAATAAAACAGCACATAGTAAAAGGGAGATAAAACCGACGTAACCTCCAATAAAACCAAGAGCAAAACCAAGCGTTGGGTATAAAACACTCCAAAGATCTGAGAAGTATAAAACAGCTCGTAAATTGCCTGGGAAAATTGGAATATTTTTTTCCAAAAGTCTTCTTGCATTGTCACTTTATAATAGCATTTATAAAAGACAGCAGGGTTTGGGAACCAAAGTGAAAGATCTTTCGTGCCGTTTTTGCATCCTCCATGACCCATTCACACCGTGAAGAATTTGCCCCTGAAGTGCCATTGCAAATGCCAATTTGCAAGGGAATATTTCTTTTTTGGACAACAACTCCCAACATCCTCCAGCCAACCTATGTTAGTGGTCAATTCCACACCACTGGAGAAATTACACTGTTTAGCTGGTATTGCACCATCTGACATCCACCAAGAAGTAGCAGCCAGCAATGAAAGGACCAAGGCACTGATATCAAAACTACGGTGAGGTGGATCTGTAATTGGTTAAATGGACGAACCCAGAGGGTGATTCTCCCCAAGGCTTCCTCTTCATCCTGGAAAGAAGTGACGAGTGGAGTGCCACAGGGTTCCGTCCTGGGCCCGGTCCTGCTCAGGATCTTTATTAATGACTTAGATGAAGGGCTAGAAGGCATGATCATCAAGTTTGCAGACGACACCAAATTGGGAGGGAGAGCCAATACTCCAGAGGACAGGAGCAGGATTCAAAACGATCTTGACAGATTAGAGAGATGGGCCAAAGCTAACAAAATGAAGTTCAACAGGGACAAATGCAAGATACTCCACTTTGGCAGGAAAAACGAAATGCAAAGATACAGAATGGGGGACGCTGGCTCGAGAGCAGTACGTGTGAAAAAGATCTTGGAGTCCTCGTGGACAACAAGTTAAACATGAGCCAACAATGTGATGTGGCGGCAAAAAAAGCCAATGGGATTTTGGCCTGCATCAAGAGGAGCATAGTGTCTAGATCTAAGGAAGTAATGCTACCCCTCTATTCTGCTTTGGTTAGACCACACCTGGAATATTGTGTCCAATTCTGGGCACCACAATTCAAGAGAGATATTGACAAGCTGGAATGTGTCCAGAGGAGGGCGACTAAAATGATCAAGGGTCTGGAGAACAAGCCCTATGAGGAGAGGCTTAACGAGCTGGGCATGTTTAGCCTGAAGAAGAGAAGGCTGAGAGGAGATATGATAGCCATGTATAAATATGTGAGAGGAAGTCATAGGAAGGAGGGAGCAAGCTTGTTTTTTGCTGCCTTGGAGACTAGGACGCGGAAGAATAGCTTCAAACTACAAGAAAGGAGATTCCATCTGAACATTAAGAAGAACTTCCTGACTGTGAGAGCTGTTCAGCAGTGGAACTCTCTGCCCCGGAGTGTGGTGGAGGCTCCTTCTATGGAAGCTTTTAAGCAGAGGCTGGATGGCCATCTGTCAGGGGTGATTTGAATGCAATATTCCTGCTTCTTGGCAGAATGGGGTTGGACTGGATGGCCCATGAGGTCTCTTCCAACTCTTTGATTCTATGATTCTATGATTCTATCATTGGCCCACCCTCTGTTCAGATATCAGCCAACATGCCAACTCCTTAAATCAAGAGACAACTTCCTAAGATCTACAGCAACACTTGCAGCAACACCTCAGCAAGCAAGAGTCCAAAAGTGGCAGGCTAAAACCCAGCACCTCAATCAGTGGCTGTTAGGAATTGTGGGAGTTGAAGTCCAAAACACCTGGAGGGCCAAAGTTTACCCATGTCTGCTCTAAGGGCACATCTACGCTGTAGAACAGTGTTTCTCAACCTTCCTAATGCCGCAATCCCATAATATACTTCCTCATGTTGTGGTGACCCCCAACCATAACATTATTTTTGTTGCTACTTCACAGTTGTAGTTTTGCTACTATTATGAATTGTAAGGTAAATATCTCATATGTAGGATGTATTTTCATTCACTGGACCAAACTGGGCACAGTTACCTGATATGCCCAAATTTGAATACTGGTGGGGTTGTGGGGGATTGATTTTGTAATTTGGGAGTTGTCGTTACTGGGATTTGTAGTTCACCTACAATCAAAGAGCACTCTGAACTCCACCGAGGATGGAATTGAACCCAACTTGGCACACAGAATTCCCATGATCAACAGAAAATACCGGAAGGGGTTGGTGACCTTCAGTTTGGGAGTTGTAGTTCATCAACATCCAGAGAGTACTGTGGACTCAAAACAATGATGGATCTGTACCAAACTTGGCACAAATACTCAATATGCCAAAATGTGAACACTGGTCAAGTTTGGGGGGAAATAGACCTTGATATTTGGGAGTTGTAGTTGTTGGAATTTATAGTTCACCTACAATCAAAGAGCATTCTGAACCCCACCAATACTATTGGGCCAAATTTCCCACACAGAACCTCCATGACAAATACCCAATACACCCAAATTTGAAAACTGGTGGGGTTGGGAGGGATTGATTTTGTCATTTGGGAGTTGTGGTTGCTGGGATTTATAGTTCACCTACAATCAAAGAGCAATCTGAACTCTACCAGCGATGGAATTTAACCAAAGTTGAAACATAGAAATCCCTTGACGAACAGAAAATACTGGAAGGGTTTGGTGGGTGACCTTGAGTTTGGGAGTTGTAGTTCACCTACATCCAGAGAGCAGGTGGACGGTTTTTGGTGGGAGGACTCACCGTCTGTTTCCAAAAGGAGGAGAAGGACATGCGAAGAGGTCTTCAGCCTTCTCTGTCAAAGGGGTTCCTAAGATGATTAGAAATATGTTTTCTGATGGTCTTTGGCGACCCCTCTGAAACCCCCTTGAGACCCCCTCAGGGAACCTGATTTTCAGGTCGACAGACGCTGCTCTAAGGGCAAAATGAATGCAGTTTGATAACTGGCTGGCCATCTGTGAGGGGTGATTTGAATGCAATATTCCTTCTTTTGGGCAGGGGTTGGACTGGATGGCCCATGAGGGCTCTTCCAACTCTTTGATTCTATGATTCTATGATTAATTGGCTCAATTCTATAGAATCCAGGGAGTTGTAGTTTTACAAGGTCTTGTGCATTTTCTCCCCAAGAGGGATTGTCCCTCACCAAACTACAACTCCCAGGACTCTATAACATTGGGCTATGACATTTCAGTTAGTGCCAAACTGCATCCATTCAATTCCATGAGTGCATCAAAACATATTGATCTCTCACCCTATATCTGAAGATCTCAGGCTGTGATGCAATGGAATCAGTCTGAACAATTGGAAATGTGAAACCTTACAAGACAAGGCTCAGTTCTGAAACATGTATTAAATGCTCTAACAGGTTAAAGCACAGTTTACGGGCTCACTGAATAACATCATAACTTTACAGTCCAGAAAAAAATGCCTTTAACCAATATATTTTGGGAAAAGCCCCTTTTCTCCTATTAATGTTTATTATGTTTTAGATATACGACAATAAGGTCATAGATAACATCAGGGGCTCGTTCTGAAGCCGGTCGTGTAATACAATTTTCATAAATAATCTGGAATTCTATTTTCCTTGCTGTCTTGGGCTGGATTTACACTGCCATATAATGCAGTTTGAAACAGCATTAAATGGCCAGTGTAGACTCATATAATTCAGCTCAATGTAGTTCATCTGAATTATATGGGTCTACACAAGGCATGGGCAAACTTTGGCCCTCCAGGAGTTTTGGACTCCTGGAGGGCCAAAGTTTGTCCATGCCTGGTCTACACTGACCTTACAGTGAAATGTGTTCAGAGGAGGGTGACTAAAATGATCAAGGGGTCTGGAGAACAAGCCCTATGAGGAGCGGCTTAAGGAGCTGGGCATGTTTAGCCTGAAGAAGAGAAGGCTGAGAGGAGATATGATAGCCATGTATAAATATGTGAGAGGAAGCCACAGGGAGGAGGAGCAAGCTTGTTTTCTGCTTCCTTGGAGACTAGGACGCGGAACAATGGCTTCAAACTACAAGAGGAGATTCCATCTGAACATTAGGAAGAACTTCCTGACTGTGAGAGCCGTTCAGCAGTGGAACTCTCTGCCCTGGAGTGTGGTGGAGGCTCCTTCTTTGGAGGCTTTTAAGCAGAGGCTGGATGGCCATCTGTCAGGGGTGATTTGAATGCAATATTCCTGCTTCTTGGCAGAATGGGGTTGGACTGGATGGCCCATGAGGTCTCTTCCAACTCTTTGATTCTATGATTCTATTATTCTAAATTTGGCAGTATTTCACTGTAAAACCTTGGCAGACCATGCAAAAAGAATCTGCGAAGCCCACCTCCTCCAAGATGAACTAAACCACCTCAACTGGGTTCTCCAGGCCAATGGAGACTCCTCCTCAGATATCAGAAGAGCTGCAAGACCAAGAACAAGCCACGAGAGTCAAGACAAAGATCCACCCAGAGGAAAAGTGTTCTTGCCATACATCAAGGGAACCACTGACCGCAGAGGGAAGCTGATGAGGAAACACAACATACAAACTATCTACAGACCCACCAAGAAAGTCCAACAAATGCTACATTCAGCAAAGGACAAGAGGGATCCTCTCACCTCTGCAGGAGTCTACCGTATACCATGCAGCTGTGGACAAGTCTACATAGGGACCACCAAACGCAGCAGCCCAGACACACATCAAGGAACATGAAAGGCACTGCAGACTACTTCAACCAGAGAAGTCAGCCATAGCAGAGCACCTGATGAACCAACCTGGACACAGCAGATTATTTGAAAACACCGAAATGCTGGACCACACCAACAACCACCATGTCAGACTACACAGAGAAGCCATTGAAATCCACACATGTGGACAATTCAACAGAAAGGAGGAAACCATGAAAATGAACAAAATCTGGCTACCAGTATTAAAAAAAACCTCTAAAATTAAAACAGCAAAACAGCAGAGGGAAAACAATCAGGGACATCTAATCACCTCTCAACAAAAGATTGCTCCAGGCACTGCCAGGCTATCAAATGCTAATCAAGGTGGTCAGTTGAAACATTCACCCCTAGCTCCAGCAGACAAGAGTCCTTTGTCCCACCCTGGTCTTTCCACAGATATATAAACCCTTTTTCCTAGTTCCAACAGACCTCACTACCTCTGAGGATGCTTGCCATAGATGCAGGCAAAACGTCAGGAGAGAATGCCTCTAGAACATGGCCATATAGCCCGAAAAAACTTACAACAGCCTTCGACAATACAGCCGATAGGCCGTTAGGAATTGTGGGAGTTGAAGTCCAAAACTCCTGGAGGGCCAAAATTTGCCCATGCCTGGTCTACACTGACCTTAGAGTGAAATATGGCAGTATTGATCCAGCCTTGGGCTTCCAGGTGAAGCATACTATAGAACTGCTTTGGAGAACCTGGAAAATGGCTGGAAAAGTGTTATCTCCAGATTTTAAGAATGATTCTATGGTCAACTTCTGGTGGAAGTTTAGGAATTGTAGTCCAAAAACCAAACCAGAAATCTGGGTTAGTTTATCCATAACTTGGGTTGATTTATCCGCAGGTTAATATGAGTCTGGTACTTTAATCCTTATCCAAAAATGAACCATACCCTTTTCTGAGTGGCAACAGGCAAGGACTTAAGTCAATTTTGAGAAAACTTAAAAGAATCCCTACCCTTCTCTTCTACTCTCTCTGTCATGATGCTACTTTGGGGGATTTTTGAGGTAGAGAAAGGGTGGTGTCCAAAGACAGCAGGCCTCCTGAGGTATCTTTGTTGCTTTCTCCTTTCCATGAAAAGACACATGGATTGTATCAAAAATCCATCATTTTGGCCTCCAAACCTGCCCTCGACTTATGCATGAAATAGATGTATACATGAGGCTATTTTATGTATAAATCAAAGGCAGCTTTTGGAGACAAAGCTCTGTCCTTGGCAGAGTTGCAGACATTGCAAAACATCTTGTCCAAGCTCCAGAGTTGACCTCTTGACAGTTTCCGACTGGCACCTTGTTATCCAAATGCTTCTGGTCACTTCTGGTCACTTCAGCCACATTATCACAGGGTGTCTGCACCCTACACCACTGGAGAAATTACATTGTGTAGCCATTGTTTACATTGGATGTCAGGTGTTTGCACCACCTGACATCTGCCAGGAAGTAGCAACCAATAGTGAAAGGACCAAGGCAGTGACATCTCTTGTCCATCCCCTTACTAACTTACTTAGGCAATCCCTCATTGGCCGAGTAGGATAGTCTTCCAGGATCAGTGTTCTGGTGGGTCCATAGATGACTGTGGAGCCCAATTCTTGATCTGCATCTTCTTCCACAGTGAGGGCATTGGTTTCCAGGTGGAAGGCGGTCTCGGTGGAATCCTTCTAGGAGTTGCATGTGACATCTGTAGACGGTCCACGTTTCGAAGGCATATAGCAGGGTTGGGAGGACAATAGCTTTATACACAAGCACCTTGGTATCCCTACAGATGTTCTGGTCCTCAAACACTCTCTGCTTCATTTGGAAAAATGTTGCACTCGCAGAGCTCAGGTGGTGTTGTATTTCGGTGTCAATGTTGACTTTGGTGGAGAGGTGGCTGCCATTAAGATACACCATTAAGCTRTATCTCTGGCATTGGAAAGGGATTGGCTGGTGACTGCTGGAAGAGGACTTTGGTTTTCTCGATGTTCAATGGCAGGCCAGGCTTCTCATATGCTTCTGCRAAGGTATTTAGAGTGGCTTGTAGATCTTCTTCTGAATGCASACAGACAACATTGTCATCAGAATACTGGAGTTCTATAACAGATGTTGTTGTAACCTTGATTTTGGCTTTCAGTCTGCTGAGGTTAAACAGCTTGCCTTCTGTCCGATAGAWAATTTCCACTCCGGTGGGAAGCTTCCCATCAACAAGATGAAGTATCATGTCTATCCCCTGTTCGGATATCAGCCAGCATGCCAATGACTTAAGTCAAGAAATAGTTTTCTAAGATCTACAGAGACACTCAGCAGGAATACCTCAGCAAGCGAGAGTCCAAAAGTAGCAGGCTAAAATCCAGAACCTCAATCAATGGCTGATACCAAATAAAAGACTCCTTCTTGGGCACACAGAAGACTGGGAGATTTGGAAGGCGCTGAACAGACTGTGCTCTGGCACCACGAGATACAGACCAAACCTTAAGAAATGGGGCCACAAAGTAGAATCGACAACATGCAAGTGTGGAGAAGAGCAAACCACTGACCACTGACTACAATGCAGTCTGAGCCCTGCCATATGCACAATAGAGAACTGTCTTATCGCAACACCAGAGGCACTTCAAGTGGCCAGCTACTGGTCAAAGGATGTTTAATATAATGCTGAATTTGCAAACTTTTTTAAAAAAATACAATAAAACTGTTTGGTTTGCTCCTGATAACGATAAAGAAATGAATAAACCCAAATGCTCCATGAGCTACCAATTTTTGGCATGGTGATTCCTGCATGTAATGGCAAACATAGAATCATAGAATCCTAGAGTTGGAAAAGACCTCGTGGGCCATCCAGTCCGACCCCTTTCTGCAGGAAAATCACATTCAAAGCACCCCCGACAGATGGCCATCCAGCCTCTGCTTAAAAGCCTCCAAAGAAGGAGCCTCCACCACACTCCGCAGCAGAGAGTTCCACTGCTGAACAGCTCTCACAGTCAGGAAGTGTTTCCTCATATTCAGGTGGAATCTCCTTTCGTGTTGTTTGAAGCCATTGTTCAAACTACAGGAAAGGAGATTCCACCTGAACACGAGGAAGAACTTCCTAACTGTGCATATCACAAGCACATCAGAACTTCCTCTGATGTGCTTGTGGAAGAAGGCCTGTTCAAACTACAGGAAAGGAGATTCCACCTGAATATGAGGAAGAACTTCCTAACTATGCATATCACAAGCACATCAGAACCTCCTCTGATGTGCTTGTGGAAGAAGGCCTCAGATGGTGCTGAATCGGTCCCTTTTCCTGCCTCCTTCCGAATGTTGCCTGGTAAACACAAACAAAATTTGCTCCTGGATCGGATGAAATCAGACGCTAATTTGCCCCCGCCGTGGTGTTTGCCATCTGCATTAGCCCCAGTCTCAGGGGGCCGTGAATGGAGCCATTCTTCCTCGGGGCGTCTTGGCTGTATAATTCCAACGAGGGTGAAACTGTAGACTGCCAGAGGAAAAACATAATACTTGTGTGACCGGCTTGTCGTTGGCCGACCGAGCCGGTCGCCTACCTTGTGTGCGAACGCAGGAGTCGGGTGGGCAGCTTAAGGGGTGATCGGCTCCGGCGTCCAAAATGCACGGCGGGCAGCGAGTAATTCAAGTGCCATGTGAGGTGGGTCGTCCAACTCAGAGGCTCCCCCCACACACACCATACCTTATTGATTTCGGGACGCTTCTCAGTGACAGGGCCACGAACTGTGGCCAAAGCAGCGTGGGACCCCCTGGGAATGGCATTCATGATCCCTCTCCAAATGTCTCCCCACCACTCCAAACTTCACAGTATTTTCTTGTCTTTTATTAAGGGTGCTGATAACTAGAAGAAGAGAACATGAATGTCCCTGTCACTTGTGTAGGGGAGAAAATACCCTATTTACTCAAATCACCATAGTTGGCTAAATGACCTTGCAGAAATGATGTTGTGCATTGTTGTTGTTGTTCATTCATTCAGTCGTCTCCAACTCTTCATGACCTCATGGACCAGCCCACACCAGAGCTCCCTGTCGGCTGTCACCACCCCCAGCTCCTTCAAAGTCAGTCCAGTCACTTCAAGGATGCCATCCATCCATCTTGCCCTTGGTCGGCCCCTCTTCCTTTTACCTTCCACTTTCCCCAGCATAATTGTCTTCTCTAGGTTTTGCTGTCTCCTCATGATGTGGCCAAAGTACTTCAACTTTGTCTCTAGTCTCCTTCCCTCCAGTGAGCATCCGGGCTTTATTTCCTGGAGGATGGACTGGTTGGATCTTCTCGCAGTCCAAGGCACTCTCAGCACTTTCCTCCAGCACCACAGCTCAAAAGCATCAATCTTCCTTCGCTCAGCCTTCCCTAAGGTCCAGCATAAGGTTGTGCATTAGATGTGTGTAATACGGTAATCTTAGTGCTGAGCCACTAAGATTAATTAATTCTTAATTTAATTAATGTCTTAACATCATAAAACCTTTCAACAACATGCAGAAGAATGAGGAAGTACATCATCAAAGGGTTAGGTATCACAAATGGACGGTGAAGCGGCAGCTCCCCTGTGGCCAGAATTGAGCCGGAATCGGGCATAACCTCATGAAGCTGGAAAAGCTGGAATGTTAACTAATTTACAATGCCATAAAACCTTCCAGCAGCGTGCAGAAGGATGAGGAAGTACTCCATCAAAGGACTCAGTGTCACAAATGGACAGTGAAGCAGCAGCTCCCCCTGTGGCTGGAATAGAGCATACCCTCATGAAGCCGGAAAAGCTGGAAAGTTAAATTACCTCTGTGTCTGTCTATATATGTTTGTGTCTAATTGGCATTGAATGTTTGCCATGTATATGTGCATTGTAATCCACCCTGAGTCTCCTGCGGGATGAAAAGGGCGGAAAATAAATACTGCAAATAAATAAATAAATAAGCTGCACCTTTGAGTGATGTCATCTTGAATTCAATTGCCATTGAATGCTATGCGATCCTGGGATGTGTCATTTGGTATCTGAGGATGCTTGCGAAACGTCAGGAGAGAATGCCTCTAGACCATGGCCATATAGCCTGAAAAAACCTACAACAACCCAGTGATTCCGGCCATGAAAGCCTTCAACAATACAATGACTTTCAACTGTTTCAAAGTCATTTGCTAGTGTTGTTAGG
The DNA here is from genome assembly GCF_025583915.1 of Anolis sagrei ordinatus. NCBI lineage: Eukaryota > Metazoa > Chordata > Lepidosauria > Squamata > Anolidae > Anolis > Anolis sagrei. The sequence goes on along the minus strand of NW_026847660.1, from coordinate 129,315,543 downwards.
CCAAGGTCATCCGCATATATAAAGCTCTTTGTGTGTGGTGGTTGTGGCTGATTGTTAGTAAATATATTAATCAAGGTTAGTAAAGATATTAAACAGTGATATATACTGAAACTTCCAAGTTCTTGTCTGAGGATCAGTTGGGAATGACCTTGCCAAATCAGGACAGTTGGAGGGGATATTCTTATATTTCTGATGTTCTGGGTCTTTCTAAAGTCTTTGGCAAGCTTGCCTTCAAAGCCCACAGAAAGAAACCAGTCAAGAAAGAGAATTGCCACAGCTGGCTGAAGGCATTCTCTCCAAGCAGGGTGTACTTTGAAGCCAAAAGCCAGACACAAGCATTTATTATCCTTGTCTCTGCCGTCATGGGCAGGGTGGGGTGTGAACCGAGCGGGGATGGAGAAGGAAGAAGGGAATGTTCATTTTGCTAGAGAACCGCAGGAGAAACAGAAAAAGGGGGAAAGGAGGGATTGAGTTCCCACCGCAAGATGATGTTGGGGTTGCCATGTGATATGAGAGGATTTTTTTCCCCTTCTCTCCAAGAAACGTTGCAGTGAAATGGAGCAGGGATTCCTGTGCCAAGAAAAAGCAGTGGCATGCAACGGGGGAAACAAGAGCATTTTCTCAGGCTGGAGTCAGACGGCGGAGTGAAAGTAATGGGTACGAAATAATAGTGAGATGGTAGACCCTTCAACAACATTGGCATAGCACAAACCACGAGACCATCCGGCCTCGTCCTGGTGCATTTGATTATTCTTCCCACAGAAGCTGCTTTGGTGGTGGACAGATTCTTAGCGTGCATCTACAGCACTCAACCTGAGGGTTGGGACCCCTGAAGGGGTCGCCAGGGAGTGTCATAGGGGTCACCAAAGACCATCAGAAAACACAGTACTTTCTGTTGGTCATGGGCATTCTGTGTGGGAAGTTTGGCCCAATTCTATCATTCGTGGGGTTCAGAATTCTCTTTGTAGGCAAACTATAAATCCCAGCAACTACAACTCCCAAATGTCAAGGTCTGTTTCCCCCATACTCCACCAGTTTGGGCATATTGGGTATTCATGCCAAGTTTGGTCCAGATCCATCATTGTTTTGAGTCCACAGTGCTCTCTGGATGTAGGTGAACTACAACTCCCAAACTCAAGGTCAATCCCCCCAGACCCTTGCAGTATTTTCTGTTGGTCATGGGAGTTTTGTGTGGCAAGTTTGGTTCAATTCCATCATTGGTGAAGTTCAGAATATTCTTTGATTGTAGGCAAAATATAAATCCCAGTAACTACAACTGAGGATGCTTGCCATAGATGCAGGCGAAATGTTGGGAGAGAATGCCTCTAGACCATGGCCATATAGCCCAAAAAAATCTACAACCCAGTTGAAATCCAAATTACTAATGCCTTGAAAGATCTCTCCTGTGGCAACTCAGGATAGATTCACCTTGCTCAAGACACCTCCACACACCAAGTCTGTAGGTTTAGTAGTTTATTGAGAAAAAGCAAAAGCAAAACAGAGAAATAAAGTTGCAAAAGTTCAATAGGCAAAACAGAGTCTTAAATGCAAAGGCAAAGTTCCCAAGATCTAAAGGCAAATAACATGAAGCATAATCCGTTAGCATTGGTTAAACAAGACTCCATGGCAGCAAGACAAGGTCTCAAAAAATCAGGATCAAAACCAAAGTCCCAAAAGCCAACGTATTTCCAGCGTATTTCCACAGAAGTTAACAGGGTAGAAGCAACATTGCACTGACAAAGAATGCCCTTTGACCAGATTATTAAATATGTTTTCCCAATATGAAAGCATTACATTGACCTCTAGCTTCACATTCGTTGGCAAGGCATGCACTTCTGTGAACTCTTAATTGCAAACGGTCCTGTCTAATCAAATCTCCACTATCTTCAAGGCCAGATGGCTCATTATCCTGGCCCTGCTGGGCCGGGTCACCCTGGGAACCAAGAGGCCCTGAGCTCTCAGAAGGAGCCTCCACCTGCAGCTGTGAAGTTTCATATCTTTATCTAAAGCCACATTCCTTTCTCTGGGAAACAGAAATGCCGTCTCTTCTTCAGAATCAACACTATCTGCCTCAATAACCGGAACATTTTCAGAGATCTGTAACCCATCATCCTCCTCGTCCTGAGGAAACTCGGGCTCAGAAAGCTCAGGCTCAGACTGAGCCACAACATCTCCAGCTACTGCACCGGGACTATGGCACAGCTGGCTGAGTGTCAGCTGCATTAACATCACTTCTGACCAAAAGGTCATGAGTTCGAAGCCAGCCCGGGTCGGAGTGAGCTTCCAACCAATTGTATAGCTTGTTGTCGACCTTTTGCAGCCCGAAAGACAGTTGCATCTGTTAAGTAGGAAAATTAGGTACCACCTATGTGTAGGGAGGCTAATTTAACTAATTTACGAGGCCATAAAAAAGACTCCAGCAAAGCATGCGGGGAATGCAGAAATACTTCATCAGTGTCGCAGAGGGACGATGAAAGCGAAAGCTCCCCTGGCAACCAGAAAATGTTAAATAGCCTCTGACTGTCTGTCTATATCTGTTGTGTGTCTTTGGCATTGAATGTTTGCCATATATGTGTACATTGTAGTCCGCCCTGAGTCACCTGTGGGGTGAGAAGGGCGGAATATAAATACTGTAAATAAATAAATAATAACCAGCTGAAGCCTAACCCTGCCAAGACACAAGTGTGTGCTTTCCCCTACGCAACCATGAAGCCAACAGGAAATTGAAAGTCACCTGGGAAGGTCAAGAGCTTGAACATTGTTTCCATCCTAAATATTTCGGTGTCACCTTAGATCGAAAACTAGCATATAGGAAACACTGCTTGAACACCAAGCACAAAGTAGCTGCACGCATTAACATCCTGTGGAAATTCACTGGCAGACCCAAAATTAGTAAGACCATCAGCCCTGCCCTTGTCTTACTCAACTGCTGAGTATGCCTGCCCTGTTTGGCATAGGTCTGAAACATGCAGAATAATCACAGGATGTCTTAAACCTACACCTGTTGATAAACTCTACAAGCTAGCTGGCATCCCCCCCCCCCCCAATGTGCAATGGGAAGTTGCTGCTAACTGTGAGAGAAATAAGGTTGAACACTGTGAAAGCCACCCACTACATGGCTATCAGCCTCCTCCCAGTAGATGCCAATCAAGGAAAAGCTTCATGAGAACCATCACTCCTCTTAACATCCCCCCAGCAACAGCAAGAGTATCCCTCTGGGCAGCTAAACCAAGAAATCCCAACTGGATGTCACCTCACGAGGGTCTTCCTTCAGGGGCAAACCAAGAATGGGCAACTTGGAAGTCCCTGAACAGACTCAGAAGCAGAGTGGACAGATCCAAAGACAATCTGGCAAAATGGCACAACCTAGAAGAATCCTCCACCTTGTGTGATTGTGGAGCAGAACAGACAACTCCGCATCTGTATGCTTGTCCACTATGCCCTGCCTCATGTAGAGAGGAAGAATTGTTGGAGGTTACAGACAATGCCATTGCTGTTGCCTGTTTTTGGTCAAAAGATATTTAGCTGCCTGTGCTCCTTCTATTTTTATCAGTTTTATACTAATTTATGCGATGCTTTTGATATGAAATAAATAAATAACTGAATACTGAAGTTAGGTTTATTCCAGGTAAGGTCACACCACATCACTATAGAACATGACTATGACTATGACTTCCCTCAGTCTAGACCAGTGTTTCTCAACCTTCCTAATGTCACGACCCCTTAATACAGTTCCTCATGTTGTAGTGACACACAAGCATAAAATTACTTTCGTTGCTACTTCATAACTGTAGTAAATATCTGATACGCAGCTTGGAACAGACTCAGAGGTGGAGTGGGCAGATCCAAAGACTATCTGGCAAAATGGCACGTTTTCATTCACTGGACCAAATTTGGCACAAATACTTTATACTCCCAAATTTGGATATGGTGGGGTTGGGGGGGTTGATTTTGTCATTTGGGAGTTGTAGTTGCTGGGATTTATAGTTCACCTACAATCAAAGAGCATTCTGAACTCCACCAATGATGAAATTGAACCAAACTTGGCACACAGAACTCCCATGACCAACAGAAAATACTGAAAGGGTTTGGTGGACATTGACCTTGAATTTTGGAGTTGTAGTTCACCTACATCCAGAGAGCACTGTGGACTCAAACAATGATGGATCTGGCCCAAACTTGGCACGAATACTCAATATGCCCAAATGTGAACACTGGTGGAGTTTGGGAAAATAGACCTTGACATTTGGAGTTGTGGTTGCTGGGATTTATAGTTCACCTACAATCAAAAGCATTCTGAACCCCACCAATGATAGAATTGGGCCAAACTTCCCACACAGAACTCCCATGACCAACAGAAAATACTGTGTTTTCTGATGGCCTTTGGTGACGGGCGGGGGAGGAGAGGCGTAGATGCGGGGGGGGGTTGCCGGGAATGCCGGGGGGGGTGACCCCTCTCACACCCCCTCGCGACCTCTCCAGGGGTCCCGACCCCCAGGTTGAGAAACTCTGGTCTAGACCAGTGCTTCTCAAACTGTGATCCTCCAGGTGTTTTGGACATCAGCTCCCAGAAATCCCAGCCAGCTTACCAGTTGTTAGAAATTTTGGGAGCTGTAGTCCAAAACACCTTGAGGAGCACAGATTTAGAAACTCTGGTCTAGATGCAGCATGGAATCGTATTGGCCGCATCGCACTTTTGACTCATGTTCAGCTTGTGGTCAACTAAGAGTCCTACATCCGTTTCACATGGACTGTTTTCAAGCCAGATGTTACCCATTCTATATCTCTGCGTCTCATGTTTTCTTTTCTGTCTGAGTGTCATACCGTACATTTCTTCCTGTTGAAATCCATTTTGGCCCATCTCTCGAACTACAAAGGATGGTGCCACAGGAAGGACAGACCTCAGGGTTTGCTGGAAGGCTGCAGACGAGAGCAGGAGAGCCCCTTGTGGCCAGTCCTTCCCTGTAAGAGAAGGTCCATTGGTCAATGCTGGCTGGAAAGTTGCCACAGATTGCTATGGACAGAGACAGCTGTGAGGGAAATGTACCCTGCAGCCAGCCCCACTCCCCTCTCCTCCTCTCCCAGCCTGTGGGTGATCCCTCTGCTTTCTTTAGGCACAGCCTCTGAATGCTGCACGGAATCCGTTCTGGATGCGTCCCTGGACATTTGACCTGCCTCTTGTTGAGTGAGGAAACACCAGCTCCGGGTGTCTCAGCGATGAGAGGGATGCACTCTTCGGGAAATGCGCAGCAGAGGTGTGGAACTTCCTCCCGGATGGACACCAGAGCGAGGGGTTTTGGGTTTAATGGCCCAGATGGAGTTACTCATAGCACAGCTTCTTGGAAGGGAGTGGAGGCCATGGCTATTCGGTGTGCATTGTACATACACACGGAAGCACAAGTCCATTCTTTGAGTGGATATTATCAGACCAGAGAGAATAGACATTCTGGGCTGAGGGTGGAGAACACCCAAGTTAGGTTTGCTCATTCTTGGCCATGCTGGGTGGAGGATACTGGGATCTGCAATCCAAAGAAGTGACATTTCCAAGCACTGCTCATTAAGAAATCCTGAACTCTTCATTATGGGTTGTTGTAGGTTTTTCCGGGCTATATGGCCATGTTCTAGAGGCATTTTCTCCTGACGTTTTGCCTGCATCTATGGCAAGCATCCATGCAGAGCCAACCTTCAGAAATGGGGCTACAAAATGGAATCCTCAACATGCAAGTGTGGAGAAGAGCAAACCACTGACCACCTGCTGCAATGCAACCTGAGCCCTGCCACATGCACAATGGAGGACCTCCTTGCAGCAACACCAGAAGCACTCCAAGTGGCCAGATACTGGTCAAAGGACATTTAATCAACTACTAAACTCACAAATTTTGCATTTTGTCTGTGTGTGTGTGTTTTTTTTTTTTGCTTTGTTCTGTTAGAAATGTAATATAATCGACTGGTTGCACTGACACGATAAATAAATATCCTCAGAGGTAGTGAGGTGATAATATTACTTCATTATTACAGTTCAGTTACTCTCTTCTTGCAAATGCAATCACTAAAGTGGAGCACATTCTTTTAGTCAACAATGTGATGCGACAACAAAAAGGCCAACAGGATTTTGGCCTGCATCAATAGGAGTCTAGTGTCTAGATCCAGGGAAGTCATGCTCCCCATGCTCTATTCTGCCTTGGTTAGAGCACACCTGGAATACTGTGTCCAGTTCTGGGCACCACAATTGAAGGGAGATGTTGACAAGCTGGAATGTATCCAGTGGAGGGCAACTAAAATGATCAAGGCTTCTCTGTGTAGTCTGACATGGTGGTTGTGAGAGTGGTCCTCACAAACCACCATGTCAGACTATTAACTTTATTTGTACCCCACTAGCATCTCCCGAAGGACTCGGGAGATGCATAGAGAAGCCATTGAAATACACAAGCATGTGGACAATTTCAACAGAAAGGAGGAAACCATGAAAATGAACAAAATCTGGCTACCAGTATTAAAAAAAATCTCTAAAATTACAACAGCACAACAACAGAGAAGAAACAAACAAGGACATCTACTCACATCTCAACAAAAGTTTGCTCTAGGCACTGTCAGGCCATTATATCCTAATCAAGGTGGTCAGTTGAAACATTCACACCTAGCTCCAGCAGACAAGAGTCCTTTGTCTCACCCTGATCATTCCACAGATATATAGATCCCTTTTCATAGTTCCAACAGACATCACTACCTCTGAGGATGCTTGCCATAGATGCAGGCGAAACGTCAGGAGAGAATGCCTCTAGACCATGTCCATATAGCCCGAAAAATCTACAACAACCCAGTGATTCCAGCCATGAAAGCCTTCGACAATACATCTTTGCCCTTCTCTATTGTAGTACCCAAGAGTTTATACCACCGAGCCATGGCAGTTAAAATGATATCAATCTGCATTCATTCTGCAGTGTAGATGCACCTTGCACCTCCAGAAATGCAGGCTTCGAGATCTGATGTTACTTTTACTGGCAGAACATTCCTGGGATCCTGGTGACTTTCCTTCCCTCCATTCCCCTGCCCCCCAAAAAAATCCTCAAATGTCTCGGGGTTAAAGGGGATAATCCTTCACATTAGCCAGACTATTAACTACCCAGCTTGTCAAAACAGCCCAGGCTGCCACAGTTACTGCTGGCCTCGTGCCCTCCTGCCCATCAACTGGACGGAGATCATCGGTAACTGGATCTGTCCCCGGCCGTGTGCTGTTGACACTGAGGAAGAAAGAATCTGGGCTCCAAGTGACACTCGGGTTACCAATGATTTGGAAAAATCCGCCCACTCCTGCAGGCGCTGACAGCTTAGTATACAAAGTCTTGCTCCTCGGGAGATGGAGATAGCAGCCGGCAGGAGGCTGATAAACCGGGGTCAGGCAGGCTTTCTTTTACAAGGCCCCTTGCTTGAAAAAAAAAAATAGGGACACTCCATCATAGATCTGGAAGTGACCCAAAGGCCATCCAGGCTGACCACGCGCCATGCAAGAACTCACAACTCAAGTCCTACTGAGAGATGGCCATCCAGGTGCAGCTTAAAACATCCAAAGAAGGGGAATCCGCCAAACTTCGCCAAACTCCAAGGCAGTGCATTCCACTGTCAAACAGCTCTTGCTGCCAGGAAGGCCTTCCTGGGAATCTTTTATTTTTTCATGCAGTTTGTGTTCTGGTACAGCTGTACCAGGAGCTCCAACTTTATTTGCTTAGTATTAAATGTTTGCTTGCAGTCCAAGGTTCCTGGGATTCTGCAGATAGGTGGCTTCCTTTGGTTGCAGTCATAGGGCAAGTCACCTGTCCATCATCGTTAAGTTTTGGTTCCACCCCTTGCTCAGGGCAATTGGGAAGGGAAGGGAGCCATTTTTAGTTAGTGTCAGCAAGGAAAGTTAATGTACAGGATGTGTGCAAGCTTCCCCTGTACAAAAGCTTCAACCCTTAAGACTTTCCGGGGGAGAACAGTCTTAAGAGCATCCAAAGATTCCCAAAGATTCCCAAGGAAACAGCCCTAAAGCTCTGATGAATTTTGGAGGGAAAAACAGCTTTGAATATCAAAGAACTCAGCTGAAGAGACTACAGGCCTTGCTGGTAGGTCCACTTGGTGCCTTGAGATGCAGTTCAACCCGGTAGTGGAGCCCACATCAGTTAGGTTTAGGTTCACAGTCAGCCTGGGAGAAGTTAGAAAGGGATTTTCCTTTAAAGTAAAGTAACAGTTAGTAGCCACCAGTTGCAGAAAAGCCTGGAAGCATTTGTTGAACCTTTTGAAGACAAGAGAAGTTTCTGTTTGATTGTTCATTAATAAAAGACTTTGTTATACTTCACAAGCCATCTAAAGATCATTTGTGGTGGAAAACCTCTGAGAACTTCTCTTTGGGCCCCCTGGCTTCCCGCTGGGCAAAGGTTGCATGTCCTGTTCTAAAGGAAATTCCTTACAGGTCCAGCGCACGACAGAACAGTTTGAATCTATTGGTTCATTGTGTCCTAACTCTCCAGAGCAGCAGAAAAAGAAGCTTACCTCCTCTTCAATGTTGCATCCTTCCAAATCACAGAATCATAGAATTATAGAGTTGGAAGAGACCTCATGGGCCATCCAGTCCAACCCCATTCTGCCAAGAAGCAGGAAAGATGCATTCAAAGCACCTCCAACAGATGGCCATCCAGTCTCTGTTTAAAAGCTTCCAAAAAAGGAGCCTCTTCCACGCTCCGGGGCAGAAAGTTCCACTGCTGAACAGCTCTCTCTCACAGTCAGGAAGTTCTTCTTCATGTTCAGGTGGAATCTTCTTTCTTTCCTGTAGTTTGAAGCCATTGGTCCATTGCGTCCTAGTCTCCAGGGCAGAAGAAAACAAGCTTGCTCCCTCCTCCCTATTGCTTCCTCTCACATATTTATACATGGCTATCATGTCTCCTCTCAGCTTTCTGTTCTTCAGGCTAAACATGGCCAGCTCTTTAAGCCGCTCCTCATAGGCCTTGTTCTCCAGACCCTTGATCCTTTTAGTCACCCTCCTCTGGACACATTCCAACTTGTCAATATCTCTCTTCAATTGTGGTGCCCAGAACTGGATCAGCATGCCTTCTACTCTGTCGTCCAAGCTATTGATAAAGATGTTGAGTTGCACAGGTTGCAAGAAATGACCCTTTGACAACCAAATAGTTACCTTTCTCTTGGATGAAGAGGAGCCAACAGGAAGCACCCTGATCATTTGTGGTGGTCATGCAACAAAGTGCAGAAATGCATGGATTGCAGTGGATAGGATGATAGAGGACATTTTGAAAAATTCAGTACAGAAAAAACACACAGGTGGGATCTTGGGAGTTGTAGTTTGATCAAGTACAGAACTCTTTTGGCGAAGAAGGCTTAGACCTTACAAAACTACAACTCGCGTGATTCCATAGTCTTGAGCCATGACACTTCAAGTGGTGTAAAATTACATTAATTCAACCAGTGTAGATGCACACTTGTTTGCAACTCTTAAAACATGTCTATGTAATAAGGCTTCTGCCCCACCCATATCCTTTTCCTTTCTAATTAGTATATCTGGACCAAAGGCTGGGGAATTTGCTTTTTTTGGACTACAGCTCCCAGAAACCCCAACCATTGCCTATGTTGCTTGTACTATTTGGGGAGCTGTCATTCGAGAGAAGTCCTTTTTCCAAGCTCAGGTCACGAGCATTTCCTCTCCATCAGGATAATTAATGATTTACGCTCGTTAGTGGCACGGAAAAGGTTTTGCTTTGCGTGCCAAGACTAGTAACAGAGGAAGGAGCCAAGGAAAAGAAAAGCTGCCGGCATTTGTCAGAATAGTGTCACGTTTTTCAGTAAGGAAGCCAGAGGCTGAATGAGATATGGAGGAGCCATCACCATGGATGGGACTCGTTTGAAGTTGCCCAACGTCATTGTCTATGGTTTGAGGGAGCTGGATGCTCTTGGGTGCATTTTTGGATGCCTTTTGGGTGTATTTTGGGACCTCGTTGCTTCTACCCAATGAAAGAGGAAGGAATAATTTATGTGGCTGACAAACAGAGAGAAACATCTCTGCTATCCACTCCCAAGCATTGCTCTTAAAACGTTGGTCATAACATCTACTACAGCTAAAGTGATCTAATAGATCAAAAGTAGGGAAATGTGGTTCACACATTCTGTGTGGCCCCAGATGCCTTCATTAAGCTCTTGGACAATATTGGCAAGCAGAAGGATATTGACAACCTGAAATATGTCTAGAGAAGGTTGACCAAGATGATCAAAAGTTTGAAAACCCTGAAATTTTGGGGGTCACTTTGGCTCAAATACCATGTAAATGCACCTTGACAACACATTGACTTCCATTACTCAGTGCTATAGAATCCTGGGAGTTGTAGTTTTGCAAGCTCTTTAGCCTTCCCTGCTAAAAAGTACTGATGTCTCATCAAACTACAACCACCAGGATGCCATAGCATTATGCCATGGCAGTTCAAGCGGTATTGAGCTGTATTTTTTTTATATCAGGAGCGACTTGAGAAACTGCAAGTCACTTCTGGTGTGAGAGAATTGACTATCTGCAAGGACATTGCCCAGGGGATGCCTGAATGTTTTACCATCCTGTGGGAGGCTTCTCTCATATCCCCACATGAGAAGCTGGAGCTGATAGATAGGAGCTCACCCCGCTCCCTGGAATCAAACTGCCTACCTTTTGGTCAGCAGTCCTGCTGGCACAAGGGTTTAACCCATTGCAGCACTGGGGGCTCCTAACTGCATTCATAATGTGGTATAGATGCATTAGGTTGAGAAAGAGTGGCTTGATGAAGAGCATCATTGGAAATCAGGCACCCTCCTTCTGGTTCAACAGATACCAGGAGAAATGTATAAAAGGGATAATTTTACAATCATAACTAAAATAAACACGGAAGATTCCCTGAAGGGCCAAAATACCCTAAAGGTATTTGTGGTGGAAGCTCCTTCTTTGGAAGCTTTTAAACAGAGGCTGGGTGGCCATCTGTCGGGAGTGCTTTGAATGCAGTTTTCCTGCTTCTTGGCAGAATGGGGTTGGACTGGATGGCCCATGAGGTCTCTTCCAACTCTATGATTCTATGATTCTATGGTACCAGATCCCATCTGATCTTGGATGCTAAGCAGGGTCAGCCCTGGTTAGTACTTGGATGGGAGGCCGCCAATGATTCCCAGGTGCTGCAGTCTCTCTTTTAGAGAAACTGGCAAAACCACCTTTGAGAACCCTTTGTCAAAGAAAGCCATGTGAAATCCATGGAGTTGCCATAAGTCAAAAGCAACTTGAAGATGCACAGTCGTGCACACACAATATATCCTCCAACTTGTGCCAGGTATTCCTCTGATTTGCACACTTTCATCTGCTTTTCAGATGTGCCAGTTTCTCTCCCTGCACCCTTTAGTCTTCAACCTATTTCAACAGCTGCAAATTGAGTTTGAAATGCACACACTGTTATCTCCTGGGGAGACCAAGCAGAGGCGGCTCAACCCATTACGCAAAGTAAGCATTTGCAGTATGGTTGATTTTGCCCAGGTGCTCTTGAGGCGCTCTTGGGGGAAAATAGACCTTGACATATGCGAGTTGTAGTTACTGGGATGTATAGTTCACCTAAAATCAAAGAGCATTCTGGACTCCACCAATGATGGAATTGAACCAAATATGGCACACAGAACTCCCATGATGAACAGAAAATATATATCAATGATTGGTTTGGGGGGGGGGGTGTGCCAAAATACTGTTTGCTTACCATTGAAAATTACCTAGGGCCGCCTCTGAGACCAAGGGAGAAAGCGGGAGAAGGAGAGGAAAAACCAGGGCATTATGAAAGCAGCTGAAAGAGTGGGATGGCAGAGGATTAATTGGGGCTGCCTCTTCCAAACCAGGACAGTTGGAGAGTGTAGTCCTTCCAATGTACTTCCCATTGACAGTTGGTTCACTGTTCAACATGAGCGAGTGCCTTGAGCTTCAATGAGCAACTGGTAGTTGCTGCAAACGAGAGCGTCTGTCAAAAGGCCCATCTGTTTTGCATCTGATTCTGTCCAGGAGTGAGCAAAATGAGCTGCATTCGGCAACGAAGCCTGCTGGGGCTTTCCGAGATCCCCAGCTCTTCCTTGCTTCTTTTAGACTTAACCCATAATTTCCTGAAGGTCACTCCGAAACTAAACGGTTGCCTCCATCCAACTTTATAATCCATCCAAAGCGATGGCTAATGAGCCAAATGAATTGCTCAAACAGGTGGGATTCTGAGTCTCAAAGAAAGGGATAAAATGAGCACGGCAGTTCCAAACATATCACAAAATCCTTTATGCAAGTCGCATATGGGTTTACCTCACCATTTGCTAGGGTTGGGGACACAGGACTTCTACAAAAGTAGATGGATACAAGTATTGGGTATCTATAGTCTTTTGGTATACCACTTGGATGGCTGAAAGTGAGGAGCAGCTGAGAAGCCTTCTAACCAAAGTGAAAAAAGAAAGGGCAAAAGCTGGGTTCAGTTCAACATCAAAACAGCCAGTATGATGGCAACCAGACTGATCAAAAACTGGCAAATAGAGGGAGAAAACGTGGAGGCAGTGATAGGGTTTGTATTTCTAGGCACGAAGATTACTACAGACACAGATTGCAGCCAGGAAATCAGAAGATGTTTCCTGCTTGGGAAGAGAGCAATCACCAATCTTGATAAAAGAGTGAAGAGTGGAGACATCACACTGATAATGAAGGTCTGCATAGTATTCCCCGTAGTAACCTTTGGATGCGAGAGCTGGACCATAAGGAAAGCAAGAGAGACACTTTTGAACCTTTTGAACTACGGTGTTGGAGGAAAATTCTGAGAGTGCCTTGGACTGGGAGAAGATCCAACCAATCCATCCTCCAGGAAATAAAGCCTGACTACTCATTGGAGGGAAGGAGATTAGAGGCAATGATGAAGTCCTTTGGCCACATCATGAGAAGACAGGAAAGCTTGGAGAAGAGAATGATGCTGGGAAAATGGAAGGAAAAAGGAAGAGGGGCCGGCCAAGGGCAAGATGGATGCATGGTATCCTTGAAGTAATTGGGGATGTGTAGCTTGAGAGCAGTACATGCGAAAAAGATCTTGGAGTCCTCATGGACAACAAGTTAAACATGAGCCAACAATGTGATGTGGCGGCAAAAAAGTCAATGGGATTTTGGCCTGCATCAATAGGAGTCTAGTGGCTAGATCCAGGGAAGTCATGCCCCTCCTCTATTCTGTCTTGGTTAGACCACACCTGGAATACTGTGTCATATTCTGGGCACCACGATTGAAGGGAGATGTTGACAAGCTGGAATGTGTCTAGAGGAGGGCGACTAAAATGATCAAGGGTCTGGAGAACAAGCCCTATGAGGAGCGGCTTAAGGAGCTGGGCATGTTTAGCTTGAAGAAGAGAAGGCTGAGAGGAGACATGATAGCCATGTATAAATATGTGAGAGGAAGTCACAGGGAGGAGGGAGCAAGCTTGTTTTCTGCTCCCCTGGAGACTAGGACACAGAACAATGGCTTCAAACTACAAGAAAGGAGATTCCATCTGAACTCTCTGCCCTGAAGTGTGGTGGAGGCTCCTTCTTTGGAGTCTTTTAAACAGAAGCTGGATGGCCATCTTTTGGGGGTGCTTTGAATGCAATTTTCCTGCTTCTTGGCAGAATGGGGTTGGACTGGATGGCCCATGAGGTCTCTTCCAGTTCTATGATTCTATGGATTTTTTTGACCTTGAAGGAGCTGGGGGTGGCCACAGCCAACAGGGAGCTCTGGCCTGGGCTGGTCCATGAGGTCACCAAGAGGTGGAAGCAACTAAATGAATAAACAACAACAATAGTCTCAGTAGACCACAAGCAGAACTTGAGCTTTATTGATGTGGCAGCAAAAACAGCCAACATGATTCTAGACTGTATCTATAACCTAGAGCAGACCTGGGCAAACTTGGGCCCTCCAACTTGGGCCCTCCACCTGGAGGGATGAAGTTTGCCCATGCCTGACCTAAAGTCAAGTGCAGCATAGCGTCATATATGAGCCTATGGTAGAAAATAGGAGAGAAAATATGCAGGATGCAATGACTTGTTTTTATTGTTGCTGGTCATATATCTCATATTAACACATCCTAGAACAGCTGCAGTTTGACACTACTTCAACTACCATGGCTCAGTGCTGTGAAATCCTAGGGGTTGGACCTTTACAAAGTCTTGAGCTTCTCTGCCAAAGAGTGCTGGTGTCTCACCAAACTACAACCCCCAGAATTCCATAGCACTGAGCCACGACAGCTAAAGTGGGATCAAACTGCATTCATTCTACAGTGTAGGCAGCTTCACTCTGAGTTTGAGTGCCTTTTCTTCCAATTCCCATTTGCTCCCATCCCACAGGTCTCCATTTGGCACAATGGCTGATCTTTACCCTGATCTCTTCTAGTATTTTAACTTTTCGAACATGCTGCGGAATGTGGGATTAATCTTTGTAAGCGAGCCTTGATAACTCAGTTCCTTTTTCCTCTCATTCTCTCTCCCCGTTGTGTTGCTAATGAAAAAAGGGGGATTTAGGAAGAAGATTGTGAGGCCTCCAAGATCTTTTCTTTTCGAAAATGCAACCCACATCATAATCATTTAAAAATCCCTTTCCCAAACACCTTCAAATCCTCTCGTATTGGAGAAACCCGGCAATTTAGGAGCTAATCCATTTGGCAAATGCGGAGACAGCACCGGACATCAATAGGACCCAGCTTGGAAGTTTTGTTTGGAGCAATGTTTGTGGACTGAATGTAATAAAAGCATGAAAATCCGTTGCTTGCTTTACATGGCAACAGGGAGGGAGGTGGGTCAACATTCTCACCATGTTTGCTTCTACCATAGCTTTGGAGGCAATAGGAATGTCCTCACTGATGCCATGGCATTGTCCCCAAGACCTTGCTTTACAATCTGGTGGGATTTCACATCTTCTTTGTCCAGCCTTTGGTGTTAGAGAGGGACAAAGTTAATTCTCCGACATTTCCCTGGGCAAACAAGATGAGCAGTTGCAATTCAAGGAAAGCTTAAGCAGGAAGGAAGGAGCCTAGACTGCACATTCAGAACTCTGCTTTAGGCATAATATTGCTTTTGAAAGGGGATAGACAGAACCAATACTGCAGGTGGCCCCTTAGGGCTTCATTGGTGGACCTCCAAGTTCCTCATACTCTCAGGATTGCTTCTTCTCTTCCAATCAAAAAGAAATTGAGGGGCAATTCACCTAATACAGCAGTGGTTCTCAACCTGGGGTCGCCAGATGTTTTTGGCCTACAACTCCCAGAAATCCCAGCCAGTTTACCAGCTGTTAGGATTTCTGAGAGTTGAAGGCCAAAAACATCTGCGGACCCCAGGTTGAGAACCTGTGCAGGTACAGCTGTACCAGGAGCTCCAATTTTGTTTGCTTTGCATTGAATGTTTGTTGTAGTCCTAAGTTTCAGGGACTCTGCAGATAGGTGGCATCTTTTGGCTGCAATCATAGGGCAAGCCACCTGTCAATTATAGTTAGGTTCCCTGGTCCCGCCCCCTTTTTGGGTTTTTGGAGGGAATAGGAGCCATTTGGGTTCAGTCCACACAGAGAAGCTTTTCATGCAGGACATAATACCAAGAGCTCCTGTAGAAAGCTTCGTCTTCTACAGCTTGGCCGGGGTTATACAGCCCCACAGCTTGGCCGAGGATCATACAGCCTTACAGCTCCTTTGCTGAGGGACTTCAGCCAGCCATCACTGAAACCTGAACTCCTTTTCCCTGGAAGTCTACAAAGCTCTGCTTGGTAAGGGTCACTCGCAGAAGCCAGAAGCAGTTGGTACCGGGTGCAGGGGCTCCACGCCAACAGAGGCAAAGACAGACTGCCCAGATTAGAAGTTAAGGATTTCCCCATTAGTTAGTATACAGTTATGAAGATAGTGCCTGTTCCCTGTGGACAAGATTGAGAGAGCCAATAGACTGTTAAGAAAGCTTTAAAGTACCTGTTTGTTTTCATTAATAAAGAACTTTGTTGAACCTTTAAGCAATCTAAAGACTCTGTTTTAAGGAAATCCAAGGGCCTTTAATCTGAGGCAGTCCCGGCGTCCCGTTGGGCACACGGAATTTATGTCCTGTCTACAGTCTGATGCACAGGCACAGCGTGCGACAGCACAGAACCACTGTTATACAGGATCACAGGGCTGGAAGAGACTCCCAAGGGCTATCTAATCCAACCCCTTTCTGCCATGCAGGAAAACACTTTTCAAGCCTTCCCAACATCCAACCCCCCACTTTAAAATTTCTAGGGAAACAAAACTCTACCAGATTCCTAGGCAGCTTCATATTCCACTGTCAGAAAAGTCTTACCATCAGGAAGTTCTTTCTAATGTTTGAGTGGAATCTCTTTCCCATAGTTTGAATCCATTAGAATCATGGAATCATGGAGTTGGAAGAGATTGTATGGGCCATCTAGTCTCCCTTCTGCCATGCAGAAAAAGCACAAAGTACCCCCTGACAGATAGCCATCCAGCCTCTGTTTAAAAGCTTTCAAGGAAGGAACTTCCACCAGATTCCGAGCCAGAGAGTTCCACTGCTGAACAGCCCATATGGTCAGGAAGTTCTTCCTAATGTTCAGGTGGAATCCCCTTTCCTGTCATTTGAACTCATTGCTTAAAGTCCTAGTTTCCAAGACAGCAGAGAATAAGCTTTCTCCCTCTTCCTTATGACACCCTTTCACATATTTATACATGGTGATCATGTCTCCCCTCAACCTTCTCTTCTGGAGGTTAAACAGACCCAGTTCTTTAAGATGCTCTTCAAAGGGATTATTCAAGGTCTCCAGACCTTTGAGTCACCCACTTCCTCTGGACTCCTTCTAGCTTAGACCAATATCTCTTTTGTACTATGGGGCCCAGAATTGTACACAGTCTGATTCCAGGTGAAGAGGTCTGACCAAAGCAGAATAGAGAAGCACCAGAACTTCCCTGGATATAGTCACTAGACTCCTATTGATGTAGGCCAAAATTTTGTCACATTGCCAGGGCTCTGTCTATATTTAGGCAGAGATGAACCAAACTCCCATTTCGTGTTAAACAATTTAATTAAAACAGCACTTACTTTCTGGCTGTTTTAATAGTCCAAAACATAAAACATAAAGATAACACTCAGTCACAGAATAAACAAAAACGTATAGTAAAAGCTACACCGTAGTCAAAAGCCAGTCCAAAGATTCAAGGTTCCAGGATTCCAAAGGTTTGGGAGACCGATCAGGACACCGAAAATCCACAAACCTGGGGGAAAACCAGCAACCCATCTCTTGCATACCTCCACCCTTAATCGCTTTCACCCATGAATTCTTATTTACAGATTACTCAACCCTTTAGAACTAAAACTTACATTAACCCTTCCATCACCAACTGCTAGGCCTACCACCACCAACCACCATCAACTGCAGAACATGATACATGGCACTTTTTTAACTCCCGCATCACATTGCTGACTCATGTTCTCCTTCCTCCCCACAAGGACTCCAAGATCTTTCTCACATGGACTTTTGTCAAGCCAAGCATCCCCCATTCTATATCTTTGCATTCCATTATTTCTGCCTAAGTGGAGTATCTTGCATTTGTCTTTGCTGAAATGCATTTTGTTAGTTTTGGCCAATCACCTCTCTCATCTGTTGAGGATTCTGATCCTGTTCTCTGGAGTATTTGCTCTCCCTCCTAATTTGGTCCCATCTGAAAATGTGATCAGCCTGCCCTCTAAACCTACACAGGAACACAGGAATCTGTAGCCAAGGACCCATGCTCAAGAGTTGACAGTAACAAAGATTTATGTCCGATAAAGACACTTTGCCTTCTGCAAAGAGCCATACATTGAGAACCCACTTTTATCCTACAGCTCCTCATTAGAGAATGATGAGCTCCCCTCCCTTTCCTCATCGCTCTCAGTTGCCTCCATTCCCGCAGCTGAACCCGAGCACCCATCTCTCCACCTCTGCCAGCGTCTGCTAAGACTTAGATCTTGCCAAGAGCTCCCTGGTTGCCAGTCCCCTGTGAACCCCTCAAATTTATCACTGGAAGTGGGTTGGTTACAAATATCTCTAATCTGTTGAACACGGGTCCAATCCAGCCCATCCTCCTCTCCCATATCACTCCCAGACCCATCACTCTTTTCAAACCACATGAAATCCTTGTCTTCTATCGGAGCAGTAAGTATTTCCCGGATGCGCTTCCTCTGAAGCTCCTCATCGGACTCCGGATCATG
Organism: Anolis sagrei ordinatus; assembly: GCF_025583915.1. Taxonomy (NCBI): domain Eukaryota; kingdom Metazoa; phylum Chordata; class Lepidosauria; order Squamata; family Anolidae; genus Anolis; species Anolis sagrei. The sequence continues at coordinate 129,297,311 of NW_026847660.1, read as the reverse complement.
AGTAACCCTCTTTGCTCTCCTCCCCATCCCCTATCTCGCAATCGGAGAAGCCCTCAAACGTTTCTGAATCACTTGGGGCCATAATTATCTCCCTAATGCTCTTTCGCTGTTGTTCCTCCTCCAACTCCTGAGCAGACCTCTTCTCCCTTCTACCAGTAGTAGTAACGTTATCAGCATGCTGAACTACAACACATTCTTCTTAGGTCTTCCAGGATCTGCAGTATCCGCAGCTTCATGGTTGTGGCCAAATCAGATATTTACATCTCCTCCCATCACAATGCACATACGCATTGTGCCCGTGCCTTAATGTAATGTGGTTTACACTTTGGTGCACTAATGGACATAACAGGCTCTATTTCAGAGGATTTTCCAAGTATGACTCTGTCAAAGCTGTTACTGTGCATTTTGGCATGCATTTGTGGGATGTGTCATCTAAACACTGCACTTTCAAGCTGCTTCTAAACTGCAGTAAGTGGTCAGTGCAGATGTATTGCAAATGGATGGATCCAGGTCTGTTGTGGTGTAAAATATTCTGCTTTGCCTCCAGCTTATTGTTTCTGGTGTAGACAAGCTCAGAGTTCTGGAAAGTTTACTTTTGCAAGCAAGAATATACTTTCTCCGTTTTGCGAACCCTTCCCATGATGCTGCATGTGTGTTTAGCAGTCTTTGCGGCCATTTGCCTTACGGTTCAGATGTCAACATAAGCTTTTGCTTTGTACACGCGCCTAGCAGCCTCCTCTATTGCAGAATCACTCATCGGGTTGTTGTCTCTTTCCTCTCTTGATTTCGCTCTGGGCATAACATAACTCTTCCCTCTTAAACAATTTGCGGAGGAATTGTGGGGAGATCCGAAGATAGCTTGGACGCAGCCTGGAGAGCCGAGCCAAGTATGATATACAACAGAAAATGCCTGGGCACGGTGCCATTGGAGTCTCATCAGATAGGAGCCAATCCTAAGGGCACGGTTTAGAGGAGTGGATATTTTGCAGTTTGCCTCTCTCCCAACCTCATCTCTAAGATCATGTGAAATGCAATAGGGGGAAAAACCAAACTAACATTGATCATTCTTTGATTGTCTAGCTAAATTTACTATGGAAAATCGTGGGGTCTCGAAAGAACAGATGGAGGAGCTCGTGCCAATAAAACCGAAGCGTCTCTTCCAAATGTAAAGATAACAGAAGCTCAGCTGAGATGTGAAGACTAGAACGAAGGGTAAACTTTGAAAAACAGAGAAAGGAGAATCAGGATCCAATTAGTGGGAAGGATTGCCTAGATTATACAACAGAGATAAAAGCCGAGAACTGTAATTGGAAACAATGATGCTTAGTTTTCAGCTATCCAAAGCATGTAAGCTGAAATAATTTTTGGAACAAATAGAAAGCGGGTGAGAGAGCTGCAGAAAGAAGGCATTTCGCATGGATGTGGGTTTCTGTGTGTGTATTTTTGAGAAGGAGATATCAAAGCTTGAGGTCCCTTGAAATGAAAACAATTCAAAACATTCAGTATAATTTCATAGGAATTTTCTGGGGTCTCCAGAAAGAGAGCTCTCTATTAACCATGGTTTCCTGTTTGCACAATCATCTTCGGAGACCATGGAAGGACCTCCTGTGGACCTCACTGGGCCATGGAATTGCTTCATGACCACTACAGAGACATAAACATAGATTCATAAAGTTGGAAGAGACACCACCAAGTACATCCCCCTTCTTTGACCCCACCAAGTTCATCACCTTTCTGTGGCCACCACCAAGTCTATCCCCCTTCTGTGACCCACTAAGTCCATCCCCTTCTGTGACCCTCACCAAGTCTATCCCCCTTCTGTGACCCACCAAGTCTATCCCCCTTCTTTGACCCCACCAAGTTCATCGCCTTTCTGTGGCCACCACCAAGTCTATCCCCCTTCTGTGACCCACTAAGTCCATCCCCTCCTGTGACCCCACCAAGTTCATCACCTTTCTGTGGCCCCCACCAAGTCTATCCCTCTTCTGCAACCACCGAGTCTTTCCCCCTTCTGTGACCCACCATCTATCCCCTTCTGTGACCCCACCAAGTTCATCGCCTTTCTGTGACCCCCACCAAGTCTTTCCCCCTTCTGTGACCCCACCAAGTTCATTGTCTTTCTGTGACCTTCACCAAGTCCATCCCCCTTCTGTGACCCCACGAAGTTCATCGCCTTTCTGTGACACCCCCCCCACTAAGTCAATCCCCTTCCTATGACCCACCAAGTCTATCCCCTTCTGTGACCCCACCAAGTTCATCGCCTTTCTGTGACCCCCACCAAGTATGTCCCCCTTCTGTGACCCACCAAGTCAATTCCCCTTCTGGCAGACAGGAAGACACAATTCAAGCCCTCTCAAAAAGTGGCCATTCAGCCTTCTCCAGAGAAAGAGACTCCACCAGACTCCAAGACAGCAACATCTATCGTCTTCAAGCCATTTCCAATTTATGGCAACCCTAATGTATCACTGTCACCTTATCTGAACAACCCTGACAGAGCAGGGATTAGGAAATCTAGAACTGGGAAAGAACCTAAGGACCATCCAGTCTAACTCCATTCTACCAGGCAGGAAAACACAATCCAAGAATCCTGATAGATGTTCACCAAGCCTCTGTTGACAAACCTTCGGAGAATGAGACTCCATCACCCTTCTCATGTCCCTCTCAACCTTCCCCAGGCTAGACACCCACAGCTCCCTGAGCTGTTCCTCAGAGGGATTTCATACTTTCCTGACCTTTGGAAATTTCAGTTGCCCTCCTCTGGAAACCATTTCATTGACAATATATTCCATCTTGTCAATATCGTCCTTGAATTGTGATGCCTAGAACTGGACACAGGGTTACTCCAGGTGAAGTCTGACCAAAGCAGAAGACAGCGGGACTATGACTTCCCTCCATCTAGATCAGTGTTTCTCAACTTTCCTAATGCTGCAACCCCTTAATACAGTTCCTCGTGTTGTGGTGAACCCCCAACCATAACATTATTTATGTTGCTACTTCATAACTGTAATTTTGCTAGTGGTATGAATAGTAATGTAAATATCTGATATGCAGGATGTATTTTCATTCACTGGACCAAATTTGGCACAAATACCTGATATTCCCAAATTTGAATACTGGTGAGGTTGGGAGGGGGAAAGATTTTGTCCTTTGGGAGTTGTAGTTAATGGAATTTATAGTTCACCTACAATCAAAGAGCATTCTGAACTCCATCAAAGATGGAATTGAACCAAATTTGGCACACAGAACTTCCATGACCAACAGAAAATACTGGATGGGTTTGGTGGACACTGACCTTGAGTTCTGGAGTTGTAGTTCACCTACATCCAGAGAGCACTGTAGACTCAAGCAATGATGGATCTGGACCAAACTTGGCAGGAATACTCAACAATGGAACTGAACCATTCTTGGCACACAAAACTTCCATGACCAACAGAAGATACTGGAAGGGTCTGGTGGGCATTGACCTTCAGTTTGGGAGTTGTAGTTCACCTACATCCAGAGAGTACTGTGGACTCAAACAATGATGTATCTGGACCAAACTTGACAGGAATACTCAATGATGAAAGTGAACTATTCTTGGCACAATGATGGAATTGAACCAAACTTGGCACACAGAACTTTCATGACCAACAGAAAATACTGGATGGGTTTGGTGGGCACTGACCTTGAGTTCTGGAGTTGTAGTTCACCTACATCCAGAGAGCACTGTGGACTTCAGCAATGTTGAATCTGGACCAAAATTGGTACATAGACCCAACATGGCCAACTGTGAATACTGGTGGGATTTGGTGAGGATTGACCCCACAATTTTGGGAGTTGTATTTCACCCACATCCACTGATAGGAATTGTGAGAGTTGAAATCCAAAACACCTGGAGGGCTGAAGTTTGCCCATGCCTGATCTATACTTTAATTGCTATGGCTCAAGGATCGCACTCCATCTGCCCCACTGGCTTGAAGTTTGAGATCAATAAAGATCCCTAATTCAAGATGATCCATGGCGGTTTGCGAGGTACAGGCTCCCTGGGAGGAGTGGAGGCAGCAAACCAGCCAGAACAAACGTGAGGCACATCGCCCCACACTTGTGATGGCTTGGCCCTGTGCCCAGCATACCAAGCAATCCAGTCTGGTGAGCTGAAATCCTCGGAGGACGGAAAACTCTGGTCCCATTCAGATTCAAAACAACTGCAACCCCACCAAGCAGCAGCACGGTAATTTCACTTTGGCCTGGATGCTGAGACGCTCTGGTCGCATTTATGTTCAATCAGACCCGAGAGTGTGTTTGTGCACAGGTGGGGGAGGGAGGAGGGAGAACTAAAGGACATTTTCCACTTCTATGCCTGTCTACCCTGTTGTCCTCTGTGTCCTTTAAAGCAAAGATTGACAGCTGCTGGAGGTTACTTCTGAAAAAAAGAATGATTTTTTTTGCCCAAAATGTCCTCAAAGTAGCCTTTTGGATATCATTTTGGGGCCAAATTGGCCACCTTAGGTTCAAACGAAAGTGAACAGGAAAGTATTATTCTCAAAAAAGTTTCTGCTCTCTAGTTCCAAAATGGCTTGCATGTTTGTGTGTATGTGTCTTCAAGTCATCTGTTGAATGATGACAAGCGACAACTGTGACGGCGCAAGTGGCACCACCTATGTATACAACTGTTAGTTGTAAGATTTAAACTGTTGTATCATGCTTAATCCTGCCCCTTTTTACACTGCTTATGTATAGTTGTATGGATTGGTTGCTTGTAGCTGTCAATCAGTACTGTTTGACTCCACCTCTTCCTGCAAGAGGGGAGAGCTTCCTTTTTCTTCTTCATTCGGCCATCAGAGTTCGTACCAGATGGATGTGAGTAAGAGACTTGATTATAAAGGACCCTGATTTAAGTTACCTCTTAGCACCAGTTCTGAGGGTTTTTTTACCCTTGGGACTCATGCTTTATGTCCAGATCGCCCTGGACAACATTGAAGAGACCCAAGTGCCTTCAAACCGGTTCTTTTGGCACCAAAGGTAGATCCTGAATCTTTAAAACATAGGCCATCTGAACTGGGGTTGTGGTTTGCTCTGGCATTCACAGCCATTGAGGAAAGAGGAATCTTGGTGAGGCTTCTCAGCTTCAAACCCCTTGGACCCAGGACTAATTGAGACTGTAACGTATGTTTTCCTTCACCCCTCTAAGGTTTTCCAGCTCATTGCTTTGAAGAAATGACTTTGTGATAAATAAAACTTATTTGGAGCTATTTACAGCGTTTTGGGTTTTTGAGAGTTCCAGTTTCCTATAGAAGGGCAAGAAGCAATCCCCTGGGGGAAAGATGCCACGTCCATCCCTCCTTTATTGAGAGTAATAGCCCCCAGGCGCGACGGCACAACAACCTCATTAATTCCGTAGGGTTTTCTTCAGTAAGGAATTCTCAGTTTGTTTTGCAATTCCTCCTGGAATTGGGGGAAGTTCTTAAAATCACAGAATCATAGAGTTGGAAGAGATCCCCAAAGGCCAACTAGTCCAACCCCTTTCTGTCATGCAGGAAAAAGCACAATCAAAGCACCACCCAGCCTCTGTTTAAAAGCCTCCAAAGAAGTATCCTACATTGCTCCTACTACATTTCTCTTCTTTTTGGAATGCCACTCCCAGAATTTCCCTGCCAGCATGGATTCCGGAAGTGACAGTCCAAAAAGGCACCTTTTCCCAAGCTCTGGACACCCTAGATGGAAGTGTTTCACAGAAATTGGCAAAGGTCAGATCTTGGGGGTTTTTTTGGGGGGGGGGTGTATGTGTGTGTGTCAGGAACGACTTGAGAAACTTCTGGTGTAAGAGAACTGGTCGCTTCTGGTGTAAGAGAATTGGCCGCCTTCAAGGACATTAGAATCATAGAATCAAAGAGTTGGAAGAGACCTCATGGGCCATCCAGTCCATCCAGTCCAACCCTCTGCCAAGATGCAGGAATATTGCCCAGGGATACCTGGATGTTTTGATGTTTTACCATCCTTGTGGGAAGCTTCTCTCATGTCCCCGCATGGGGAGCCAGATCTCACAGAGGGAGCTCAACCCACTCTCCCCAGATTTGAATTGCTGACCTGTTGGTCAGCAGTCCTGCCAGCACTAGAGTTTAACCCATTGCGCCACCAGGGGTGTTTGAGCTTTCGGTTTGACTCAGGCAATTCCGTGAATTTCATCTCTGCTGACGATCATGCCATCACCGTCCAAGTAGGGAGCTTTGAAATGGTTAAACAGAAGCTCTCCAAAGCTTTAGAGATGCTCTTACTACCCATTACAGGGAGAACCAGTTGATTCTTAATCCATCTAAAACTCAGATGTGTGCTTTTCACCTTAAGAACAGACAAGCATCTTGAGCTCTGAGGATTACCTGTTTCTCTTCACTCCTCCTGTCACCTGGGATTGCAACATCAACAAACCATACTTTGTTTTTTAACACGAACGTGAGGTCAGGAGTATTGTGCTCCAAAACTCTGTCTGAATTTGGAAGTCCCGGAGTAGTCTGATGTGCTCATTTTCTGTAACTTTTTCTGGCTTGTGATTCCACCAGTTCTTTGTCACAGGCAGGTGGTATTTGTGGCACAAGTTCCAATGAATCACCTGAGCAACGGTGTTATGCCTCTGCTTGTAGTCTGTCTGCGTGATCTTCTCGCAGCAGCTGAGGATGTGATCTATTGTTTTATCTGTTTTCTTGCAGTGTCTACACTTGGGATCTGTTGTCGACTTTTCAGTTTTGGCTTTGATGGCATTTGTTCTAATGGCTTGTTCTTGGGCTGCCAGAATCAGGCCCTCCTTTGTCTCCTTTTTCAGAGTTCCATTTGTGAGCCACATCCAGGTATTATTATTATTATTATTAATTATTATTATTATTATTATTATTATTATTATTATTATTATTATCCCCAGATTGTTTTGCTAATTTCTCTGCAAAAAAAAGGAGGGCGAAAAAAGAGATGACCCAATGGAGAAGGATCCTTTTTCAGCTGCCAATATTTTTAATAAGCAACTTAGTCAATGTTAGCACAGCTGTTGGTTGGGATCAGGTCTAGGGATGAGTCACTTTTGGACGCAGAGGCTTCCCGAGGTTTATCTTCCCTTGAAACACGTGCGGTGACTCTGTCCCCGTTGCTACCGAATCCAAAACACACAAGCAATGGGAACAACATCTTTGACAGCAAAATAGATGAGTAGGTGATGGCCGGTGCTTGTATGCATGTGTATGCGTGTGTATGCGTGTGTGTGCGTGTGTGTGTGTGCGCGCGCGCGTGTGTATGTGTATGTATACCCAGAATCCCCTAGCTAGCAATTGATAATCCCATAGTTGCATGAATGTATCCTATCCTCTTTGGAAGCAGTCCATATCAACAGTTGTCCTTACACCTTACACAGGTTGAAAATTGTGCAATTTAAAAAATTAAATACAAAATAGAACCTAAAAATGACAACTGACTTTTCCCCTTCTCGAGCAAAGGCAACTGCCAAGCTATTGCTTCTGCTTCTTGTTTTACTTAATTGTATTTCGGCTTCTGCTCAAAACGAAGCAATATATATCAAATCCGTTATCAAACTATTACGTCTACTTCTTGTTGAACTTAATTGCATTTAGCTCCTGCTCAGTATAAATATTAATATATAACCACAAGAAATGAACCAAACTTGGCATGAATACTCAATATGCCCAAATGTGAACACTGGCGGAGTTTGGGGAAAATAGACCTTGACATTTGGGAGTTGTAGTTGCTGGGATTTATAGTTCACTTACAATCAAAGAGCATTCTGAACTCCACCAATGATGGAATTGAACCAAACTTGGCACACAGAACTCCCATGACCAACAGAAAATACTGGAAGGGCTTGGTGGGCATTGACCTTGATTTTTGGAGTTGTAGTTCACCTACATCCAGAGAGCAGGTGGAGGGCTCTTGGTGGGAGGATTTGCCATGTTTCCAAAAAGAAGGACATGCGAAGAGATCTTCAGCCTTCTCTGCCAAAGGGGTTCCTAAGACCTTCAGAAATATATTTTCTGATGGTCTTTGGTGACCCCTCTGAAACTCCCTTGCGACCCCCTCAGGGATCCCGATCTTCAGGTTGAGAAACACTGCACAAAGGGCACATCTACACTGTAGAATGAATGCAGTTTGATACCCCTTTAAACTGCCTGAGTTGTAGTTTTACAAGGTCTTGTGCAGTTTCTTCCAGAGAGGGATTGTTCCTCACCAAACAATGTGTAATCAAGCAATGATGGATCTGGACCAAACTTGGCACGAATACTCAATATGCCCAAATAGGAACACTGGTGGAGTTAGGGGATAATAGACCTTGACATTTGGGAGTTGGGGTTGCTGGGATTTATAGTTCATCTAGAGCATTCTGAACACCACCAACAATAGGATTGGGCCAAACTTCCCACATAGAACCCCCATGACCAACAGAAAGTACTGTGTTTTCTGATGGTCTTTGGCGACCCCTCTGACACCCCCTTGCAACCTGTCCAGGGATCCTGACCCCCAGGTTGAGAAACACTGATACAGAATCTTATTGTATGAGCATATACTACAGGAGTCTCTGAACTGTAGAATGACATCACCTTAACTCAGTGGTTCTCAGCCTGGGGTCCCCAGAAGTTTTTGGCCTACAACTCCCAGAAATCCCAGCCAGTTTACCAGCTGTTAGGATTTCTAGGAGTTGAAGACCAAAAATATCTGGGGACCCCAGGTTGAGAACCACTGCTTAACTGCTGTGGAATGGCTGAATGCTATGGAATCATGGGATATGTAGTTTTACAAGGTCTTTGGCGTTCTCTAAATAAAAACACCAGCCCCACACTGAATACACTGGGCTACAGGTATCTCTGAACTGTAGAATGACATCACCTTAATTGCTGTGGAATTGCTGAATGCTATGGAATCATGGGAGATGTAGTTTTATGAGGTCTTTGGTGTTCTTTACCTTAAAATGCCAGCTCCTCACCAAACTACAACTCAATTTTTTTTTGTCGTGTCAGGAGCGACTTGAGAAACTGCAAGTTGCTTCTGGTGTGAGAGAATTGGCCGTCTGCAAGGATGTTGCCCAGGGGATGCCTGGATGCTTTGATGTTTTTATCATCCTTGTGGGAGGCGTCTCTCATGTTCCCGCATGAGGAGCTGGAGCTGATAGAGGGAGCTCATCCGCCTCTCCCCGGATTTGAACCTGCAACCTACAACTCAATGATTCCATAGCATTGAGTCATGGCAGTGAAAGTAGTGTCAAACTGCATTCATTCCACAGTGGAGACTTTGGAGACATGGGTTCAGATCTCTGCCTGTCCTTCAAAACCCACTGGGAAACCTTAGGCAAGTCACACTCTCTCAGCCTCAGAGAAAGGCAATGGCAAACCTCTTGTGAATAAGAATATTGCCAAGCAAACAAACCCCGGGATGGGCTCCCCCTTGGTGTTCTCCATAGGTCTGAAGCAACTTGAAGGCCCACAACTGACATGTTCCATCCGTAAAACCTTTTTGCTTTCATCCTTGTTTATTTGCTTCTCCTCCTTTCTCTCTCTCTCTCTCTCTCTCTCTGCGCACCGTCCTTGGCATCAAAAGGAGCAGTGACATCGTTTTGGTCTCCTCTTGCTTTCCCTCCGGGTCCCACCCAGGCTCCCCTTCCTGTTTCGGTGGAAATCTCCTCGGCACTCAGATGTCTTTGGCAGCCCTTCAGGAAGCTGACGGTCGCCTTCATCTTCTCTGGAAACATCGACTCCAAAGGGGAAACCAGGTGATGCAAAGTGCCCATGAGTAAGGCGGCCACGGTGGCCTCTCCAGAAGCCGTTCCAGCAGGCCCCAGGCAAAACCAGTGCCCAAGTCTGCAAGGAGATGCATTACCTGTTTGGACTACAGCTCCCAACAGGGGGCAAAAGAAGGCCAGAGCCCAGGCATGGGTCAATTTCAGCCCTCCCTCCAGGTGTTTTGGACTTCAACTCCCACAATTCCTTACAGTCGGTAGACAGTTAGGAGTTCAAAACACCTGGAGGGCTGAAGTTGGCTCATGCCTGCCATAGCTCCATTCTCACCTGAGTGGAACTTTATAGGAGCATATTTATTTATTGGGTTGTTGTAGGTTTTTTCGGGATATATGGCCATGGTTCCAACAGACCTCACTACCTCTTGCCATAGATGCAGGCGAAACGTCAGGAGAGAATGCCTCTAGACCATGGCCATATAGCCCGAAAAAACCTACAACAATCCAGTGATTCCGGCCATGAAAGCCTTCGACAATACATTTATTTATTATTTATTTATTTCAAAAATTTGTACCCCGCCCTTCTCAACCCCCACAAGGGGGGGGGGGGACTCAGGGCAGCTTACATCCAGCACAATTCAATGCCACTACATATAAATAATACATAGAGTAATTAACATATAAATGATAAATTAATTTAAAAGTTAGTTTAAAATAAAAAGTAAATTAATAAAAAAGTACAATAGTACTGACTGTCTAGCCTTATGTAAAAACAAATTCAGAGAGCACAACACAATCGGAAGCCTATCCATAGTCCATTTTCCATAACATTGTCATCATTGTATTGTCGAAGGCTTTCATGGCCGGGATCACTGGGTTGTTTTAGGTTTTTCCGGGCTATATGGCCATGTTCTGGAGGCAATTGCCTCCAGAACATGGCCATATAGCCCAGAAAAAACCTACAACAACCCATTATCATCATTGCCATTGTCAATTATCTGCCAGTTACCCAAAGGCCTGGTCCCATAACCACATTTTCAATTTCCTCCTGAAGGCGAGGAGGGATGATGGTGACCTGATTTCGCTGGGGAGCGAGTTCCAGAGGCAGGGGGCCACCACCGAGAAGGCCCTGTCCCTCGTTCCCATCAAGCATGTTTGCGCCAAAGGTGGGGCCGAGAGCAGGGCCTCCCCAGAAGATCTTAAGCTTCGAGGTGGGACGTAGAGGGAGATACGTTCGGACAGGTAAGTTGGCCTGGAGCCTCGTAGTACCACCAGGGGCCCCTTTGGGACTCAGGTTTTCTCCCCGAAAGCTCAGTCAGCACTTGTGCTGGGGTGCATCTACACTAGTGTTTCTCAACCTGGGTGTCKGGACCCCTGAGGGGGTTGCATGGGGTTGTCAGAGGAGTTGCCAAAGACCATCAGAAAACATYGAGCCCCCGGTGGCGCAGTGGGTTAAACCCCTGTGCCGGCAGGACTGAAGACCGACAGGTCGCAGGTTCAAATCCGGGGAGAGCGCAGATGAGCTCCCTCTATCARCTCCAGCTCCTCATGCGGGGACATGAGAGAAGCATCCCACAAGGATGATAAAACAGCAAAACATCCAGCCATCCCCTGGGCAACGTCCTTGCMGACAGCCAATTTTCTCACACCAGAAGCGACTTGCAGTTTCTCAAGTCACTCCCTGACATGACAAAAAWATATAAAAAAAATCAGAAAACATAGTCCGACTTGGCCGCTGTGGTCCATGCTCTCGTTACATCCCAAATAGACTACTGCAATGCACTCTATGTGGGGTTACCTTTGAAGACTGCCGGAAAGCTCCAATTAGTCCCACGGTTGGCAGCCAGGTTGCTCACCGGAGAAGCAGACAGAAAGCATACAACCCCTCTGCTACACCAGCTCCACTGGCTGCCGATCTGCTACCGAGCACAATGCAAAGTGCTGCTCTTAACCTTTAAATCCCTGAACGATTCCGGCCCAGATTACCTGTCCGAACGTGTCTTCTGTTATGAAAGATGACAGGGCCAATTGGATTTGATGTAGATGGCTAGGATGGTTTTAAATGGTGTATTTTAATATTTTGACAAATGTTTTTTTAATGTTTATGTATTGTACGTGAATCTGTGTCCCGGCATTGAATGTTTGCCGTGTATATACTTTGCTCCGCCCCGAGTCCCCTTCGGGGTGAGAAGGGCGGAATATAAATGTTTTAAATAAATAAATAAATAAATAAACCATCACGAAGTTTAAGATAAGTTGGAGAGGCCCTGCTCTTGATCCCACCACCATCGAAAATGTGACTGGTGGGGAAGAGAGACAGGGCCTTCTCAGGAGTGGCCCCCTATCTGTGGAACTCTCTCCCCAGTGACATCAGATTGGCTACCTCCCTCCTGTCCTTTAGAAAGAAACTCAAAACCTGGTTATGGGACCAAGCATTTGAACGATAGAGGCAGCACTTGAGAATAAGACTCAAGTGATATGAATGACAATGGACTGACCGGATGTTGATTTTTAAACCTGCATAGTTTTAACAAATGTTTTATTAATGTTATTGTTTTAATGAATTGTTTGAAATGTATTTTTATGAATGTGGATGGCACTGAATGAGTGCCTGTTGTGAAGCCACTTTGAGTCCCCCCTCGGAGGTGAGAAGGATGGGGTACAAATGTACAAAATCAATCTATATAAATAAAAATGTAATGTTCGTTTGTGGGATTAACATAACTCAAAAACCACTGGACAAATTGACACCAAATTTGGACACAAGACACCTAACAACCCAATGTATGTCCTTCACTCAAAAAAACATGGAAAAACACAGCAGAAGGGATTTAAAAAGCAAAAAAACCACCCAAAATTACATTAAAACGCATGCGCAAAACCACACATATATGCACACACACACAAAACACATACACAGAAAAGGGGAAGGAAGGAAGAGGGAGAGAAGAAGGAGAGAGAAAGAAGGAAAGAAAAAAGGATAGAGAAGGAAGAAAGTAGAGAAGGAAGGAGAGAAAGAGAGAAAGACGGAGGGAAGGAGAGAAGGAAGGAAAGAAGGGTAGAGAAAGAAGGAGCAAAGGAGGTAGAAAATGAGGGAGAGAAGAGAAAAAAGGAGGGAAGGAGAGAAGGAAGGAAAGAAAGAAGGGTAGAGAAGTAAGTAGAAAAGGAAGGAGAGAAAGAGGGAGAGAAGAGAAAGAAGGGAAGGAGAGAAGGAAGGAAAGAAGGGTAGAGATGGAAGGAGGGAGAGAAGGAGGGAGCGAAAGAGGGAAAGAAGGAGGGAAAGAGAGAAGGAAAGTTAGAGAAGGAAGGAAGGAGAGAAAGAAATAAAAAAGTGAAAGAGGGAAGGAAGGAAGGAGAGAGGGAACAATAGAGAGAAAGAGGGAAGGAAGAAAAGAGACAAGGAAAGATGGAACCAAAGAGCAAAGGAAGCGAGAAAAGAAACAGGTAGCGAAGGAAGAAATAAGAAGGGAAAGAAAAGGAAGAAGGCAAGAGGGAGGGAAGGAAGGGTAGGAAAAAGGAGAGAAAGAGGGAGGGAAGGTTGGCCACAGCAAAGCGAGGCAGGTGCAGCTAGTCAATAGTAAATAAAATGGCATTGACAGTGCCCAAGATTCAACTAGAAAAATAAGGTGAAGTTAGAGTGGAGGTCTTTGGGGAACACCGACAGTCATTCTCCTACCAATTCATTGATCAACTGACCCTTTACTGGAGGGAAAAAAGACCAAAGGCGCCTTCTTGCAACCAATGGAACAAACCTAGGCCATTGAAATGTGGGAGGGGGTGAGAGGAAGAGCCGATGTTATACTTTCCAGGGGTTTGCAAATGGGCAGCTTCTTTCCACCGCTCCAGAGAAAGGAAGCAGGTTTACTAAACAGTGTGACATCACTTGTTTGCCTACCAGTGAGGCAATGGGTTTCTTTTTCTCTCTCCTTTTTTATTACCTGCGCTACTTCTCCGCATTTACCCCCGGAGCCTTCTTGAAAAGACAGCTTGGGAAAAAAAAGAAGGGAAAAGGTGGCATGAAGCTGGGTGGCATTCGTGGGAGCTGAAACCCAAGGAGGCCTGAAAGAACGATGTGCACAGAGCCGTGCCAAAGAGGGGAGGAAAGAAAGGCCCTCTCCCTTTGTGGGATGCCAAGCGGGGCCTTGGGCAAAGCGCACGCTGACGCATGACAGGTACACCCAGAATTGAGTCAAAGTGGCCAAAGAGCGGGTGGAAACATGGCAAGGCGCTCAATGCCTCCTTGTTTGGATGGAGAAACTGTTTGCAGAGATGGGACTCTGGTTACGACTCACAGATCTCTGGGTCCAGTCTTCAGGGGTCACCAACAGATGAGTGAAGAGGGTGCCAACGCCTGCATTTTGGGGAGCTCAGATCCAGGCCAAAGGAAAGAGCTGTGTGAGAAAGACCTGAGGACAGCAGGACTTGGAGGTCTCTCATCCAAGGAGTCCGCTTGATGGCAGTTCACAAAAATACCTTAAGCTCATGGCACTTCCATTTGGGGTTCACTGAAAGAAGGGGTGAAGCTTTGGGTTTCAAAGCCTCAATTTGAGTTTCCAATCCTGTGGAGATGCTTCATTTCTCTGCCTCCTTCTACACTGCCATATAACATGCATATTATCTGATTTGAACTGGATTATATGGCAGTGTGGACTCATATAATCCAGTTCAAAGCAAATAATGTGTATTATCTGCTTTAATGATTTGGATTATATTGCAATGTAGAAAGAGGGGCCTTAGTCTCTGAGCTAAGAAACCAGGTTGGCCTAGTCAACACACATTCAGGTCCTTCAAATGTTAGACCTTTTTCTGGGTATATTTGACCTGCTGGTTCCAAAAAATGGCATTAGTTTTCTCCTATCAGTGGTAGTTTTTGAGATACAGAACATCTTCCAGTCACAATCTAATCATGATAGCCATATCTAAGAAACTACAGGTGATACTCGCTATCCAATACAATTTTTTGAATCAGTGCCCCAAAGAACCCAGAAACAGGCCTAAAATCCAAGACACCAAGAACATTTTTTTGTTGGGTTATTCAATTTGCAAGCTATGGACTCTTGAGCTCATTGGCATAATTTTGGCCAATAAGCTCCCAATCTGTGAAGGCAATTTTGGATCCTGGTCCTCTGTGGTATTGGCTATCCCTCCCAAGTTGGTACCATCTGAAAATTCAACATGACTCCCCTTGATCTAGATACTATACTTCTCATGATAGAACCTAGAGTCACCTTGGCTTTTTTAGATGACTCCTGATGTGATCTACTCAGACTCCAAGATCCTTCCCATATAGTCTGCTTTCGAGCCAAGTGTCGCCCATCCTTTATCCATGTATTTCATGATTTTTGCCTAAGTGTGGTACTGTACGTTTTTCCCCGTTGAAATTCATTAGGTTCATTTTGTCCAATCAGATCTCTAATCTGTTAAGGTACTTTGGGATGCTGATATTGTCCTCTGTCTTCCCAATTTGGTGTCATCTGCAAGTTTGTTATGCATGCCTTGTATTCCATCATCCAACTCATTGACAAAGACATTGAATAGCACTGGAAACAGGACAGAACCCTATGGCACCTCACTGGTCACTTCTCTCCAGGATGAAGAGGAGTCATTGAGGAGCACTAGTGAGGAGCACAATTACTAAGCTAGTAAGATGTGAACTCTAGAAAAATACACCTAACATTGTCTAGAGATCACATCTTACTAGCTTACTTTTGTATCTGTTGCTACTCAATTGGCCTGGAGACACTCCATCAGGCATGGGGAGGGAGGGGGAGGACAAAGGACTATAACATTTGAACTCTATGAGGAGAAGTAAAGCAACTCCTCTTGGTATCCAGAGGGTCTCTGAGGAAAGCAACAAGAGAGATATGTCTTCGGTCATGGAAACTGACTCTGCTCTGAAATAGAATGGAGAGTTCACCATGTTTAGTGTGTAGCAGCAGAGATTTATGGCTCCTAGGATGGTCCAAAGGGGTGAGTAAGACCTTCCATGGTAAACAACACCACAACAAGAACTTTCATGTCTCCACACCCAAATGTGGACAAAGTGCCTTTCAGCAGAGTGTGCCAGGACGCCAGGATCTCCATGTTGATGCGTGAGATTCCCAAGGGGAGAAGACTCAAAGCAGGAAATGTGAGTTTCAACCAGGACAGCTCACCAAACATGGAATGGGAAGATGTCCCATTAAGTTGGCTTCCACTTTCATGGTGGGTTTGGCGCTCAGGACCTCCACAAAAGTGGAAAAACTGAACAATTTTTTTAAAAAAAAATCCTAAGAGAACACCTCTCTCAAAATGTCTAGATCCTCCAACATGACTCTATGAAGACCTATGAAGACTATGTACTTGAAGACCTTCAAATGCCTAGAGAAGCATTTTCTGTAGGAATCTTTAGGTTGACCTAAAGATCCACTAATTGACCATTGGAGGATCTAGAGCAGTGGTTCTCAACCTGGGGTCCCCAGATGTTTTTGGCCTACAACTCCCAGAAATCCCAGCCAGTTTACCAGCTGTTAGGATTTCTGGAAGTTGAAGGCCAAAAACATCTGGGGACCCCAGGTTGAGAACCAGTGATCTAGAGATTCCTCAACAAGGACTGTTTCTTGAGCTAATCCAAGTTTCTGGATACTTTTAAAAGATGGGATTTCTATTTCTGTGTGTATGCATACCGACTCCAGCAAAACATCAAACCAAGGCTCTATGTATAATTTAAAATACACTTTATTGTCTCATTTGTTCTCATTTTGTTATACAAAGAAGTTAAATAACTTAAATACATTCTCCACAGTCACTCCAGAATCAGATTTATATACCTACAAAGCTGTACACATGAGGTAGAGAAAAATAATAATAATTTAGGCTCCCCATAAGACGTAAACCGTCCGCAACCCATCCCCATGGAAATCCTTTTAAAAAAAAAATACTACAAATCATATGTTAGCATTTGTTCCTCTCAACCCTTCCATTTCGAGGTGCACAGAAGAAGTCTTTGAGTCTGTGTGCCAGCTCCTTAGAGGAAAGGCAGCATTGAGAAGGCAAGAACAAGCAAAATCCCTCAATATAGCTATGGATAGAAGAGATGAATATGTCAGGCTGCAGGGAAACACACTGGTCCAGGCCAGAGAGTCATTTCTGAAACAAAGATTTCATCACCCCTACCAGCTGGTTTGGTTTGGATTGAGGGAGAACAGGAAAGGATGGAAGATGTTCCAGAAAAGGACATCTCAAGTCAGTATCAACCATCTTTCATCTGGAAACACCCAGAGAAGCACGCATCATCTGAAGATGTTTCAGACTACCCTTCCCATCAGTCCTGAACACTGGTCAAGTTGAGTGGAGTTCATGAGACTCATGGGCCCAAATGTATGAAGGAGTCCATGTTCTGACATCTCATGGTCCTTCTTCTGGTTGGCTTCTGACTTCCATTCCATATACCAACACAATAGGGCAAGAAATATTGAATATCTGGAGTAGAAGAAACAAAATTATGGGGGTTCTGTTGTGTTTAGAACCCCTGCTTTCCACACTTCTATTTTAGGAGGGCTATTTTATTCGTCCTTCACACCCTGAACATTGGAGAATACAACATGCTTCTATGTTCTATAGGAGTTTGATACCACTGTAATTGTCATATCTCATTTATGGAATCCTGGGAATTATAGTTTAAAAGGGGAGTTAGAATGTGCCTCCTGAGGAATTCACCAAATTTAATTAGTCTGATGCTGGCCATCCAGATGTTTAAGGTATCAGCTCCCAGAATGTCTTGGACATTGGCCTAGGGTCTTGAAGAGGCAAGGATTTCATGGCATGGCAGTTAAGAGTGGTCTCAAACTAGAACAAATCTATAGTGTAGAAACTACAGGGGTGGGAATCACATGACCCAACAGATGTGTCTGGATTACAACTTCCAGAAACTTTGCCAACCTTGTCAGTGGCCACTCTAAGATGGTCTCTTGTGATGATCTAATGGTCTCAATGAAAGGCCTCTTTCTTTTCTGTCTAATCCCTGTTCAACTGCAGCCATCCTTCCACATTGGCTAGGTTGAGGGACAAAGACCCCAATGAATGTGAAAAACCATAAATAAAAATGTTTGCTATTTTTTTAATGTCTAGGTCCTTCAGCACAATTCTATGGTCAATATCTATGTAAGGCATCCCAAGAATCTCTAGGTCACCATGAGACCTCTGATGTAAACTAATTATATAATTGTACTGGAAGAACACTTTAATTTAATCCACTGAATAACCAAAAACCAGAAAAGTCAACCCCATGAATGTTCTCTGATGGCCCATTGCCAATCTCAGGTCTAGCAATCAAAATTTTTGCTCTTCTCTCCAAGATTAGCCAAGCTTGGATTAAGATCCTCCAGCTGCTTTATACTTCAACTTCCTGAAGCCATGATCTGAATGAAGAGCAATGTCTCTACCTTGGGCAGAAAGAGGGCATTTATAATAGCTCATTCCATTGAGAGTGGAAAGTCAAGTCCTTCTCTCTTGATGTGTGATTAACACTAAAACTACTACCACGTTCCTTATTCTTCCTTCCTCCTGCCAGGGGAGGCATTGAGTTAGTTCGTTCATTGATGGAATGGTTGGCCATTGGTGCCAATCTTTGGCCAGAGCCTTAACAGCTTTGCCTCATTGAGCTCTCATACTAACTATCTGCATCAGCAGCAATAGCTGAACTGCTTATGGGTCACACAACATCTAAAACCATTAATAAGTTCTAAAGAAAGTCTTGGAAAACTTGACAAGATACCTTTAAATTTAGAATCCATCACCCTGTCCTCGGTCCAATTGATCCCAGGATTGATGCAACCAAGGTGCCTCATATGTCATTGTTGGGTCACCCACAGAGTTTAATTTAGAAAGTGCTAGATAGGTTTCTTTTCAGACTAATTACCACAATGGACCTTATGGGGCAGTGTGTGTTGACCAGATAACACGCATTTCGATGCCTCAAATGTTAGCTCGGTTCCTGGATATAGTTAACCTGCTGATTCCAAAAATGACACTGGTTTTCCTCTATCCACTCAAGTTTTTGAGACATAGAACATATGCCATCTACCAGTCACTCATAGAAAACCATGATGACCATATCTAAGAAACCAGAGCTGAAAAGGTCCATCCAACACAATTTTCTTAATCAGTGCTCTAAATAACCCCAGGGACAGGCCACAACAACCAAGACACCAAGAGAAAGAAAATTGTTGGGTGGTACAATCCATTTTCCTTCTCACAATACGAGCTGCGGTGGCACAATGGGTTAAATACTTGTGCCAGCTGAACTGTTGACCTGAAGGTTGGCGGTTCAAATCCATGAGATAGGGTGAGCTCTCATCTGTCAGCTCCACCTTCCCATGTGGGGACATGAGAGAAACCTCCCACAAGGATGGTAACACATCTGGGCGTCCCTTGGGCAACGTTTTTGCAGATGGCCAATTCTCAAGTCACTAATGACACAATTAAAAAATGGGATGAATGCCTCAACCATCAGCCTGCAAAGTAATGCCATGTTTCTCTTCCAAGACCAATCCCAACACAAACAACAGTAAATGCAACATAAAGAAGTGAGAAGGAAATGCTGTGCTAAACAGACATCTTCCAACCCTTGAGGAGCAATTTTTAAGTGGATGGAGTACATCTGGCCTTTCTGGACTACAAGTCACATCAACCCCAGGCAGCATTGGTAAGTGATGCTGAGACTAGGAACTGAAACCCAATGTCTGAAAGAGCCAACATAGCTCTACTTGAAGTACCCAAAATCAACAGCTGAGGAAACTTATGTGTTTGTATTTCCAGGGATAGGAATCCAACAGGCTTCCATATATTTTTGAACTGCAACTGGATCCTCCAATACCTGAAGGACCACACCATTTTCAATACAGCCCTTGGATGCTAAGTTTGAGGTGCTCCTGGCCAACCTTTCTTTGGGATCCTTGCCCAGGACTGGACGAAATTCCTTTTGGACTCCACCTCCCAGCATCCCCCAGCCAGCATGACTAGTACCCATGCTCTGTCCTTGCCCTTCCACCCACCTCCCCACAATATTACAACTGCAAGTTGACCCAAGTTACACAGTTCTCCCAGTTTCCAAACAGGACGAAGATAATAATAATAATAATAATGATATGCGTATTACACCGGCCTATACATTGAAAGCATGTGCCTCGGTACTATTTATAACTTTCTTTTTTTTTCTCCCCAAAAAAACCACAGGAGGAAATAAAATCTTACTATTTACAATATATAACAAGAGAGAGCAATTAATATTTGCAATAACATAAATACCGTCTTAAATACTCACAGAAACCCCACCCGGCTTCAGTGCGTGAATTATTATTACACAAAGAAGAGCTTCATTTTCCCCACTCAGTAGTTCATTCGCTTCTTTGCCTCTCGTCTCAAAGGCTACAAGCCCAGGCGGGCTCCCACTGGGTCCAGGGAGAGCAGGAGGCCATCCACACCAGACCGTTATAGCGCTATGAATCCACTTCAACCTAGGACATGCCTTGAGAGGACACCTCTCTAGACACTTTCTAGTCCTCCAGAGTTACTATATTGTATGCTTCCACTAGAAACAATCAAAGAGTTGTTCTGGAGAGCCTAGAAAATGCTTAGAGACAACACCTTCTAGACATCTTCTAGGTCAGTGGTTCTCAACCTGTGGGTCCCCAAGTGTTTTGGCCTACAACTCCCAGAAATCCCAGCCAGTTTACCAGCTGTTAGGTTTTCTGGGAGTTGAAGACCGAAATATCTGGGGACCCACAGGTTGAGAACCACTGAACTAGATGTTAGCAGGCACAAGGGTTTAATCCAGTGGTTCTCAACCTGTGGGTCCCCAGGTGTTTTGGCCTACAACTCCCAGAAATCCCAGCCAGTTTACCAGCTGTTAGGATTTCTGGGAGTTGAAGGCCAAAACATCTGGGGACCCACAGGTTGAGAACCACTGTTCTAGGTCCTCCAAGTGCAACTCAATGGTAACTTCACAAAGAAGTCGTTCTTTCAATAGAGTTTTTTATCATCTACAACAGTGGTTCTCAACCTTGGGTCCCCAGATGTTTTTGGCCTACAACTCCCAGAAATCCCAGCCAGTTTACCAGCTGTTAGGATTTCTGGGAATTGTAGGCCAAAAACATCTGGGGACCTCAGGTTGAGAACCACTGATCTACAATTTCCTGCTTCAACTGTGAGTCTAGAGCAGTCGTGGGCAAACTTGGGCCCTCCAGGTGTTTTGGACCTCAACTCCCACAATTCCTAACAGCCTACCGATTATTTGGAATTGTGGGAGTTGGAGTCCAAAACATCTGGAGGGAGTATCTCAGGACTGTAAAAACAAAGGACGTAGCCCCTAGGGCAGTGGTTCTCAACCTATGGGTCCCCAGATGTTTTGGCCTTCAACTCCCAGAAATCCTAACAGCTGGTAAACTGGCTGGAATTTCTGGGAGTTGTAGGCCAAAACACCTGAGGACCCACAGGTTGAGAACCACTGCTCTAGGGCCTTATCAAGCTGCAAACTTGCTGGCTTCCATAGAAGGGAACCATGAGAGTTCCAAGTGGAATGTTAACGCCATAACAGTGTCATGTGAACGGAGCACAGCTGCTGAGCAACCATGTGCTGGACCACCTATGCAACATCCTCTCCGTGAGGCCACTTCTTCTCCCCGCATAGAGTTGCACACAATGCTTGACCAAAACAGGTGAGTGCAGGAGACCTACACAGCATGGACAACACTCCCAGAAGTGAGCAAAAGAGGTGAGTGCAGGACACCTACACAGCTTGGACAACACTCCCAGAAGTGAGCAAAACAGGTGTGTGCAGGAGACCTACACAGCTTGGATGACATTCCCAGAAGAGTCAGAGCTTTGAAAAGTTGAACAAGTCCCCCAACTGCGTGCTAAGAACTCACTTTCAATGTCAACTCAAGCACAGTTCTATTGTGTAAGTCTTCACTACACCAAGCATGAGCAAACGTCGTCCCTCCAGATGTTTTGGACTTCAACTCCCACAATTCTTAAAGACAGTAAACTGTTAGGACATGTGGGAATTGAAGTCCAAAACATCTGGAGGGCCAAAGTTTGTCCGTGCCTGATTGACATTGTACAATGGATGAAGTTTGAACCACTTTAACTGCCATAGATCAATACTATCGAATTATGGGAGTTGTAGTTTGGTCAGGAAACAGCACTGTTTAACAGAGAAGGCTACAATTATACCTCTGATTAATAGTTTCGATCTTTATCCGTGCCCTGCTCACCCGACCAACTCGATAGATATCTTGAGCAATGATTAATCAATTTGCCCCAAAGAAATGGGAAATTATTGTCTTATGTCTGTTATAACAGGCTGTGCTTTTTATTTAATTTTAATTTGTTGAGTTAATAATTCATATTAATATGTTGGGTTGTATAAATTTTGTTATTATGGATGTATTGTTGTTGTATTTGGGCATTGAATGTTTGACTTTTATGGGTTGTTGTAGGTTTTTTCGGGCTATATGGCCATGTTCTAGTGGCATTTCTCCTGATGTTTCACCTGCATCTATGGCAAGCATCCTCAGAGGTAGTGAGGTCTATTGGAACTAGGAAAAAGGGTTTATATATCTGTGAAATTACTAGGGTGGGACAAAGGACTCTTGTCTGCTGGAGCTAGGTGTGAATGTTTCAACTGACCACCTTGATTAGCATTTGATGGCCTGGCAGTGCCTTGAGCAATCTTTTGTTGAGAGGTGATTAGATGTCCTTGTTTGTTTCCTCTCTGTTGTTGTGCCGTTGTAATTTTAGAGTTTTTTAATACTGGTAAAATTACAACAGCACAACAATAGAGAGGAAACAAACAAGGACATCTAATCACCTCTCAACAAAAGATTGCTCCAGGCACTGCCAGGCCATCAAATGCTATTTTATTATTATTATTATTGCAGAACTACAACTCCCAGGATTCCATAGTGTGGGCCATAGCAATGAAAGCGGTGTCAAGCTACAGTAATTCTACATTGTACATTAATTCTAGGCGACACAAACGCAAGATCATACATATCCACTCGAAATATTTAGACTTGGAAACACTGACTAGGAATAGGGGAAGACTATTTGAAAATTATATATATATATATATAAAATCTTGAATATCAAATAATCCTGATGCAAAGGATTCTGGGATGGTGTGACAATTTCTCATTCTGTAAGAAATGTATATATTTCTTATATGCTTCTGGAACATGGCCATATAGCCCGAAAAACCTACAGCAACCCACTGTATATATTTTGGGTTGTTGTAGGTTTTTTTGGGCTATATGGCCATGTTCTAGAGGCATTCTCTCCTGAGGTTTCGCCTGCATCTATGGCAAGCATCCTCAGAGGTAGTGAGGTCTGTTGGAACTAGGAAAATTGGGTTTATATATATGTGGAATGACCAGGGTGGGACAAAGGACTCTTGTCTGCTGGAGCTAGCTCCAGCTCCAGCACCTAGCTCCAGCAGACGACAGTCCTTTGTCCCACTCTGGTCATTCCACAGATATATAAACCCTTTTTCCTAGTTCCAACAGACCTCACTACCTCTGAGGATGCTTGCCATAGATGCAGGCAAAACGTCAGGAGAGAATGCCTCTAGACCATGGCCATATAGGCCAGAAAAACCTACAACAACCCAGTGATTCCGGCAATGAAAGCCTTCAACAATACATTGTACATATTTTGTTTGGGGAGTTTTTTGGCACATAAAATAGCTTTGTATCCACACACAAAAAGTATGGTTGAGATATTCATATATTAAAACAACGTATTATTCATTCCCTGTGCAGAAAATGTTAGGCCTTTTGGGGGGACAAAAGCCGGTGTGCAAGCAAAACTGGGGGAGAGAGAAGCCGACGCTCAGGAGAGGACTGAACACAATACCACATTGAAACCATAAGAAGGTCCTTCTGAAAGACTTAATAAATAACTGTTCAATATTTATATTTAGGCACATATATATATATGTATAAGTATTCACACTGAATAATATGCTTGCAATCAGTCTTAAAGGCTACACTTAAAGAATATCATTTGCACATCACTTCAGGACTGTCTTTTGAGTGGAAGGTGACAGTTCGGGTGCAAAATGGTGCAGAGCCACCGGGACGGAGAGAACACCAATTCCTGAAGGTCTCAAAGAGTTGCCCAAGAGTTAGATCTTCCACATCTACAGGATCTTGGACTAACAAATGGAAGGACGGAGTACTCTTCCTCCTTTTCCTCCTTCCCCAATAATAACAATGGGGTTGGTGATTCCAAAGACGAAGACCATGAGCTCCCGGTACATGTGCAATAATATAGCTTGGATACAAGTGGCTACTTTATTATTATTATTATCATTATTATTATTTGAAAGAAGCTCCAAGAAAGAGAGAGAACATCCTCAAAGGATTGGACAAGTACGCCCCAAGCCTCCGTTTCGCAGGGAAAAGCAAGTCTATTGGGTTAAACTAGAGGAATTGCCACTACAGGAGAATCAGAAGGTGCTCACAGCCAATGGGACTCCCGACACAAGACTCTGCGCCGCGAGGTTCGCCCGCTGATGCTTCTGATCCAAAGTAGTATTGTTGAAGGAAAGTTGTCGCAGCCCCGTCGCAAATTGTAACATCCCCATTGTAACAGACCAAGGAATGTCGAGTAGCCCACAGCCATCGTTTCAATCATTTTTGGTCATTTCTGGTTTATTCTTCTCCCATTCCTGGTCATTCGTGGCCTCCAAAATGTTTGCACTGCTCTTGGTTCTCCTTGTCTCCAATATGCACGCCCATAGTGGTTTTCAAGAGAGTTAAAGGCACACACGGAGCTCCGGGTGGTTACTACCAGTGCTGCTGATAGACGGAGGAATCGTAGGAGGCAACCTGTCGTCTCCTCAAATGGCTTACAAATCAAGGCAAAGTTGAAGCAAGGTCCTTAAGGCAATGGGATGTTTTCCCCCAGAAGGTGACTTATCTAACCATCATTCCAGAAACCAGGAATTACGGCCCATATTAAGGATTCAAAGCAGCTATCATAAGGCGACTTGGAAGTGACACAAGGTAAGGAAACCAGACGATCCGAAGAGGCAGAAATGTACAAGAAGGCCTCTAGTGGTATGACTCATTGGCAAGGTAGACGATGAAGGTGGCGAGTGAACAAGTGGATTCTGAGGGAGCGTGTCAATGAAAGGGAGCAATTTGAAAGGCAGGATGAGTCCCTTGGGAAGGGATCCTCACAATGTCCGGTGCAAAGTGCGGGTGGCTTTAGCCACCAAGTCTCTCCAAAGGACCACAATGCTCCCCCTGCTTTCAAAGCAGGCTTCGTTTCCACTTCTGGAGACTCAACAAAGAAGACATCCCTTCCCAATTTCAGTTCATGTGTGAGAAGGGGCCAAAAAAGAACTCAATTGCCCCCATTCCTTATGCCGCTTCTTTAAAATTGTATTCTCCATTGGAACATTTGCTTTAGTTATTTATGGAGGTATCTCAGTCAGCTGTGGAACAAAGAGGACCAAAATGAAATCAAAGTCACAACTTTGACTCTTGAGCAGGATGCCTTCATTCAGCTCAGAGAGTTTTTGTGAACCATGTGAGATGAGAAAGGGACAAAGACAGAAACGGATCCCATCCAGTCAAGGTGAACAGTTTTGCTGATGCTTTGGTGATAACCTCCAAAACTAATGTCCCCTTATAGGTGAAAGGCACTTTGATCCATCTTCTTGGGCTGCTGAAATCAGTTGGACTGGTACAAAAAAGGAGGGAAGGTCACAGAAAACCATACAGTTGGTTACCACTACCCAAAAAAAGTGCTTGCATCATCTTGGAGCATTCGGTCCACCATTTCCACCACCCAAAAATCTGCCAAGACCCTGTTTCGCCTCCATGGATGGTCATCTCCTGGTGGTGTTTCCCATCGTTGTAGGATATCTACTAGATGATACCACAGACCTGTCAGTCTTTGCACGTATAGACCTCCTCCCTCTGCGTGCATTGCTTGCACTCCACGTAACAGCACCAGCGGACCTGGCACTGGCACGGCCGGGTCACCACGCGGCTTTGGGTGTTGTGGCCCCGGCCACAGCAGATGCTCTCACAGTTCTTATCTTTGTAACATTTCCTGCCCCATGTGCCGGGCGAATACCGGCTCATCAGGCAAAAGCTCGGGGAGTCGTCAATATAGACCAGGTCTGTAGTCCTCGGGATTTGGTCGCCGTGGCCCTGGATGGATTTCTTGGGTGGAGAGATGTCTCCCTCGCCTGTGGCTTCGTTGGTGGTGCTGCCCACTTTGAGCGCTGTCTCATACTTCTGCTTCAGCTGCTTGCCGATCTCGTGGAACGGAGAGAGCTGCCGCCAGCAGGTCCGGACGGTGCAGGATCCCGACACGCCGTGGCATTTGCAGGTGGTCTCAACCCCAGCTTTGATGACCTGTGGAGAAGGGACCAAAGTTAGAATTACACCCCTGGATTTCCAACATCATTCAATCATAGTCTCAATGGTGTCTGAATGTGGACTATATGCCTCTTCTGAGCTTCATTGTTGTGTGTCCCCAAGACATTTCTGACTTGTGGCAAACCCAAAGCAAAGCCATCACAGAGCCTTTGTGATCAAGAGGGTTGCCACTGCTTTCCTCTGAGTTTGACAGAGGCAGCAATCAAGGGGGATCAAACTAGTATAACTGTGCAATGTGGACAAAATGCTGCTTATATCTCACAGGGATTTTGTGGGTTACACATGGTTTTGCCTCTCCATTTCTCAAAATAATAATAATAATAATAATAATAATAATAATAATAATACCTTATTTATATTCTGCCCTCTCTCCCCAGAGGACTCAAGAGTTTCTACAAGTTACAACTTCCTACAGTAGGCAAACATATAAATCACTACCTATCTATATTAGGCATGGGCAAACTTGGGTCCTCCAGGTGTTTTGGGCTTCAGCTCCCACAATTCCTAACCAATTAACCAATCTTCTGACTACCTCACTCAGTGTATTGCCGAAGGCTTTCATGGCCGGAATCACTGGGTTGTTGTAGGTTTTTTCGGGCTATATGGCCATGTTCTAGAGGCATTCTCTCCTGACATTTCGCCTGCATCTATGGCAAGCATCCTCAGAGGTTGTGAGATCTGTTGGAACTAGGAAATTTGGTTTATACATCTGTGGAATGACCAGGGTGGGACAAAGAACTCTTGTCTGCTGGAGCTAGGTGTGAATGTTCAACTGACCACCTTGATTAGCATTTGATGGCCTGGCAGTTGTTTGGTGTGGCTTGTTAGTGCCTGGGGCAATCTTTTGTTGAGAGGTGATTAGCTATCCCTGATTATTTCCTCACTCAGACTTAAAGAACCTCACAACACCCAGTTTCTATTGACTGTGTATACTCATAAGTCCAGACATTTTAGTTTTTTTAAAAAAAAATCAACCTCAAAAAAACGAGTTGACTTATCCATGGATCATATCAAAATCCATAACTTTGGCCCCCAAACCTTCCCTCAATTTACACATGAGTTTGACTTATACACAAGTATCTACAGTAACCAAAGAGAATAAATTGGCACCAATTGAGATTGTATTTTCAAAACCCACAGAAACCCACAAGGTGACCTTGGCAAGTCTCCATAATGAAGCGTTTTCTGGATGGATCTGCACCTGACAGATGCTAAAACTCATTAATACTTTGCAAAGGGAGAGGGCAGGGAGAACATGCAGTGACCTCAGCATATGCTAATCTTTCCTTATTGCTTTCTTACATGCAAAGAGGAATACTTGCTCCCCATTGGGAAAGATTATGTGAGGGAGGGTACATTACTTCATGGCTTGTTGAAGGCTTTAATGGCCGGAATCACTGGGTTGTTGTAGGTTTTTTGGCTTGTATGGCCATGTTCTAGAAGCATTCTCTCCTGACGTTTTGCCTGCATCTGTAGCAAGCATCCTCACAACCTCTGAGGATGCTTGCCATAGATGCAGGCGAAACATCAGGAGAGAATGCTTCTAGAACATGGCCATATAGCCCGAAAAAACTACAATTCTATTGCTTTTCACACTGTAAACAATCATTTCAACCAAAAGTTATTTTTCTGTGAGGAAAAAACCATCCTGTTTTTGTACAAAAACACACTCGTACAGAATACATGTTTGTATCTGCAAAACCAAAATTAATTATTTTTTCACAAGCAAGTCCCACAATTCAAAAATCTTACAGTGGTTGCACTTCTTTTCCAGTGGGGAAGAAAATTAGGAAGTAGTCTTAATTTCCTACCTCCAAGTAGCTTGTTGGCTCAAAAATGGAAAAATGGGCAGGGTAGTTCTGACCATGCATCTAAATATAGTAAGATCTCTACATTCTGGCTCAACAGCAGTACGTGTGAAAAAGTATGTGTGAAAAAGATCTTGGAGTCCTCATGGACAACAACTTAAACATGAGCCAACAATGTGATGCAGCAGCTTTAAAAAGCCAATGGGATTTTGGCCTGCATCAATAGGAGTCTAGTGTTTAGATCCAGGGAAGTCATCTGGTTGTTTCCACCCACAGTTCCCCTCAAAATACCCCTCTATTCGGTTTGATCAGATCACACCTGGAATACTGTGTCCAAACTTGGCTTTGCCGATGTGCCTTTGGACAGTGACCACTCAACCCATCTGGTTGTTTCCACCCACAGTTCCCCTCAAAATAAAGCACCTTCCCCTGTCGCCTATAAAGGCCAACTTCCATTGCTCTCCCCTCTTTTCTCCTCTCTTAGCAAGCCTCACAAATGCTGATTTGCTATCAATACATGTTTGATTTTTTTATACCTATTTTATATAGCGATAGACCTGGGGTCATGAAAAGATTTCTCAGGCAGAAAGAGGTCATGGTATTGTCGAAGGCTTTCATGGCCAGAATCACTGGGTTGTTGTAGGTTTTTCCGGGCTATATAGCCATGTTTTAGAGGCATTCTCTCCTGACGTTTTGCCTGCATCTATGGCAAGCATCCTCAAAGGCATGCAACCTCACTACCTCTGAGGAAGCTTGCCATAAATGCAGGCGAAACATCAGGAGAGAATGCCTCTAGAATGTGGCCATATAGCCTGAAAAAACAACAACCCAATGAGTCTGGTGTTTTTCAACTTTGCGCCTTCAAGAAGAACTTGCAAGGTCGAAGCAGCTAAGACAAGAATGGTGATTTAGCTTTCTCGACACAGCTAGTGTTCCTGGATGTTATTGGGCTTCAACTCTCAGCAGTTGTCAAGCATCATTTACAACGAGGGATGCTTGGAATGGGAGACCAAATGTTTGTGGATCCAGGTTTGGAAAACACATCAGTGAAGGCCTCCCAAACTTCCAGAAAAAGTGCTTTTATATGGAGATGATAGGTACCGAACCTAGGACTCTTGGCACACAAAGAAGATGCTCTACCACCAAACCTCCTGCAGCTAACCCGAAATGCATGCAAACAAGTCAAGCTCTTCTGACTCATTGGTCCAAGTCATTGTTTGGTCAACATTCAACGTTGAAGTTCTTGCTTTCCAGAGGGAAAACCCAAGAGCTTAAAAGGGATATGCCAGCCGCGAACACGATTCTACCCTGGGCAACGGCCTCTGCTTTCATGGCATCTACTCCAACTTGTAAGACAGGCTTGGTCAGACATCGTTCAATGGGGGTGAGATGAAGGGGCCGGCCCTTTGGGGGATTAAGGAACTTAGCAACGCTCCGGAGAGATGTAGTCGGAAAGTCATGCTTAATGATACTTTGAGAAAAATAGGCAAGCGGAGGGGTGGGTGGGGGAGAGATTTAATTAAAGACTCAGTTAACTCGGGCTTGGTGGAACAAATCAAGTGGGCTAATGCTCTTGACTTTTCATTAAGGGGATACCAAGGGAGAGCTGCTACCGAGGGGAGAATTATTGAGGGGGGGGGGGTTCTATTAGACCGAGACAAGGGCAGTCCATTGCCCTAGCAGAGCAACACCCCCCCCCCTCCAATTTAATATATATGGAGAAAAGGGATTAAAGAATGCATACAAACGGTGCCAAGCATGGTGGGAAAATTTGGACACATAAAGGGGCCCCATCAAAGAATGCGGAGGTTTTGCACACTCCAGGACTTTCGGGATGAAAATTTCACAAAGGTTTATATGTTTGGCTTTTTAAACACACACACACACACACACACACACACATGACTTTTTTTCCATAAACCAATTCAGATTTTTGCATACAAACTCTATGAAATTTTCACAAACAGTTTAGAAATGCAAAGAACAAGTATTTTTTAATTGGCAAAAGCTCTCATGATGTTACCTGGCAAGGAGAAAACTCTTTTATAGCAAAATGCATGGCTCTTCAAATCCCATTATATATATGTATCAGTGGTTGACAACCTTTTTTTTTTTTATCAGTGACCACTTTTACCAGGGCCTACTCTCCAAAATCAATACCAAAAGGATTACAAATCAGTTTTTGGTCAACTTTAGATACGGTTTGGTTATTTGGGGTGCTGATTCAGAAAATTATACTGGATAGACCACATAAGCTCTAGTGTCTGATACAGAACATATGCCATCCAGTAGTCACCATCTGCTCACACACAGAAGACAATATTTAATAATAATAATAATAATAATAATAATAATAATAATAATAATAATACTTTATTTATATTCTGCTCTATCTCCCCGAAGGGACTCAGGTTGGATTCCAAACATAAAAGGCAAACATTTGATGCCTGAATACAACAACAATACATCAATAATAATAAAGTTTAAACAACCCATAAGCCTCAGCACTATAAGACAGTTTCACGAGACCAGTCGCTCTTGTTGCACCAGTGAGGCTGTGGATCATACTTTAGTTCTTGTGGACCACTGACGGGCCATGGACCACAGGTTGGGAACCACTGATATATATCACTTCCAAGTCTATGATTTTATGATTCTTTTCTATGTCAGTGTATGATTTATGTATGATGTATGTTTAAATGCAATTTTATGTGATAGGATTGTGATTGTAATAGATTGTAATAGAATTGTATTGCCAGGATGTAGTTTGACACAGAAGGGTTAAAACAGCAAAGCAGCAAGCTGTGAGAGTATGTGACCCTGAGTTCTTGCTGTGTGAAAGATTAGGGAGTGCCTGAGATAAAACTCCCTTCCAGCTGCAGTTTGCTTTGTTCCTATCTCTTTCGGTTTGTGCTCTTCACGTCTGTCTGCTGATGGTGTATGTTGTATATTTTGAGCTGCTTTAGTAAAGCTGAAACCTGCTTTTACCGGGAGACTCCAGAGTCCATTATTCTGAGCTTCTGCGATACTCTGCTACACGCCAACATTCTATAATATATATGCTGCCTCTTATGCAAAATAGCAAACACAATCTTTGTTTTTTTAGATGTTTTAAAAAGATGCAGGATCTACTGAAACGGAGGGGTGACTGTACCTTTACTTCTTACATGTAAGAATTATGCAAACTTGGGAACATTAATTTTTTGGATGGCAATGACCAGAATCTAACCAGATGTATTTCTAGTTTCCTGGCAGGCTGGTTTAAGGATTATGGTAACAGCAACTGGCAGAAGGTTTCCAGGAACAGCT
The DNA here is from genome assembly GCF_025583915.1 of Anolis sagrei ordinatus. NCBI lineage: Eukaryota > Metazoa > Chordata > Lepidosauria > Squamata > Anolidae > Anolis > Anolis sagrei. Next base: position 129,266,055 of record NW_026847660.1, on the reverse strand, counting down.
ATTTTAAAAAGTAACTTTTCCAAGTTCTGATGAAAAACATCCAGCATCACCACAACGTATTAGAGAAGGAGATGCCTCCATTTCTCACCCCTTCCTTCTCAAGCCAACCTCTAGTCCCCGAATACGTGAATGCACTCAAATAGATGGAGGCATTGACTTGTTTTTAATTAAAAGCATTGGCTCTCTACTCCAGACCTTCCATGGAGAGAAAGGAGGCGGCTGGAGGCATCCTCCCGGCCAGTGACCTCATCTCTCGTGCCAGACAAACCGGCCTTGTCACCGGCGTTGAGGTCATGCGGTAAGGACTTAGCACGGCACAAAATGTGCACAACCCATGCCCGGGCGGCTGATTATTTCACCATTTGCGGCATGCTCACGCCAGCTGAGCCCAGGAGGGTGTGAAGGGGAGGAAAAAATCTATCAGGGAGCTTCTCTTAATGTTTCAAAAACTGGGCGACCGTTTGGAGACAGCAAGAGTCTCTTTTGTTTCGAGAATGTCCTCCTGTGCCAGAAATAGTGAGCCATTTTCGCTGGTGGCTCGCTCAAAGGACCAGGGGTATTAACCCGTCTACCAAGTCCCACGAGTCCCATTACCATCCGGCATGTTTGCATGTGTAATGGAAAAGACAACATTCCATACCACGGCAGAGAGACCACCAAGATGGAGCTTGGGAGAAGACATCTTCGGGAGTTTCCTACAAGGACCTGGTCAGGACACAGCCAGGGCAATGCCGGTATTGATGGCAAATTGGCGCTGGTTCATGCCTCCCATGTCAGTAAAAGTCGCAACTGCCCACGCAAAGCAAGTGAACATAGCATTCAAGGAAACATGCAGAATAATCACAGGATGCCTTAAACCTATGCCTATTGATAGACGCTACAAGCTAGCTGGCACTGCTCCCCCTCTCCCCTGATGTGCGATGGGAAGTTGAGGCTAACTGTGAGAGAAATAAGGTTGAACACTGTGAAAACCACCCACTGCATGGCTACCAGTCTCCTCCCAGTAGACTCCAATCAAGGAAAAGTTTCATGAGAACCACCACTCCTCTTAATGTTTGCCTAGCAATAATATCCTTATGCCCTAATCTCATCACAGAAAGTGGATCCTTTCTGGGTTTTAGTCTCAAGTGTAAATGACATATTCAACAAATAAGGTCTAGGGATGGAGGTGAAGCCATTTTAGACAGCTCTTGACTTAGATCCAGATCAGATCTACTGCCCTTGGATTGAGAGCCACTAGCTCTCCATCCAAGATCATATGGACTAGAAGTCTCATTATCCCTCATCATAGGCTATGGTGGTGGTGTCTAACTTGTGACCTTCCAGGTGTTTTGGACTTCAGCTCCCAGAATTCCTGGTCATTAGACAAGCTGGCCAAGGTTTCTGGGAATTTGAGGTCCAAACATCTGGAGGGCCACAAGTTTGACATCTTTCGACTATGGCAACAATTGTTGCTGCAGGGCAAAAATTTGTGGAGGAAGATGGTCACCCATCCCTGCTTGATGAGAGTTTAAGAACTCATCTGTCTCGCCAAGAATTGGTACCTAGATGGAGATGAAAGAAGATGGAGAATAGGAATTTCAGAAGAGAAAGTCAGAGTTCTCCAGATTCTTGAGAAGATGACTCCAACAGTGAGAGATGTGGGTCTAGGCTCTGCACCCAGAGGCACAGCTTTGACATCATAGCTATGTTTCCTCTCCTAACATGGCCCTTGAGTTGCACTGAAAAGCCAGGCACCTTCAGCAAGGAAGGGAGGCCCATGGTACAAGCCAAAGGGGCAATGAGATGACCCACTCCCTCCTCGGTGATACAGAATGGGGGACACCTGGCTCAAGAGCAATACATGTGAAAAAGATCAATGGGATTTTGGGCTGCATCAATAGGAGCCTAGTATCTAGATTTAGGGAAGTCCTGCTCCCCATGCTCTATTCTGCTTTGGTTAGACCACACCTGGAATATTGTGTCCAATTCTGGGCACCACAACTGAAGAGAGATATTGACAAGCTGGAATGTGTCCAGAGGAGGCGACTAAAATGATCAAGGGTCTGAAGAACAAGCCCTATGAGGAGCGGCTTAAAGAGCTGGGCATGTTTAGCCTGAAGAAGAGAAGGCTGAGAGGAAACATGATAGCCGTGTATAAATACGTGAGAGGAAGTCACAGGGAGGAGGGAGCAAGCTTGTTTTCTGCTTCCCTGGAGACTAGGACACGGAACAATGGCTTCAAACTACAAGAGAGGAGATTCCATCTGAACATGAGGAAGAACTTCCTGACTGTGAGAGCCGTTCAGCAGTGGAACTCTCTGCCCCAGAGTGTGGTGGAGGGTCCTTCTTTGGAGGCTTTTAAACAGAGGCTGGGTGGCCATCTGTTGAGGGTGCTTTGAATGCAATTTTCCTGCTACTTGGAAGAATGGGGTTGGACTGAATGGCCCATGAGGTCTCTTCCAACTCTTTGATTCTATGATTCTATGAAAGGAGATTCCATCTGAACATCAGGAAGAAGTTCCTGACTGTGAGAGCCGTTCAGCAGTGGAACTCTCTGCCCCAGAGTGTGGTGAAGGCGCCTTCTTTGGAAGCTTTTAAACAGAGGCTGGATGGTCATCTGTCAGGGGTGCTTTGAATGCAATATTCCTGCTTCTTGACAGGGGGTTGGACTGGATGGCCCATGAGGTCTCTTCCGACTCTATGATTCTAATGAAATGAAGCATCACAATAAATCCCTTACTGGTAGGGGAGGACAGACCCCATCATCCTGCAACACTTCGCCCTCCAGACTCCCAGAATGGCATCACACAGATGGCTAACTGCCTTTCAAGATGGGTTTCTGGGCCACCAAAGCAAATTGGCCACAACTGTGCGATGCTATTGTTCTATTATCCTACATGGTCCCATCCCTGAGATCTTGGGATCAGCAGCGATCGAAAATTGTGGTAATATTAAGTAGTGTAAATACAACTCCAGATTCTCAACAAGGTGTTTTCTGTCCTTCTCAGGAGAAGCAAACAGAAGCCCAGGCTCTCACATCCCAAGGCCAACCCCATAGTGACACTCCCACGAGGCTTCGGCTCTGATTAACACACTGCGCCAAACCAAATCTTATTAGCATCAGCTTACCCCCATCACGCCCCACCCCCAAAAAAGAGAAACCTTCCCTCTCCAATGCAGGCCTTCTTTGTTTTCCCTGAAACCCAATATCAGCCATTTCAGCCAGCTCTCAACTATCTACAATCGGGGGAACACCCGTTGCAGAAACCTATGGTGCAACAGAGATGCTGCAAGGTAGCCGCCTCCACAGAGTATGGCATGTCAAACTACAGTCCCCATCATCCCTAGGCAAACCACCAGAGGTTTTCTAAACCTCACATGGCATGGGAATGTTGAAAAATAGATTCCATAATTTTCTCAAAAATTAGTCAAGGTCTGGAAAATGGTTTTGTGCCACCTAAAAGGGAAAATAGCAGTACACCCTTTTCTATTTTTACTATTCCTTATGTAAAATAAATCTGTTTATGTATTTATTTTGCAAAATGCTTTCCAGAAAAATAAAAGGAGGTCCACCATGCCAAAATGTGCGTGTGCATATATGCAAAAACTCTCATGATTTAAACCAGTGGGAGGAAACTGAAAATGGTCATTCTTGCAAGAAAGACAAAAATAAGCCAAGACTAACACTCCTGATCCAGGAAATTTTCCTGCAAATCACCAACAAGAACATGTGCTGAGTTGTCCCTTTTTTCCCTCCTCAACCCCCTTTCCTCTTGTGTCATGGCTTCTCAAACTGTAAACCTTCAGCTAAGGACATAGTTTCTTCGTATGGCAACAAGAAGCTTTCCAGCTTAAGGTGTAGGAAATAAATACTGTCAAGGAAATAAATGTTGGATTAGCTTTAGCAGCTGGAGATGATAGTCCAAATCCAAAATCCCAAGGGAACAGATCCTGGTGGACATCACATGCCAAGGCCCAATTTGAGACCCAATTTTGTTCCCAAATGGAAAACCACCTTCAGTGGATGAGGCCCGCTAGACGCGTGTCCAATAAGTACCACACTATCCATGTTTCAGCAGAATTCCTTTGATTTGATCCAATTTTCATGCACTGTATTCCCCTTGTATTCTTATGGTCCCTTGTATTCTTATGTGGCTTCAACTCATTTTTGATTTATGGTGACCCCAAAACAAACCACTCACGGGGTATTCTTGGCAAGATTTGTATTCATAGAGCAGGGGTCCTCAAATTAAGGCCCAAGGGCCAGAAACAGCCCTCCAAGGCCATTTACCCGGCCCTTGCTCAGGGTCAACCTAAGTCTGAAAGTACTTGAAAGAACACCACAACAACAACAACAACCCTATGTCATCATCCAAAAGCAGTCCCACACCCCATTGAAACACTAATAAGTTTATATTCATTAAAATTGTTCTTCATTTTAATTATACTATTGTTTTTAAGTGTTTTTTTCATAGAATCATAGAATCAAAGAGTTGGAAGTGACCTCATGGGCCATCCGGTCCAACCCCATTCTGCCAAGAAGCAGGAATATTGCATTCAAATCACCCCTGACAGATGGCCATCCAGCCTCTGTTTAAAAGCTTCCAAAGAAGGAGCCTCCACCACACTCCGGGGCAGAGAGTTCCACTGCTGAACGGCTCTCACAGTCAGAAAGTTCTTCCTCATATTCAGATGGAATCTCCTCTCTTGAAGTTTGAAGCCATTGTTCCGCGTCCTAGTCTCCAGGAAGCAGAAAACAAGCTTGCTCCCTCCTCCCTGTGACTTCCTCTCACATATTTATACATGGCTATCATGTCTCCTCTCAGCCTTCTCTTCTGCAGGCTAAACATGCCCAGCTCCTTAAGCCGCTCCTCATAGGGCTTGTTCTCCAGACCCTTGATCATTTTAGTCGCCCTCCTCTGGACACATTCCAGCTTGTCAATATCTCTCTTGAATTGTGGTGCCCAGAATTGGACACAATATTCCAGGTGTGGTCTAACCAAAGCGGAATAGAGCCTGGGGAGCATGACTTCCCTAGATCTAGACACTATGCTCCTATTGATGCAGGCCAAAATCCCATTGGCTTTTTTTGCCGCCACATCACATTGTTGGCTCATGTTTAACTTGTTGTCCACAAGGACTCCAAGATCTTTTTCACACGTACTGCTCTCGAGCCAGGCATTGTCCCCATTCTGTATCTTTGCATTTCGTTTTTTCTCTAAGTGGAGTATCTTGCATCTGATATGTGCAGTGTGCATAGGAATTCATTCATATTTTTTTCAAATTATAATCCACCCTTCCGACAGTTTGAAAGACTGTGATCTGGCCCCCTGTTTAAAAAGTTTGAGAACCCCTGGCATAGAGGTTGCCTTTGCCTTCCTCTGAGGCTGAGAGAGTGTGACCGGTCTAAAGTCACCCAATAGGTTGCCATGGAAGAGTGAAGATTCGAGCCCTGGACTCTAGAGTCAAAGCCAATGTTCAACCCATCTCAAGGAAGCAATTTTGAGATTTGGGTTATTGTAGGTTTTTTCGGGCTATATGGCCATGTTCTAGAGCAGTGGTTCTCAACCTTCCTAATGCCGTGACCCCTTAATACAGTTCCTCATGTTGTGGTGACACTGAACCATAAAATTATTTTCGTTGCAACTTCATAACTGTTATTTTGCTACTGTTATGAATAGTAATGTAAATATCTGCTATGCAGGATGTATTTCCATTCACTGGACCAAATTTGGCACAAATACTCAATAGGTCCAAATTTGAATACTGGTGGAATTGCAGGGAGATTGATTTTGTGATTTGGGAGACATAGTTGTTGGGATTTATAGTTGACCTACAGTCAAAGAGCATTCTAAACTCCACCAGTGATGGAATTGAACAAATCTTGGCACACAGAACTCCCATGACCAACAGAAAATACTAAAAGGTTTTGGTGGGCATTGACCTTGAGTTTTGGAGTTGTAGTTCATCGACATTAAGAGAACACTATGGATTCAAACAATGATGGATCTAGACCAAACTTGGCACAAATACCCAATATGCCCAAATGTGAACATTGGTTGATTTTGGGGGAAATAGTCCTTTACATTTGAGAGTTGTAGTTGCTGAGATTTATAGTTCACCTACAATCACATTCCAAACCCAACTAACAATAAGAATTAGGATAAACTTCCCACACAGAGCCCCCAAGACCAACAGAAAAGACAGTAGGTTCTTGTGGGTTTTTTCAGGTATATGGCCATGTTCTAGAGGCATTTTCTCCTGACGTTTCGCCTGCATCTATGGCAATATCCTCAGAGGTAGTGAGGTCTGTTGGAATTAGGAAAAAGGGTTTATATATCTGTGGAATGACTGGGGGGGGAGGGCAAAGAGCTCTTCTCTGCTGGAGCTAGGTGTGAATGTTTCAACTGACCACCTTCATTAGCATTTGAAGGCCTGGCTGAGCCTGGAGGAATCTTTTTGTTGAGAGGTATTAGGATGTGCCTGGTTGTTTTTAGAAAAGACAGTGTTTTCTGATGATCTTTGCCGACCCCCCCCTCCTTGCGACCCCTCCAGGGGTCCCGACCCCCAAGTTGAGAAACGCTGTTCTAGAGGCATTCTCTCCTGATGTTTCACCTGCATCTATGGCAAGCATCCTCAGAGGTAATGAGGTCTGAGGATGCTTGCCATAGATGCAGGCAAAACGTCAGGAGAGAATGCCTCTAGAACATGGCCATATAGCCCAAAAAAACCTACAACAACCCAGTGATTCTGCCCAAGAAAGCCTTCGACAATACAATTTTGAGATCTTAAAACACAATCATCATTACCATTCCTTTAAAGTTGAAAGCCACCCTAGGATCCCAACATCGGGAGTAAATGTCAAATGCCAAACATATTCCCATTGTATTCATATGGAACCATCCACAATCGCTGTTGTGTGCCTTCAACTCCATTCTGTATGATGGACACACCTAAAGCAGTGGTTCTCAACCTTCCTAATGCTGTGACCCCTTAATACAGTTCCTCATGTTGTGGTGACCCCCAACCAGCAAATTATTTTCATGACAACTTCACAACTGTAATTTTGCTACTGTTATGAAGCATAATGTAAATATCTGATATGCAGGATGTATTTTCATTCACTGGAACAAATTTGGCACAAATACCCAATACACCCAAATTTGAACACTGGTGGCATTGAGTGGGGGGTTGATTTTGTCATTTGGGAGTTGTAGTTGCTGGGATTTATAGTTCACCTACAATCATTCCAAACTCCACCAATGATGGAATTGAACCAAACTTGGCACACAGAATTCCCATGACCAACAGAAAATACTGGAAGGGTTTGATGGGCATTGACCTTGAGTTTTGGAGTTGTAGTTCACCTACATCCAGAGAGCACTGTGGACTCAAACAATGATGGATCTGGACCAAACTTGGCATGACACTCAATATGTCCAAATGTGAACTCTGCAGGAGTTTGGGGAAAACAGACCTTGACATTGGAGTTGTAGTTACTGAGATTTATAGTTCACCTACAATCACATTCCAAACCCAAATAATGATAAGAATTAGGATAAACTTCCCACACAGAACCCCAAAGACCAACAGAAAAGACAGTGTTTTCTGATTGTCTTTGCCGACTCCCCTTTGCGACCCCTCCAGGGGTCTCGACCCCCAAGTTTGCCCCCCCCCCTCTTGCGACCCCTCCAGGGGTCTTTGCCGACCCCCCCCCCCCTGCAACTCCTCCAGAGGTCTTGACCCCCAAGTTGAGAAATGTTGTTCTAGAGGCATTCTCTGATGTTTCACCTGCATCTATGGCAAGCATCCTCAGAGGTAGTGAGGTATGAGGATGCTTGCCACAGATGCAGGCAAAACGTCAGGAGAGAATGCCTCTAGAACATGGCCATATAGCCAGAAAAAAACCTGGCCCAGTGATTCTGGCCATGAAAGCCTTCGACAATAAAATTTTGAGATCTTAGAACACAATCACCATTACCATTCCTTCAAAGTTGAAAGCTACCCTAGGATCCCAACACTGGGAGTAAACATCAAATGCCAAACATATTCCCATTGTATTCATATGGAACCATCCACAATCGCTGTTGTGTGCCTTCAACTCCATTCTGAATTATGGACATCCTAAAGCTAACACATCACAGATAATTTCAGAGTGGGTTGACCATTGCCTTCCTCTGAGGATGAGAAAGCATGACTTTTCCAAGGTCACCTAGTAGTTTTCTGCATCTGATTCTGGTCTCTAGAGACATAGTCCAACATTCAGACCTCTTCATGCAAGCAATTATGGAGATCTTGGAACATAGCAACCTATAGTAGTGTTCCTTCAAAGCTGAGATCTACCCCAGGACCTTAGGATCACACTATGTTTCTTAGATAAACACTGGCAGTGGAAGTCAATTGCCTAACACCCGTACCCAAAATACACACACACACACACACACACAGCATGGCTTGCTTCCAAGGGCGATGCAATGCTGGCAGACCCTCACCTTCATGCCCACCAAGTTGTTGTGGAAGTCCACCCGGGCGCGGAGGTCCTTGTTGGACTTCTTCCCGAGGAACTCCTTGACAAATTTGTTGCTGTACTTGAGGTTGTCCCCACAGCCGCCCCACTGCCAGGCTTCGCGGTTCTCCAGGTCGGGGGCTTCGTCACAGGTGCAGCGCTCCATGCGCCCGGCGCTGCAGGCCTTAGCCATGGCGTGGGTGAGCCCCGCCGAAGAGATGGCAAAGAGGAAGGCGGTCTCCTTGAAGCCTGCAAAGGGCAACAGTGTCAACATCCCATATTAGACATGGGCAAATCTTGGCCCTCCAGGTGTTTGGACTCCAACTCCCACCATTCCTAACAGCCTACTGGCTGTTAGGAATGGTGGGAGTTGAAGTCCAAAACACCTGGGAGGCCAAAGTTAGCCTATGTTTGTCCAATACACATCATGCATTTATTATATTGAGTTTGGAGAGTGGCTCCAAGAAATGGGCTTAACTTACAAGTCTTGTTGATTGATTCTGGGGGAAGGAAGGCAAGAATCACTTTAGGGCAGTGGTTCTCAACCTGTGGGTCCCCAGGTGTTTTGGCCTACAACTCCAAGAAATCCCAGCCAGTTTACCAGCTGTTAGGATTTCTGAGAGTCGAAGGCCAAAACATCTGGGGACCCCAGGTTGAGAACCACTGCTTTAGGGGATACATGTTCCCCAGTGTATCTAATTAGACCCTACATTTTGTTTTATGATGGAACCAAGGTCCTAGTCCTCATGGATGGAGGAAGCTGCTTGAAAGCATTCTAATGAAAATGTCCACTAAGACTTCATGAACCTTCAAGCAACTAGAAGTAGATCCAAGCCATATTCTTCCTTGAGCATTGTTTCTGGGGTCCAAAAGGCTCTCTAGATTTTATTTACAATTAAACAACAAAATTGTCCTAAATAGTTGCTGGAAAGAAATGCCTCCTTTAAATCTAAGATGCCCAGAGAGACCCACAATAATGGCAAATCCCCTACTTGTGTGGCCCCTTGTAGATTTGAACGCAAGGCAATGAAACAAAGTCAGACCTCCACCCTCACTGGGGCTAAGGGCACAAGAACCCCATGGAAGTGAGAAAACCACATAATTTAGAAATCCACAATGTTCATCCTCAGAGAATGCCTCCCTGGGAATCTCTAGGTCAGGGGTCCTCAAACTTTTTAAACAGAGGGCCAGGTCATAGTCCCTCAAACTGTTGGAGGGCCGGATTATAATGTGAAAAAAACATAAATGAATTCCCATGAACACTGCACATATCTTACTTAGCAGTGCAAAAAAAACAATTAAAAACAATACAATAATTAAAAGGAAGAACAATTTAAAGAAATATAAACATACTCGTATTTCAATGGGAAGTGTGGGCCTGCTTTTGGCTGATGAGATAGGATTGTTGCTGTTGTGTGCTTTCAAGTCATTTCAGACTTAGGTTGACCCTGAGCGAGGGCCAGGTAAATGACCTTGGAGGGCCGTATCTGGCCCTCGGGCCTTAGTTTGAGGACCCCTGCTCTAGGTCCTCCAGCACATATTTATGGTCGACTTCCATAGGATGACTTCAAGAAGATGACCCTAAAGATGCCCTGGAGTACATAGACATTCTGAGAGAGAACATTTTAAGCAATTGTCATGGGCCAACCGTATTCCCAGCAGCAGGAAGGATGAGGGATCAATGCCACCCCAAAACCCCAACCAACCACCACTCCAACACGGCCTACTTTACCTCTCTTCAGAAGGCTGGCCCTGTAGCGCCCCTCGAGGGTGCAGTTCCAGCGCTCAAAGCGGAACTGGTACTGGCACTCCAGGGCGCTCATGCTGATGGCCTCCATGAGGGTCTCGGCCACGCCGGGGTCTCGCCGGCACATCCTCCGCTGCTTCTTCTCCAGCTTCAGACGGTCACACACTTTGTAATGGGCTTTGACGGCAGCTTCCTCCATTTCCAAGGTCAGAGGGAGGATGGTCAGGGGTTCATTCCCAGTCAACCTGAGGAGGGAAGAGGATGCTATAAGTCATCCAGGAAAAAGAATCACTTGAGTGCTGCACCCAATTCTGGGCACCACAATTGAAAGGAGATGTTGACTCTTAAGCTGGAATGTGTCCAGAAGAGGGTGACTAAAATGATAATGGGTCTGGATAACATGCCCTATGAGGAGCAACTGAAAGACTTGGGCATGTTTAGCCTGCAGAAGACAAGGCTGAGAGGAGACATGATGGCCATGTATAAATATGTGAGGTGAAGTCACAGGGAGGAGGGAGCAAGCTTGCTTTCTGCTGCCCTGGAGACTAGGATGCAATGGAACAATGGTTTCAAACCAAAGGAAAGGAGAGGCCACCTGAACATGAGGAAGAACTTCCTGACTATAAGAAGAGCTGCTCAGCAGTGGAACTCTCTGCCTTGGAGTCTGGTGGTAGCCCCTTTCTGGAAGCTTTGAAACAAAGGCTGAGTGGCCATCTGTTGGAGGTGCTTTGATTTTGCTTTTCCTGCATGGCAGGGGGTTGGACTATCTGGCCCACGTGGTCTCTTCCAACTCTATTATTCTATGAGTCTATAAAGGGAACAGGACTAGCTCCCCAATGTCTACCACTAGTCCAAGCAAAATTATTCAAGTTGGTGGACACCAAAAATTTCATATTAGACCCTGTGCTTTTCCTATACAGTCATCCCTCTACAGTATGGAGCACCGGGTGAGTTGAATCCCTGTGCCGACAGGACTGAAGACCGACAGGTCGCAGGTTCAAATCCGGGGAGAGATGGATGAGCTCCCTCTGTCAGCTCCAGCTCCCCAAGCGGGGACATGAGAGAAGCCTCCCACAAGGATGATAAAAACATCAGATCATCCGGGCGTCCCCTGGGCAACGTCCTTGCAGACGGCCAATTCTCACAGCAGAAGCGACTTGCAGTTTCTCAAGTAGCTCCTGACACGACAAAAAAAATTCCCTCTACAGTTGAGGGTTTGAACTCTTGCAGATTTGATTATGCACAGATTTGATTTCAAACCTGCTCTCTAGGTGTACCTGGATACTCTAATGTGACTGACTTCATGATCAACTTCCTTCAGCCATGCTATATATTTCTAGAAATAACGACTCTCTAAGATTTCCTAAGTCCTCTGATGTAATTCTGTGTTCAGCGTTTCCCCGCCCAATGCTTACCCAGTAAACTGCCCCTTGGTCACCAAAAGTCAGGGTGAAAATGCTACTGGAATTTTGCACAGGAAAATCAAAGTGGGAAAGAAGATCATTAAAAATTATTTTGATTTAGTGACAACAGAAGCGCAATGTCTTGCAGTAAGCAAAAACCAAAGATGCTATTGTCCTGAAGCAATTCCATTTGACCTGCTTCATGTGATAAGTCTCACAAAACAAGTAATAGTGAGACAGAAGTCCTTTCCAAGGGTGATAACCTCAAAGCCACCTTTCCTGACTGAGGTGCCCACTGGGAGGCCTACTTTGAGGGCTCTTCCAACCATGAAGAGCCCTCAAAGGATATCTAGTCCAACCTCATTCTGCTACACATGAATAATAATAATAATACTTTATTTATACCCCACTACCATCTCCCCAAGGGACTCGGTGTGACTTATATGAGGTCGAGCCCACAATACAACAATACAAGCAGTAACAAATACAGTACAAAGCAATTAAAATAGATCTCATACACAAATAGCATAAATATTGAACAAGGTACAGTGCACATTTAAAATCTATGGCTGGGCCAAATGTAATTGAAGTTTAAAAAATAATGCTAGAAGATAAAGGAGGTGGGGCATTGATTGAGACATACAAGCAGACCTAAATCAATATAAAGTGCTTTTGGAGGACATAATGCTAAGGGTTCATTATTCTGGGAAGGCACACTGGAACAACCACGTTTTCAAGCTCCTCCTGAAGACTGCCAGAGATGGGGCATGCCTGATGTCCTTAGGAAGTGAGTTCCAGAGTCGAGGGGCCACCACCGAGAAGGCCCTCTCTCTCGTCCCCACCAATCGCGCTTGCGATGCAGGTGGGAGCGCGAGTAGGGCCTCTCCAGATGATCGAAGAGATCGTGTGGGTTCATACACAGAAATGCGGTCACACAGGTAGGCGGGTCCCAAATACACAATGCAGGCCTTCCCAAGAAATGGCCATCCAGCCCTTGTTCAAAAAACTCAGGAGAAGGAGACTTCATCAGACTCCGAAGCAATGTATTCTACTGTCAAACAGCTCTGACCATCAGGAAGTTCTTCCTAATGTTTGGGTGACATCTCTTTCCCCACCTCAGAGTATGATGCACAGCTTAGAGAAGAGATGGTCAAGAGGGGACATTTAAAAATGTGAAAGAATGCCATACTTGAATATGGAATATACTTCAGCAAAGACCAAAAGATGGAGCAATAGACTCAGACTCAGGATTAATAATAATAATACTACTTTATTTGTACCCCGCTACCATCTCCCCAAGGGACTCAGTGCGGCTTACATGAGGCTGAGCCCACAATACAACAATAAACAATAGCAACAGTAATACAAAACAATAAATAAACTCATAAGCAGAAAAGAAGCAATAAACATTAACAATAACACGATGCATTTAAAAACCTGGGCCAAATGTAATAATTAAATAAAAATAATAATACTGGGCATGACAAGGTGACATATAACTAGGATAGAAGTTTTGGAGAGGGATGAAATGTGCGGGCAAACCTAGATCACTAGTAAAGTGCGTTTAGGGACATATTGCTGGGAGTTTCCTTATTCTGGGAAGGCACACTGAAACAACCATGTTTTCAGGCTCCTCCTAAAAACTGCCAGAGTTGGGGCATGCCTAATGTCCTTGGGGAGTGAGTTCCAGAGTCGAGGGGCCACCACCGAGAAGGCTCTCTCCCTCGTCCTCACCGATCGCGCTTGCGATGGTGGTGGGAGTGCGAGAAGGGCTCCCCAGATGATCGAAGAGATCGTGTGGGTTTGTACATAGAGATGCGGTCACGCAGGTAGGCACCTGCACCTTGAGATCCCACCTAAGCAAGAGCTGTTCAGCAGTGAAATATGCTGACTTGGAGTCTGGTGGAGTTTCCTTCATTGGGGAATTTTCAACAGAGCTGGGTGGCCATCTGTTGGGAGGGTTTGGATTGTGCCTTCCTGCCTGAAAAAAAAAGAGGGCTGGACTGGATGGCCCTTGAGGTTCTAACAAAAATGTCTTCATTGCATCCTGACCTGCAACGCACTTAGATCCAAGCTACAAAGAGTGTCCCAGGCTGTCCGTACTTCTCAAGTCAGCCAAACAAGCACACAACCAGGGGAAAGATGTTTGTTCCCAGTCCCTCCCAGAAGCTTCCCTCCCGTGACAGAGAGGGCTGCTCTTCTCTTTCCCACCCGCACACAAACGTGCGAAGGAGGGGTGCCAGAATACTGTTCCCAGCCTTGCGTGTGTGACAACATGTTGGACGGGCACCAGCATGGCACCAGCTCCGGGGAGTTCACAGGGGCTGAAAGAACATCTGTTGGAACTGGGACCAGTTCAGCCGGACTGCCGATCGCTCCCATCTCCAGAATGGCTCAAACGTTCTCCCAAGGCGGAGCCAGGGAGAATCAAGGCAACGAGTTTTGAGGACGCTCAAGGAGTAAAATATAAGAGCTTCAACCAGGCAGGAGTTTCAGTCCAGCAACCATGTATCTGCAGGGGACACATTTCAGGACAGGAAGCCCTATTAAAAGGACCTACGGCTGAAACGTTTAGAGAGGAATCCACTCAATGAATCTGCTGTATCTTCCAGGGCAATTCTATGGTAACATCCAGCAGAGGATCCACTAGGTGACTTTATGAAGGCCCCACTCTCTTGGCATTAGAAGATCAAGGTCAACCTCCTCAGAAGAAATCTTGCAAAGCAAACACAGGGATAGGTTAACTTTGGGGTGGCTATAAGTTGCAAATGACACAACAAATAGGGTTTTTTACCTTTCTAGTTTAGGGGGAAGCTGAAGCTTTGAATTAGTACACCAAGACTGCAGCCAGGAGGAAAATAAATTAGTACATCTTGAATGGGCCAGTACTAAAACGTTAGGACTTCAAGGCCCAAACCTGCAACCTAGGGTCAATCTCTTGCAATGTCACCAACAACCGCTCCTCAACAACATCCTTAAGCATAAGTTAGTTGCCCAGAATATGGCATTCAAATAATTAAAGAAAAAGACCAAATGCAGAAAATGGTCAACTTTGAAGCCAGTGCTCTCACCCTGAGATTCCTCCCTGTCATTCTAAAGCCTATAGAAAGCAAAGAGAACATCAATACATAAGCTCTCCCACATACACACACTTGCTTCTGTCCTCCAATGGAAAGGTCCTCCCCAAGCATATAAACTTGGCCTCACCCCACCATTGAGTGTTAAAGGGTTCTGTGCATGTAACAGATAAGCCCACGAGCTTTGCCCCAGAACATGGCTATTTTACAGCCAACATAGTTTCACTTTTTATACCAGGAGCTAACAAGGACAGCCATTAAGGCCAACTCCGTGCCCGCAGCTTAGGGCATCGGTTGGGAGCAGCCACTGCATGGCACCCATGTAATCCCATAAAGCCCCTTTTTATGCCATGTAAAGCAGAGATGGGAGGAAGGGGTCGTTTGAGGTCACCCTGCCAGAGACTCAGCAAAGTCTCTGCAGCAAAGGAGCTATTTTTGCCAGCGTTGGCACAGGCTCCCTGGAATCGCCCATCGGGCGGCCAAGTGCCAGCGGCATCCCCTGCCAGGACCTCTTTTGTATCCATCTCAGAGGAGTGAGTCAAGTCCAGAGGTTTCGAAGGACGAGGAAAGCCATGCTTCTAAGCTCAAGGCACCATCTCATCTCCACGCTGCCAGGCCACAGATGAAAACCAGGACACATATAGCCAAGTAATATCAGAGTGAAACAAGGGAGGAAAAAGTATGGATGAGGAAGAGCATCCCAACTCAAAGAGTTTGCTTTTGCCTAAGCATACAGAGAAGGGAAGGATTTCCCTCCACTCTCCTCTCCCTCCTGGTCCATTAAGTTCTCTTGGGAAGACAAGCAGACAAATGTCAGCGTGCTGGAAGATGCAAAGTCCACCAGCATTGAAGCGATGGTCCTCCGCCATCAACTCCGCTGGATTAGCCACGATGTTCAGATGCCCGACCACCGTCTCCCAAAGCAGTTGCTCTACTCCAAACTCAAGAACGGAAAACGGAATGTTGGTGGGCAGGAAAAGAGACTGAAAGATGGGCTCAAAGCCAAGCTTAAAAACTCTGGCATAGACACTGAGAACTGGGAAGCACTCCAGCTGGAGGCCAGATGTGACCAGCAGTGCTGTAGAATTTGAAGAGGCACGAATGGAGGGCGAAAGAGAGAAATGTGCCAAGAGGAAGGCACGTCAAGCCAACCCCACCAGGACCACCTTCCACCTGGAAACCGATGCTCTCACTGCGGGAGAACATCTAGATCAAGAATAGGGCTCCACAGTCACCAACGGAACACCGCCAGGACACCGAACTTGGAAGACTATCCTATTCAGACAACGGATCACCTAAGTAAGTAAGGTCAATTAAGTGCAAAATCAGGAAAGAGACCCCCTGCAAGGCCATCCAGCCCAAACCCATTTTTATTTGTATGTTTATTTATTTACTATATTTCTATACAGCTTTTCTCAGCCCATGGGTGACTCAAAGCGGTTCACAAAGGCAAAATTCAATGCCAAAACATCATAAAACACTTGAAACAATTAAAAACAGTAGCATAAATATATACAATTCTAGCAGTCCCAAGAAAGGACCATCTGTTTAAGCACCTCCAGAGAAATGGACTCCAATGGACTCTGAGTCAGGATGTTGCTTCTAATGTTATTTAATTATTAGGAGCATTTCTATCCCGTCCTTCTCACCTCCCAAGAAGGACTCAGGATGGCTACCAACAGGCACAATCAAAACAAGCATAAAATATACTTAGAATACACTAAAAACAATAATAAATACATGAAAACAGTTTGCCATTTCACGTCGTCTTCCAAATCAATCCATTGCTGTCAACTGAAAACAGTCCATTAAAACAATCTATTCTGCGAACGCTTGATCCCATAGCCAGGATTTGAATTTCTTCTGGAAGGTTATGAAGGAGGGGGCAAATCTGATCTCATTAGGGAGGAAGTTCCACAGCTGAGGGGCCACCACTGAGAAGGCCCTGTCTCTCGTTCCCACCAAACGCAACTGCGATGGTGGTGGGACCAAGAGCAGGGGCTCTCCAGATGATCTTAAGATCTTTGGGGGTTTGTGGAGGGAGATACATTCGGACAGGTAAGCTGGGCTGGAGCCTTTTACGGTTTTATAGATCAAGGCCAACACTTTGAATTGTGCTTGGAAGCTAATAGGAAGCTAGTGGAGCTGGCGTAACAAGGGGGTTGTACGCTCCCTGTACCCCACCCCAGTAAGCAGCCTGGCTGCCGAGCATTGGACTAGCTGGAACTTCCGAACAGTCTTCAGAGACAACCCCATGTAGAATGCATTGAAGTAACCTATACAAGATGTAACCAGAGCATGGACCACTGTGGCCAATATTCAACTGGAATACCTTCTGCTGGCATTTACATTCATTGCTCAGTGTCCTAGTCCCTGGAGCTGCAGAAAACAATCCATCTTCAATGGGACATCCATTCAAACACTTCAAAATGGTTACCATGTCATGTCCAGCTGTTTCTAATATGAGGGATCCATATGAGAAGTGGTCCAGGGAGTTGGGTATGTTTAATCTGGGGCCAGGTTATAATATTTGAAGAGATGCCATACTGAAGATGGAGCATTTTTCTGCTGCTCATTAGATCAGGAGAATCAGATTATATGGGAAAAGAGATTCCACCTAAACCTTAGGAAGAACTTCCCAATAGTAAGAGATGTTTGAGAGTCAAATCTGCTGCTGCAGCCTGGAAGAGTCCAGTGGAGACTCTTTCTCTTGATATTTGTAAACAGAGACTGGATGGCAATCTGTCAGGAGGGCTTGGATTGGGTCTTTCTCCAGAATGGAGTTGGACTGGATGTCCTTGGGAGTCTCTGCTGACTCTACAATTCCACTGCGCTTTAATCACATGGTGCAAGATACACCAAGAAGCACAATGATGCCCCTCAAAGTTTCCCATGCTCACATAGAAGCATTCCTGATAACAGCTCCTCCCTTTACAGGTAGACTCCTCACCCGCTACTTTGGTTTGTGGTGGAGCCCAAGATACAGGATCTGTTAAACCTCCCACCCCTTGCAGAGATCAAAAGTCTCTTCTTCAAACCCACAGACATTTTTGAGATGCCAAACACCATCCCGCAACATCAACAGGCAAATCATCCATCACATCTAAGTAGGGCAGTGACAGACAGGATGAAATATTACATTCCTATCCTTGGTCTTCTCCAATCTGGAGGAAACATCCTGAAGATTAGTATTTTAAAAAGCAAACTTTGTATTGGAGGGTTAAAACGCAACTTGGTTCCAAGGGAATGCCTAGGACAGCCTTTATGCCAAGTTGCATTTGTTTTCCTTCTTCTCACCCTAAGCATCACATGCACAGACCTTGCCCGAACCGCTTGCATCAACCAGAAAAGCTTTCCAGTTTTGGAGAGAAATATAGTGTGCTCCATGCTAGCTACATTTTACAGATCTTCAAGTTATTCCACCAAACTTCCTTGTATTAGCTTTGATAGTAGGATGCCCATGACATTATTGTTCTTCTGCAATTTCCACCCATTTCCAGCTTATGGTGAACCTAAAGCAAAACCATCATCCTGATTGAATAACCTGGAAGGTTTCCATGGCTGGCAGGGAAACAAAACAGGCAAACAAAACACACAAATGCATATCTACATTCTCTTCCAGACTACAGCTCCCAGCATCCCCTAGACCAGGCCCTTTGGGAGAGGAGGATGATCCAAATGCACTGCTTCCAAGATGCAAGCTTTCTTCTCCTTGGATCTCTTTGAGAGCTTCCCAATCCCTGCGTATTTCCAATTTCCTATTCCTGGACTGCAACTCCCAGCAATCCTCCAGATAGATAAGATTGGAAAGAGATAGGTAGGTAGGTAGGTAGGTAGGTAGATCAGGAGGACTGCTAGGAGTTGTAGTCCAAGAATAGGTAGAGAAGGAAGAAAGGGGAAAAGGGGGAAGGGAAAGAAAGGGAAGGGAGAAGGGAAGAGGAAGAGAAGGAAGTTGAATGAGTTTGAGTAGAAAAGAAAGAAAAAGATCTTGGAGTCCTCGTGGACAACAAGTTAAACATGAGCCAACAATGTGATGTGGCGGCAAAAAAAGCCAGTGGGATTTTGTCCTGCATCAAGAGGAGCCTAGTGTCTAGATCTAGGGAAGTCATGCTCCCCATGCTCTATTCTGCTTGGTTAGACCACACCTGGAATATTGTGTCCAATTCTGGGCACCACAATTCAAGAGAGATATTGACAAGCTGGAATGTGTCCAGAGGAGGGTGACTAAAATGATCAAGGGTCTGGAGAACAAGCCCTATGAGGAGCGGCTTAAGGAGCTGGGCATGTTTAGCCTGAAGAAGAGAAGGCTGAGAGGAGATATGATAGCCATGTATAAATATGTGAGAGGAAGCCACAGGGAGGAGGGAGCAAGCTTGTTTTCTGCTTCCCTGGAGGCTAGGACGCGGAACAATGGCTTCAAACTACAAGAAAGGAGATTCCATCTGAACATAAGAACTTCCTGACTGTGAGAGCCGTTCAGCAGTGGAACTCTCTGCCCCGGAGTGTGGTGGAAGCTCCTTGTTTGGAAGCTTTGAAACAGAGGCTGGATGGCCATCTGTCAGGGGTGATTTGAATGCAATATTCCTGCTTCTTGGCAGAATGGGGTTGGACTGGATGGCCCATGAGGTCTCTTCCAACTCTTTGATTCTATGATTCTAAGAAGGAAATGGATGGATAGGGCAAAAGCCATGGAAGAAAGAAGAAAGAAGGAAAGAAAGAAAAGGAACGAGAGAAAGAAAGGAGAGAAAGGGGGGGGGAGGTTGGCCACAGCAATGCGTGGTGGGTACAGCTAGTAATTCTATAATTCCCAATAGATTGTAGTTTTGGTTTGAAAAGGCCATTTCCAAGCTCTCGCTGTGGTGCATTAGTGCCAAGGATTTGTGGAACAGCACTTCAAGTGCCACATGCAGGGTTAATGGTAAGAGGGAGATGGCAAAAGGGATCCAATTTGGAAGCAGAGTGGGTTCCTTTCTACACCCTTTAATTCAAGACAAGCGCTCCCCTGCGATTTGGCCAGAACCGCCTGTCTGTACAGGGTGGGCAAGCAAGTTGTCTAAGACCTCCATCCACGGCGCTCCAGCAGCTCCAGACCAGGTGTCAGTGTCAGTCTTGGCGCCGGAGAATGCGCACAGCTGACCCATTTGTCTTCCTAACACCCTTCAACAGCTTTTGTTCGGTCTCACCTCCTAAATTAAAAGACCTCCGTAACAGGCCGGCTTCTGGCTGGGATCCACACCAACCACCTGCTTCCAAAGAAGTGCCGTTACGTTCTCCCTTCCCACAAGTGAGCGCAGGCTGGGTGGGTTTGTAGCTGATGCACCTAGGATGCATCACAATATAGACAAAGAAGTGACACCCAAAACAAATGCCAACATTCTGACAGAAAAAAAGGAATAAATCCCCATTTCAAGGAAGATAATAGCAAGCTGGAACCTGCAAAGAGGAGGGTCAAAGGTCTGGAAAATTGGAGAAGCAGTTTAGGGAACTGGGGGTGTTCAGCTTTCAGAAGAAATGATTGAGAGGAGACATAACAGCCATGATTGAATATCTGAAAGGATGTCCCATTGAGGAGATGGGAAGCTTGTTCCCTGCTCTTTTGGAGACTAGGACAAGGCAGAAATGCATTCACATCACAGGAAACGAGATCCCACCTGAACATTAGGAAGAACAGTGTTTACAGGAACAATAGCGTCATTTCCACCTGTTTCTCCATTACATTTGGGTTTAGATCCTGTCCTCACATATATGACTGTCAAACACTGAATGAAGTGAGTCAGGTCCAGAGGTTTCGAGAGACAGGGAAAGCCATGCTTCTAAGCTCAAGGCACCATCGCATCTCCATGTTGCCAGGCCACAGATGAAAACCAGGACACATATAGCCAAGCAGCATCAGAGTGAAACAAGGGAGGAAAAAAATATGGATGAGGAAGAGCATCCCAACTCAAGAGTTTGCTTTTGCCTAACAAGTGGACAACAAGTTAAACATGAGCCAACAATGTGATGTGGCGGCAAAAAAGCCAATGGGATTTTGGCCTGCATCAATAGGAGCATAGTGTCTAGATCTAGGGAAGTAATGCTACCCCTCTATTCTGCTTTGGTTAGACCACACCTGGAATATTGTGTCCAATTCTGGGCACCACAATTCAAGAGAGATATTGACAAGCTGGAATGTGTCCAGAGGAGGGCGACTAAAATGATCAAGGGTCTGGAGAACAAGCCCTATGAGGAGCGGCTTAGGGAACTGGGCATGGTTAGCCTGAAGAAGAGAAGGCTGAGAGGAGATATGATAGCCATGTATAAATATGTGAGAGGAAGCCACAGGGAGGAGGGAGCAAGCTTGTTTTCTGCTTCCTTGGAGACTAGGACGCGGAACAATGGCTTCAAACTACAAGAGAGGAGATTCCATCTGAACATTAGGAAGAACTTCCTGACTGTGAGAGCCGTTCAGCAGTGGAACTCTCTGCCCCGGAGTGTGGTGGAGGCTCCTTCTTTGGAAGCTTTTAAACAGAGGCTGGATGGCCATCTGTCAGGGGTGATTGAATGCAATATTCCTGCTTCTTGGCAGGGGGTTGGACTGGATGGCCCATGAGGTCTCTTCCAACTCTTTGATTCTATGATTCTATGATTCTAAGCCATACAGAGAAGGACAGGATTTCCCTCCACTCTCCTCTCCCTCCTGGTCAATTAAGTTCTCTTGGGAAGACAAGCAGACAAATGTCAGCGTGCTGGAAGATGCAAAGACCACCAGCATTGAAGCGATGGTCCTCCGCCATCAACTCCGCTGGACTAGCCACGATGTTCAGATGCCCGACCACCTTGTTTTCAGGGCCTTCACAAGACCATCCTTGCTTTCAGGGCCTTCTCGGTGGTGGCCCCTCGACACTGGAACTCTCTCCCACTGGAGATCAGAACTGCCCCTTCAATCTTGACATTCAGAAAACCTGGCTATGGCGATTGGCATTAGACGAGTGAGTCAATATTATGTGATATGGATGGATGACGACAAATGACGAACAACTATTTTATTGTGACGACTGACCATTGTAATTATTTGATTGCATTTTGCTATTTTAATGTTTTAGTTTAATATGTAATATGATGTTTTAATGACTGTTTGTGATATTACTGTTGGAAACCGGCCCGAGTCCCTCAACAGAGGTAAGAAGACTGGTATACAAAATTGCTAAATAAATAAATAAATAATAAATTCTTCACTGTCCAACTTTCATCATCACTCATCATCATTCAATAACTTATTAATCGCCCTCCATCCGAGAATGCTCCAGGCGATTTACAGCGAAATTACAAAAGATAAAATACATACATACAAAAATTAAAAATCAACAGAGAGCGAATGCTCTAGTAAAAAGCAAGGTCATAAGTGCGAGAGTAAAAGGCCCTAAGTCACGCATGGCTCTCATGTAGGGCGGCAAGGAATTCCACAAGGCATGGGCAGAAATAGAAAAAGCCCTTTCACAATCATCCAGGTCAACTTTCACAATCATCCAGGTCAACACTGTTCTTATATGCAGGAAGACACAATCAAAGCTCTCTTGGCAGTGGAGCATATAGGTTTGTCAACAGAAACTGAAAAAAGAGCTTTGATTGTGTCTTCCTACATAGAATCATAAAGTTGGAATAGACCTTGTGGGCCATCCAGTCCAACCACATTCTGCCAAGAAGCAGGAAAATTGCATTCAAAGCACCCCTGATAGATGGCCACCCAGCCTCTGTTTAAAAGCCTCCAAAGAAGGAGCCTCCACCACACTCCGGGACAGAGAGTCCACTGCTGAACAGCTCTCATCATTTGGAAGTTCTTCCTAATGTTCAGGTGTAGTTTGAAGCCATTGTTTCATTGCATCCTAGTCTCCAGAGCAGCAGAAAACAAGCTTGCTCCCACCTCCCTGTGACTTCCCCCACACCTTGATCCATGGCCCTCATTATGTCTCCTCTCAGCTTTCCCTTCTGCAAGCTAA
Organism: Anolis sagrei ordinatus; assembly: GCF_025583915.1. Lineage (NCBI taxonomy): Eukaryota > Metazoa > Chordata > Lepidosauria > Squamata > Anolidae > Anolis > Anolis sagrei. The sequence goes on along the minus strand of NW_026847660.1, from coordinate 129,243,364 downwards.
ACATACCCAGCTTTTTAAGCTGTTCCTCATAGGACTTATTCTCTAGATCCTTGATTCTTTGAGTCACCCTCCTCTGCACACACTCCAGCTTAGAGCCAACATCTCCCTTCAATTGTGGTGCCCAGAATTGGACAGTGTGATGCAAGGTAATGTAGTCTGACCAAGGCAGAAAACAGGGGTAGCATGACTTCCCTGGATCTAGGCACTAGACTCCCATTGGCTTTTTTTGCCGCTGCATCATATTCCTGACTCATGTTTACCTTCCTGTCCATGAGGACTCCAAGATCTTTTTCCCACATCCTGCTCTCAAGCCAGGCATCGTCTCCCATTCTATATCTTTGTATTTCATTTTTTCAGCCTAAATGGGAGTATCTTGCATTTGTCCCTGTTGAACTTCATTGTGTTAGTTTTGGCCCATCATCTCTCTAATCTGTTCAGATTGTTTTGAATTCTGCTCCTGTCTTCTGGAGTATTGGCTCCCCCTCCCAATTTGGCCCCATCTGCAAACTTGATGATCCTGCCTTCTATTTATCTATTTATTTACAGTATTTTTATACCGTCCCTCTCAGCCTTCCGGCGACTCGAGGCGGTTTACAAGGCAAAATTCAATGCCACCAAAAACACAATTACAATATAAAAACGTTAACATCAATAAAATCATAACACTGTAATAAAACATAATTCAATAAATACTCATTAAAACAATGTCCAGTCCCGTCATGCACTTGTTCCGTTCGTATGTCTGTTACTCAGTATTCGCAAATGCCTGCTCGAATAGCCATGTCTTAAGTTTCTTCCAAAATGCTAGGAGCGAAGAAGCCAATCTGATTTTCCTAGGAAGGGTTGACTAGCACAACCTGGGGATCACAACCAGATACAGTGAAGACATCTGCCCTTGCGCTATGCTACTCTGCTGCTGAATATGCATACCCAGTGTGGAACACATCTCACTACACTAAAACAGTGGATGTAACTCTTAATGAGACATGCCGAATTATCACGGGGTGTCTGTGCCCTACACCACTGGAGAAATTATACTGCTTAGCCGGTATTGCACCACCTGACATCCGCCGGGAAGTAGCAGCCAATAGTGAAAGGACCAAGGCAGAGACATCTCCAGCTCATCCCTGTTTGGGTATCAGCCAGCACGTCAACAACTTAAATCCAGAATAGTTTTCTAAGATCTACAGAGACACTCGCTGGAACACCTCAGCAAGCGAGAGTCCAAAAGAGGCAGGCTCAAACCCAGAACCTCAACCAATGGCTGATACCAAATGAGAGACTCCCCCCTGGGCACACAGAAGACTGGGCGACTGGAAGGCGCTGAACAGACTGCGCTCTGGCACCACGAGATGCAGAGCCAACCTCAAGAAATGGGCCACACAGTGGAGTCCACGACATGCGAGTGTGGAGAGGAGCAAACCACTGACCACATAATGCACAAGGGAGGACCTTCTTGCGGCAACACCAGAAGCACTCCAAGTGGCCAGATACTGGTCAAAGGACATC